>JARHVA010001000.1:1245000-1645000 GCA_037957365.1 Torreya grandis | reverse complement strand
CACCACATAGGGAAAAAGACCTCAAACTGATCATTTCCATATGCTCACTTAGAACTACAAATAGGCTTCAAAACCCAGTCAAGAATCTTTGAATTTTCACTCCTTAGTATTTTATAATTAATAAAAATATATAAAAAATAACCTATTATAACTCTATAAAAACTTAATATACATTATATTATTCATCTCTAGGCATAATGACTTAGGAACCTCAATCTCACTAACACAAATAAAACTACCTAAATGCTCCAAAACATAGTCATGAAAATAAAGACTTAGAAGACTTATAGAAAAATTTTCATGAAATTAAAAATAGTTTATATAATAATTAAAAATTATTATAAAATCTTGAAATAAATAAATTTTAAGGGTAAATATAAATATTAGTCTTACAGACTAATCTCATGGCTTCACTCTACATAGACCTCACAGTGTTAGACAGGTCACTTTGAGAGCAACTTTATACTTATATATAAGAATATCCAAATATTATATTCAAATGGGATATGTGTTAAATTTATTTAATAAAAAACCCATGCATTTGGATTCATCCCTAACCTTGTTCTCATTTCTACTTAGCTTTCTCACTGTCTTCCTCACTAGGCCTTTTGAGTGATAGGCCAACTTCCATGATGGGTTTAACATATTTGAAGTTTATAACATGATCATAAAATTAAATTTACACAAAATAAAATTCTCACACATCATCCTCAAATAATTTTCATTATTTGACCTAGTCCACCCTACCTACTACATCAAAAATTAGAGAAACAAGGGGCTTTTTCTAGCTTACACTCATTTTTATGACATACTAATGCCACCTAGAGAAACTTGGGAGACTCGTATACATATTACCAATCATAAAAATATGTCATCCAAATCATTCTAATCCATTTCTATCAATATATTCCATATCAGGTCATTTTTAGGGTTTTAAAGAGGGTTAAGACCACCTTACAATCTTAATGGTCATTTATAAATATTAGGCCCTTGATATAGATAATAATGCTTAAAAACTTGAGCTAGGATCATTCCCAAAATTCCATTTTAGGTTCTCATAAAAATGTTTAATGTACCAATGATCATAATAAAAAACTTCTCAGGTCTATAATACCTCATTATATGCACACAAAAAACCTCAAGACCATATTTCATTATTTATCCTCAAGACTTTGACCTCAGACTTAGTCAACAAACTTGACACAACATTTCACACATTTGAAAATGATATCATGAGCTCTTGGTACCTTGGAAACTAAACTTGACCCCTCATTAGGCCACACTAGGTCTCTTTTCACATTAGGCCTTGAATTGCCAGTAATAATTAGACTTTGAACACACCTTGAAATATATTTTAGTATTCTCAACACCTCATAATCATGTCATAAAACTTAATACCATGATCACACACTATCAATATTATTATCACATGATAGTTTATATAATATTTTTTTGAATGATAATGAAAATTTTATTTCATGATTTCATGAAAAAAAGAGCAAACATTACAATAAATAGAATAATAAATATTATTTATTTCACATTCCCAATGACTCTTCCTATTCTTATGGGAATGGAGAGATTATTGAATAAGACAAAATGCTAGACACATAAGATTAATAACCAATATGTATAATATTATTGCATCCCCCCTTAATCTATAGGGTTATTTTTTAGACCAAGTATTCCTCTAAAATTTTCAAATTTTTTTTGGTTCAAGTGATTTTGTCAAGATGTCTACTAGTTCCTCTATTGTTGAGAAATGTTTAAAATTGACACTTCCATCTTTCACATAGTGTCAAATAAAATGAAATTTGGTATTGATGTGCTTGGTTTGGTCATGAATGAATAGATTATTCACCATCTAGATTACAAAAGTGTTATCAACCATGAGAGGTGTTGATAAAACCTCTTTCTCCTAAAAATCTAAAAGCACCCTTTTGAGCCACAAGATCTCTCTATTTAAATCTAAATTGCCATATATTTTGCTTCTACTAAAAAAATTATCGATAGTGATTGCTTATTATATTTCCAACTCATAACTATTGTTCCCAAATTCATTAAAAAAATTGAGGTGGACTTTCCATCTTCATGATCAACAATATAGTTAGAATCTAAATACCCAACTATTGTGAAGTCTCCTACTCTAAAGTATTTGAGCCCAAAATGTTGTGTTCCTTTAAGATATCTGAGGAACCTTTTTTCTTCTACCCAATGAATCTCCTTGGGTTATTGCATGAATCTTAAGAAGACACCAACTACATATGATATATATCATTAAGTGGTAGTCACATAAATCAGAATTATAATTACCTATTTATATTTAGTGGCATCAACCAAATTTGTTGAATCTTTAGATGTCAATTTGAGATTATATTCCATGGGTGTGCTAAGAGGCTTACAATCTTCCATTCTAAATTTTTTTAGAATGTTACCAACATACTTATGTTGAGTGATGAAGAAATATTTTGGTCTCTAAATTAATTCAATACCTAAATAGTAAAGTAAATAACCCAAATTTGTCATTTCAAAGCTTTTCATCAACTCTAATTTGAATTTTGTAGTGTACCATTCATTGTTCCATATGATGAGTAAATTTTCAACATACACCACCACAAATATAACTATTTTGTCAATCATTTTGATGAAAATATTTACATCTTCAAACTTAAAATGTTTGAAGTTCATGTTCATGAGGTGCTCAAATAGTTTTTCATACCATGCTCGAGGGGCTTGTTTCAAACCATATAGTGATTTTTCTAGTTTTCACAGCTTGTGCTCTTATCCCTTTACTATAAAATCATTAGGTTGTGTCATGTACATAGTTCTCTTAAGGTCTCCATTTATAGATGTAGTTTTGACATCCATTTAGTGAACTTTACATCTATTATGAGTTGTTAGGTCTAACATGGTCTAAAAGGTAGTCCATTTTATTGTAGGTACAAAGATTTCATTGTATTCAATTCCTTCCTTTTGAGGATACCCCTTTACAACAATCCTTAATTTTTTATTATCAAGTGATCCATATTCCTTGTCTTTAATGTGATAGACCCACTTGTATCCAATCGGTTTGAAACCATATGGTGGATCAACTAGATTCCAAGTCCCATTTTTCACTAGTTAATTATACTCATATTTCATTTATTTTATCCGAGAGTCAAGCTCCTCAGTTTGTTTTAAATTTATTGGTTCTAAATCAAATATAACATTGAGTTCCTCTTAATAAGCATCCAATGTGAGTTTTCCAATCATGTCCTAAATTTCATCAATAGAATTATGTAGTTGAGATGAGGTTGCATGTGCACTTCAAGTGCATATTTTCTCAACTTCATCAGATCTCACATGTTTCAGTGTTTGAGGGGCCCACTAAGGCATCTTGTTATCTATTTTAGGTGATTTAGGTTCATCCTCTAAATTTCATTCACTATTTTCCCTCTATTTTATTGGCCCTTGTTTAATATCTGATGAAGTTTCACTCTCTCCTTTAAGAGGAGTTTTATTATCATGTATAATATATAATAGAAAATCAATAGATTCCTAACTTTGTGTCCCCCACTCATTTTCTAGAAAATTCAAATCACTCTCTTTATAGACATCAAAATTTACATATTTGTCTAATCAACTCAATTTCTAATCAATATGGTCTTTGTCCTTTTCAATCTCACAAAAGACTTCTCTTGGGATAGGAAATTTCTTCTTTTTCTCATTGTATAGCCTCAATTCCTTAGAAAAATTAGATTATCCCAAGTGGATGAATTTTTTACTCTTGTGGTCCAATTTTTTTCTCTTCTCCTTTGGAATCAATGCATAACAAGTGGACCAAAAAATCCAAATATGTCACACTAAAGGGAGGTGAACACACCACATCTCATACGGAGTCTTTGATTCAAGAGTTATTGATGGTGATATATTATGAAGCTATACTTATATTTTATATGCTTTGGCCCAAAAGTGTATATTACCCCTTTTAAATAAAAAATTACATGATCCATATTCATCATAGTTATGTTTATTCTTTAAACTACTCCATTTTGTTGTGGAGTGTGAGGAACTATGAGATGGTGTTTTATCCTATTTTTCTCAAGATAGGATTCAAACTTATTTGATGTTAATTCACCACCATTATATATCTTGAGTGTCTCAATGTGGGTTTTTACTTCATTTTTAATCATTGTTCAATTTTTTTTGAAAGTATCGAAGGCTTATGATTTATTTTTTAGAAAGTATATCCATGTCATCCTACTATAGTGATAAATGAATATCATGAATCACTTATGACCACCAGTGGAGAGAATTAGAAGAGAACATAACTCTAAATAAAAAAATACAACTTTTTGTATGCTTTCCACTATGAGTTCATAAATGGTTCTCTTTCATGTTTAGCCAAGATGTAAGATTCACACTTCTCATCTAATTTTGTGGGCAATATAGGCATACAAACAACACCATTATTTTGTAATACACAAATGATATTATAGTGAGTGTCTCCAAATTGAGCATTCCATAACATGTTTGGAGACATTTTGTCTTCCATAAGATGAGCATAATTCCTTGAATTTCATGGCTCACCCCTTAGTTTGAGTAGTTTCCCTTTCTCATATCTAGTCAAGATGGCTACGTTATCAATTTTTTTGCTAATTATGACATCACCATTATCCAATAGAATGAAATGGCCTTGTTATGATAAATAAAGACAAAAAGTTTCATTTCAATTGAATAAGGTAGAGAACATTCTCAAGTTTATAATCTAGAATCCCTGGACACTTGAGTCAAATTATACTTATTCCTTATGATTGTAAACTTGATCTATTTATGAGTTATACTAAGCCATAACTTTATTTATTTATTGTAATACTCAAAAAAGTATTTTAGGAAAGTCATATGTTTAGTGGTGCTAGTATTAAGAACCCAAACATCAAACCATGAGGAAATGATCAAGATATTATTTGCTTCATCATCTGTACTGAAAACACACACATTTATTAGTGAATTGGGCTGAGTTTAACTCTTTTAACTATTTATTTAAATTTCCTTCTTTCTTTTTATAGTTTTCTTTAATTTTCTCCCATGGAGTCCTATATTTATGAGTCTCATGGCTACCTTTCCTATCACACTATTCATAATAGAGGTTTTGTTTATCATTTTGTTTTAATTTTGACCACCAAGATTTTCATTTTTTCCACCTTTTCCCTTGTACTTGTTTTTTCCTTCATTTTTGGAATACATGGTCTTATTTGATGGTTTGGAAGATTTATTTTTAAATAACACACACTTTCACCTATTATGGTTCCATTTTTCCTTCTAAAGGCCTTTTCTCTTTCTTCCATCTTTTTAACCAATTAGTCAAATGTGAGATTCTTTAATTAATTGCTTACTTGTAGAGACTCCAAATAGGTTAAATAGTTGGGAAGAAGTGATTTCATGAATGTGGTCATGTATATTTCAATTTTGACACCTATTGATTCAACATCATGTTTGATAGCACATATCTCTAAAGCCAATCTCATCACATCACTATCTTTCAACTCTAGGCTGAATAGAGTCAATTATAACTGAATAAATTCCAACTTTGAATGGGAGTCATAAAGGTACTTTAGTTTATGATATTCTTCCCATAGTGTATTTCATCCCTATATATGATGAAATTCATCTCCATCTACTAATTCATTCATCAAGGCCAAAGCTTTCTAGTTTTTTTGCTTCCATTTTTGAGTGTCCTTTGCATTCCTTATTGGTTCAGCTAGTTGTTTTTCCCCACCATAAATATTAAACCATATATCATTGAAGATAAGTGTGTTCTCCACTTACCGATACCACTATATCCAACTATATTTTTAATTCAAGGTAGTGCCAACAATATATTTAAAGGAATGCATGGTTTTGAGTTTTTGGAGGTTTTGAGTTTTTATTTAACCCTATTTGATTCCTTATCACTCAAAAATGGTCTCCTTTTATATATATGTAAAGGTACTAAAAATTATTTAATTTATCATTAATATCAGCTTAAAAATAAAAGCTCATACATCAATATACTTAGTTTTTATTGATTTCTAGATTTACATTTTTTGACATATGCAAATGGGTAAAAGAGTAGCTCTACTTATTTCTCCTTAAATTATGTAATTTGGTGGTTGTTTTCCCAAATTCACTTAGAGTATTTTGCCTCAAATATCAAACAAATGGATTTCAAATTAAAATTTTTCAAAATTTGAAATTTATCATTTAAAAATGGAAATTTATTTTTTTTAATGAAAAACCATAAAAAAAATTATACCTCTCTCCTTTTGTCAAATTTGATTTGATATGAAAAGGTATAATTCCAATATTGGAATGAAATAGATGTATGACTTCCAACTTAGTAAACAGATAGTACCACTTGGAAAATTGATAATCTTCACAACTTTTGAAATAATACACAATTCAAGAGAATTTAAAATGTGTATAAACTACATATTAGACTATCTAAATATTAAAAAACATTCCCAAATGAAAGCACACAATAGTGAGCACTATCACAGTAGTTGATAAAGGCACTTAGATGCATCAATTGATAAAAATTATTGGACATAGTATTTAATACCAACTAATTTACATAAATGCCACCCCTTCGGTTGCATGACACTCCAATGAATCCACACTAGACTAATGATAGGCCATAACCCTAAAAATTATGCCAAAACATAGCCAAATGTACTAAAACTCAACAAAATGCACCAAATAGATCCACATAGATCAAGTTAACAAAAAAATATTATTGTGTAGATCTAACTCATCCCTTTTGTTATACAGTCATATACTTCCCATAGATGGTGCCAAAACTCATATGCATACAAGTTAGCACCAAAACACTAAAGCACCAAAGACTGGAGAAAATAAATAATATGTAGATCATACAAATGTAAAGGAGGAGAAAGAATGAAATAAATATATAACTAAAATTCTAGGCTATGATACTAATGACAAGCCAAATAATCTTATTTGGAATGATAATGAAATTTGTATTTCATGATTCAATGAAAAAGATGGCAAACATTACAATAAATAGACTAAGAAAGACTATTCATTTCACATTCCCAATGAATATTCCTATTCCTATGGGAAATGAAAGCTTATTGAATAATAAAAAATGATAGACACCTAGGATTAATAATCAATATGTATAATATCATTACATCACAAGCCTCAGACTACTCACCTCAACATGATACCAAGCTTATTCCTTCTCACTAGATATCTTCAAGCAAATGAATAAGCCATGAACTAGACTTGAATCCTCTTGTGAAATATTATCTACCTTATACACATGTTTATAGTATAAAATATCTTCTCACATGCTCTACCACTAATTTTCATCCTTCATAACACCTCAAGACTCCTCATTATTTTAAGTATAGTCTAGGACTAATATGATTGCATGCTTAGGCTTAATATTATATCCCTAAAGGTTTACCTTGAAACTTTATTGAGTATTTCAACACTTCATATCCATGCTTGGGAATCATTAAACATCTACTCAGACCTATGTATACCCATCTTACCAAACCACCATATTCACATACATGCTCATGATATGAAAATAATCTTGAAGACTAGTACTTAAAATTATACTTACCTTGTATCTTGATCTTGACTATGACATGTCATCAACCTCAAAAAAATTACCAGGTTGCCTTTAAATTCCCTCTCAATAGAGATATAATAGATTTCCTTCAAAAAAAATCTTGTCTTAAGACTTCTTTGTCACATACCACTTCATTATACATGGCCTCAACTTTGACCTTGATATTAATGGCATCCATCTTGACTTTGACATCAATGACAACATCAATGCCATAACACCAAAAATAGTAGCATACCTTAATAATCTAACTCTTTGTCATTGAAGGCAAACACTCAAATAAATATGATCATTCACGTCTCCCCATGTTGGATCTTCTTCAAATTGACCTTTTTCCAAAACTAGAACTTTTTCCCCCTTTCACATTAATGACAAAGGGTCATCTCTTGAAAAATATCTAATCCTTGGACCTAAAAAAATGCACATTTTCTCTCCAAACAAGATCATTATCTCTCTTAGACAAAAACTTAATACAAATCAAGCTCACACACCTACTCTTGGAGCATGATTGGTTCCCCTTATCTCCATGAGATATTCAAACACTATTATGAATGTGACTTGGTTTGATCAAGTCATTATATAAATTATTTGTAACCCATTTCTTATAAGCATACCTCTAACATACTATTAATTTAACCGTAGATCTAAATATCAACAAAGAACACAAAGCTCTCCCTAATACCATGTATCTTTCATGCTTATGTTCACTAGCTGAGTGCCTCCATGAAGCCTAATGGATTCACCTCTTATATAGGGTACTAAAAAAACATAAACTCAAGACATTCCTACATCTCCATGTCATCACTAGACTAAATTTAATTCATGATCCTCTTAGGCTTGAATAGCCTCTTTTTCTTAAATTATTCCATCTCTATTTGAATAGCATTCTAACTTGGTCTATTTGCCTTGATTCCTTCATCCAAAATTTGAGCTGATAAGGAGAATTATTGACACTCATTTGCATCTACACTATGATCCACCATAGAAAATAATCCACTTGGACTTATAGACTGATCACCATTCACCTTAGCTACCTTTGGTTTCCACTCACTATCTTGTCTTGTTTATTATACTCTAGGGGTCTCAAATTTCTTATTTTAACATGAGAATCCATGCTTACAAAAAAAATTAATATGACCAACCTTTTTATAATTGAAACATATTATTCTTATTGATATAAACACATAAGTACCCATACCTCTTGATTGATGATTCTCCTCATATTTCCATGTATATTCATTCATAGAGGGTCTTTTATAATTCTTTGCTCTATGATCAAATTCATTACATGAATAATACTAACCATTAAAAGGATTAACATCCCTTATAACATTAGGATGTGTGATAGGAATAGTATTTACTATGATAGCACAATCATTCCTTAATTGACTATTGACTTTTAAGGTGTGATTCTCCTTGATTACATTATCATTATTCTTTTGGTCTCCATTGAAATGAAGACATGTTTTATCATTATCAATCTTTTGACTACTCAACATGTTGTCTATATCATTGGTATTATTTTCAAACTTCATAAATGATGTTACTTTAATTGATACCTGATCTAAGTTATATCTCAAGGAATATAATTTAGTTACATACCTTGCACATTCTTCTTCTTTATCCTTTAGGCTTGTAGTCACAATCTCAATTTGAGTCTCCACTTGTTTGACTATTTATTCTTATTCCTTGGAGTTGTTACTCAATTTATATTCAAATAAATTTATTTTATCATAGTCTTTGATAAGATACCTCATCACCTTATTCTTCTTCCTCACCATATTCAACTATTCTAGAGCATTCATCAACTCAACCTCAAAGTCTACCTCATCTTCTTCTTCATCTGAATCATGAACAATACCTCCAAACCATATAGACTCTTCTTGATTTGAAAATATTTATTCCTTAGCCATGAAGTGAAATTCATTGAAATTAAGATCAACACCTTCATGGTAACTCTAAAAATCACTTCTCTCTTTCTCATCAGATGATCTATATTCTTCTTTGGTATAAAAGCTTATTTTTCTCTTGAAAACTTCTTATTGTCATCATACCTTTTGAAGCTTTTCTTTCTCTTATCAGGCCTGTAAGACTTATTTTCATCATGACCTTCATCATGCTCTTTATCATCCTTTGTCTTATGATTATGAGGGAACTTATTATAAAGTGTCTAATTTATCCATAATTAAATAACTTGAAGGGAAACTTACCTTTGTACTTACCTGAACTAGTTTTCAACTTTCTTACAAAGATAGATATCAAATCATCATCAATATCAGAATCATCATTATCTTTGAATTTATTACCTTTTATATTATTCTCCTTTGACTAATTTTTTACCTTGAATTCAAATTCCTTATTTTTAGGTCTTCCTTCACTTGTTCTCATCTTATAGGCTGTTAGGGTGCCATGAAGTCCATCCATCTCTATCTTGTATAGATATTGTATCTCTCTAAAAATAGAAAATTATAATTAAAATTAAGAGTTAGATATCTCAATAAATTTTTAAAAATATTAGACTCTTTCAATTCTTCACCTATGCCTTTTATGATGTTGACCACTTCATCAACCCTCAATATGTAGGCTATAATGGTCTCATGTTAATTCATATTTAGGCATTCAAATTATCTTTTATGGGTTTTAAATTTATCCAAATTGACCTTGGAGTATCATTAATTGATAGTATTCAACTTGTCCCACATTTACTTGGTAGACATATAGTGCATCACCTTCATAATCTCCACCTCTGATAGACCACAAAGAATAACATTCATTGCTTCTAAATTATTGTCACTAGCCTTCCTACCTACTCCATCTATAAGGAGAATAGGGGTGAAATATTTCTATCCAAAAATGATTTCCAAACATCATTAACTTGATATATCTAATATTTTCTCATCCTAACACTCCAAAAATTATAATTAGATCCATTAAACAATAGATCCTTACTTGTAGAGAAACCACCTTGTGTTTGACTAGCCATATTTGCTTGCTTATGATCTCCTTTAGACTATAAGGCCTCCTTTAAAGGACCTAATATAATAAAAAATTATATAAGTACATATAATTATTTGGGGGGTGAATTAGTGCCCTTAAAACAATCATTTAGTTTCACTTATCATCCATGAAATATTCATTCACATATATACATTAACCAATGCATAAATAAGCATCTACAAAAGCATAACACATGAAAAAACAAGATATATGTGGGAAAACCTCATGGGGGATTAAAAAAAAAAAATCATAGATTTTTATATAGTCCTATAATCAATTAATCAATATTTAGTGAGGTGCTAACCCCATAAGGAGCACCAACCCCTCACTAGTCAAACACCAACTCAATAAGTCTTTTAACAAGTACTCACTTGCAAAGAGGCACCAACCCCCTAGGTAAATAAGATACATATAAAATATTATAAAATTTTAACAAATTTTTATTACCCATATAATTATTATTACCTCCTTTTCTCTTCACACTCTCCTATCTCTCTCAAATAGCCTATTAGACCTCTTCACTCAAGTAGCCCTTTTCTTGGTAGAATGAGGTCATATAACATTGATAATAATATACATAATAAATGTTATAAATTCATTAAATATTCAAACCACATATATTATGGTCTTAAATCCATCTACCTATTTTCTAAACTTCTATATCATTCACTCTCATTCCCTTAATATTCTAACTAGTCCAATAAGGCATATTAGACCTTCTTCTTATACTTGACTCTTGATTTCACACACCTTGGTTGAAAAAAAACTAAAAATAATTGTATAAAAATTTTAATATATCAAAAAACACATTTAATAATTTAAAAAACCATTACATGGGTCGGTCACCACCCTTAAGGACCTAAAACAACGTTAGGCCTAATAGAGACATAATGCAATTAGGTCTTCTCAAAGTACACATTTCACCTTGACCACATTAGAACATATAGAGTCTCCATAAATGGATAAAAACCTTCATAAAAACTTAAATTATACCCATAATAATCTCAAATTATGTACCCAATACCATTTATCTCATTTTACTCCTTGAACCATACCATTAAGCCTACTCACAATGAGCCCTTCTCACTGCTAGAATGTCTTCCTTGAATATATGAGGTATACACTCAAATTTGACACATTAAAACATTAAAAAATAAAATATATATAACCTAAATTACATTATTTTTATCACCAATTACATTATATTTCACCACATGGGGCAAAAGACCTTAAACTAATCATTTCTATATGCTCTATTAGAACTGCAAATAAGCTTCAAAACCTAGTCAAGAATATTTAAGTTTTCACTCCATAATAAGAGTTTATAATTAAGGGAAATATATTAAAATTAATATATGAGGCATTTATAGAAACTTATTACGCATTATATAAATGAAATTTGTGCATAATGACTCAATAACATCAATCTCACTATCACACATAAAACTGCATGAATGCTCCAAAATATAGTAATGAAAACAAAGACTTAAAACACCTATAGAAACATTTTAATGAACATAAAAATGGTTTAAATTATCCTTAATAGTTATCATAGCATATTTAAACAAATATATTATAATTTTCAATATCAATATTGGTCTTACAGACCAATCTCATGGCTTTACTCTACACAGACCTCACTGTGTTAGATAGGTCACTTTGAAAGAAAATTTATGATTTTATATAAACATATACAAATATTATATGTGTTACATGTATTTATTAACAAACCCATTCAACTATATCTATCCCTAATCATTGACAACCCATCCCTAATCTCTTTCTCACTTCTGCCTAGTTTTTTCATTGTCTTCTTCACTAGGCCTTTTTAGTGATAGGCCAACTTCCATGAATAGTTTAGCATATTTGAATATTTTAACATGATAATAAATTTAAATTTACATAAACTAAAATTATCACACATAATCCTCCAATAATTTTCATGCTTTGACCTAGTCAACCCTTCCTACTACATCAAAAATTTGAGAAATAAGGGGTTTCTTGTAGATTTCACTCACTCTTATAAAATAATAATTCCACTTGGAGAAACATGGGAGAGTACTATACATTTTAAAATTATAAAACTAGTTCATCCAAATAATTATAAACCATTTATATCAATATCTTCCATATCGAGTCATTGTTAGGGATTTAGAGAGGGTTAAGGCCACCTTACAGTCTTAATGATCATTCATAAATATTGGGTCCTTAATCTAGAAAATAATTATTTTAAAATTTATATATGATATTCCCCAACTTCCATGAACTTATTATTATCTCATGAAAATATTTTTCATGCCAATGAGCACAAGAAAAACCTTCTCAGGTTTGCAATACCTCATTCTATGCACATAAAAAACCTCAAGACCATATTTCATGATTTATCCTTCAAAAATTGACCTTAGACATGGTAAACACACTTTAAATTACCACTCATATCTCTAAAAATTCTATCATGTACTTTTGTTACCTTGGAAACTGAACTTGACCCCTTATTAGGTTACACTAGGTTTCTTTCCACATTAGGCCTTGAACTATCAATCATTTTTAGACCTTGAATATACCTTGAAACCTATTTTTATATTACAAAAACATAATTATAATTTCATAAAACCTCATACCATTCTCACACACTTACAATATTCTTCTCACAAGTCTTAGGCTTCTCACCTCAACATGTTACCAAGCATATACCCTCTCATTATATCTCTACATGCAAATGAATAAGCCACAAACTGGACTTTAATCCTCTTATGAAATATTATTTAACTTATACACATGTTTACATAGTGTAAAATATCTTCTCACATGCTCTACCATTGATTTTTATCCTTCATAAAACCACAAGACTCCTCATTAGTTCAGGCAGAGTCTAGGACTATTTTGGTTGAATTCTTAGGTTTAAGACCATATACCTAAATATTTAGCTTGAAACTTTTTTGAGTGTTTAAAAATTTCATATTCATTATTTTTAATCCTTAAACATCCAATCATACCTATGTGTACCCATATTATTATATGACCATCTTCACACACATCTTCATGATATGACAATGCTCTTTAAGACTAGTGCTCAAAAGTATGCTTACCTTATATCTTGATCTTAACCTTGACATGTCATCAACCTCAAAATAACTACTAGGTTTCCTTCAAATTATCTCTCAAGAGAGAGACAATAGGTTACCTTTAAATTTCCTCTTATCATAATATTTCTTTGTCACATACCACTTCACCATACATGTAATCAACTTTGACCTTGACATTAATGACATCCATTTTGAATTTGAAATCAATGACAACATCAATGACACAACACCAAAAATAATAACATACCTTAATAGTATGTACACTTTTAATAAGTATATATATTTGAGAACTCATGCATGTAAATATAAATGGATATCATTTCTTTATTCAACTAATGTATTTCCCATGTTCTCAAGTTCAACCTTATAACCATCTAAGGGTCTAATTATGTTAAAAATAACACTTATAATTTATAACATATTCAAGTCATTAAATAACATTAACCCAAAATAAATTCAAAATAATATAGGTTTGCTTTTTTAGACATATGATTATATACGTGTGTGTGTGTGTGTGTGTGTGTGTGTGTGTGTGTGTGTGTGTGTGTGTGTGTGTGTGTGTGTGTGTGTGTGTGTGTGTGTGTGTGTGTGTGTGTGTGTGTGTGTGTGTGTGTGTGTGTGTGTGTGTGTGTGTGTGTGTGTGTGTGTGTGTGTGTGTGTGTGTGTGTGTGTGTGTGTCTGTGTGTCTGTGTGCATGCATATATTTATGTATGTATGTATGCTTATATTCATATTATGAGAATATAAATTTATTTAGACCCCTAAAAAAAAACTCAAGGGTTTTTAATAAAGTCTAATTAAGTATACATATCCTCTATAATAAAATTGAAAAACAACATCTAGGTAACAACATATTCTAGGTCTCATAATACTTGGTTTGACACCCTCAGTGTTATAATCATGAGAATGGGATTTAAAATTCATTAAATGAGTCTATAAGTCTAATATACTAGGGTTATATATAAGATTTAAATCAAACTATTGGATGTATAAATGAAAAACCTTATTTTAAAACCCCATTAAATTATTTAAACAAAGATAATAAAGTGACCAACCTAGTGTCAAAGAAAACATGTAACAATATTCCTTCTTTATAATTTCCAAAAATTATTGATGTATCTTCTTTCCTTCACCATTTGATAATGAAAACCAAAACCCTTTTTATTTTTATTACCCATCTTGTTTATTATCTCCCCAAACTATGCATGATTGTCATGACTTCCACATGACATCTATTATCTTGGACACTAAACCCCATGCAACAATATTCCATAAATAAATCACTCCATTACTCTCATTCCACTCTATTTACATTCCCTACATATGATCTCAGTGGCCAAACTATCTCCAGCCACTATGACAAGGTCAACTCTCAAGCATAATAAAAACCAAAAAAACCTAATTCAAAGCCCTTTTTCCATTTTTGAAAAAGCATCTAATCATCAAAAATAATTTGAATCTTATACTCCATCATAACTTATGTTTGAACACCAAGAATTATGAAAAAAATCTATGGAATAACAAATCAACAATTTATCTTGGGGGGGGGATATTTGCCCCTAAAATATGCTTAAGATTTTTGCCTAAAACAAAAGTATTTTAAATGTTTAAATAAAGAAAATAAACTAAATCATATAATATAATTGCCTTTCAACCTCATGTTATTTAAATTAGAGTAGTAAATTTCTAATTTATATATATATTTAAATCAAAATTTAAAAAAAACCAACATGATGCATAAAAAACTAAACTAGATTGACACACTTGTGATCTTACCAGGAATAATCCAATGAGTAATATGATCTCATAGAAACAATTAACACTTATAAGCAAATTATTACTGATAAATAAATCAATGAAAATAAAGTATAAAATAATCATTGCGAACATCATTTATTCTAATAGAGGATAGTGGTGTGTGTATGGGTCTATTTTGACTTTCTATATCTATACCTAATGTATTTATCTGCTCCCCCTATTTGATGATATTATCCCTACACACTATCAATGAGGGTGGAAATATCTTAAATCCAACTCATCAAAAAAACTTGCAGTTAGCTTGTATCATTATAAAAATTATCATATAACCATAACAATTGATAAATGTAAGAAATTTATTAAAAAAACATGACTAAAAGCATAATATAACATATACAACAACTAAAAAATTAATATATCTATCAACCAAATAGTATATAGAAATCTAACTCAATATTAAACATTAGATCTGCCAATAATCCACACATAATCCATTTAATAATACCTCAAATATCAATAATGGAAAATTGAATGAGACATATGTCCCCCTAAAACTAGTCATCCTCTCGATGACACTTATCTCAAACAAAAGTTCTAAAATATAACAAAGTTAATCATAGTAAACTAATTTTTTATTAGGAAATCAAGTAAACAAATGAGGAAATAGTCTCAGTAACTCATCATAGTCCTCCCATATTATACTATCCTCAGGTTATTCTTGCATTGTGATACTTTTCTAGCTTGTGAGTTTAATTATTCTAATTGGTTCTACTTTGACCACCCATAAATCCTGAACCTGTAATGCATTCCAATCCAAAACATGTGTAGGATCAATAATATACTTTTTAATATATGAAACATGAAAAATATTATGCATTTGTGCTAGAGCTAGTGGTAATACAAGCCTATATGATATAGGATTGATTAATTCTAAAATTTTAAAAGACCCCACATATCTAGGTGATATCTTTACTAATTTACCAAACTTTATTTCACTCTTTTAGGGTTTAACCCATAAAATTTTATCCCAAACTAAAAACTACCTTATTTTTCTTTATATATCAGTGTAGTTTAATTTTATATAATTAGAATTAACCAATCTATACCTTATTAATTTCACTTGCTCTTCCATTTTAGTAAGCATGCCAATTCCAAAATTCACTCTATCTTCCAACTTGTCCCAAATAATTGGTCTTTTGCATCTCCTATAATATAAAAGGATCCATTTTTATAGATGATTGATATGAGTTATTGTAATAAAACTCAACCAAAGGTAGGTATTCTTCCTACTTGTATTGTTGGTCCATGTAATACATTATTAATAAATCCTCTAAGATCTGATTTACCCTCTCTATTTTCCCATCCATTTGTATATGGTAAGCCATACTAAAATTCAAACAATTTACTTATGCTAAATTTAAAGTCTATCAAATTTTGGAATCCATCTTAGGGTCCCTATCTAAAATAATATTTTTAGGAAACCCATGTAATTTGTACATTTGTTTCAAAAATATCATATCAAGCACAAGAGAATCATCAACTATATTCCTAGGAATAAAATGAGCTACCTTGGTTAGTTGATCCACAACCACCAAGATCATATCATGAAAATTCTTAGACATGGGCAAACCTTAGACAAAATCTATACCGATTACATATTATTTCTATTTAAGTACCAAATGTGGGTATAACAACCCAACTAGATGCACATGTTTAGCATTGAATCACTAATACTCTAAGTATCTATAGATGAAATTAATTACATATTTATTAATTCCCTTCAATAAATATAAAGGTTTTAACTCTGATACTAGCTTAGTTACTCTAGGATGCATTAAATAAGGAGCATTGTGCAATTCCTTTAGAAAAATATTCTTTAGATTATCATTATTAGCCATATAAATCCTTCCATTTTGTCTTTAAAGCTTGATATCTATGATCTTGTTCATTTTCATCAAAATATTTCTTAATTTGCTCCTAAAAAACATCATTAGGTGAGAATTTTACTACCTAGTCTCAGAAGGTGCTCCTAATTATAGCCAAAGCTACAATATATCTTCTATGGCTAAGGGCATCTCCTACTCTATTTTCCTTTAAATTAATGAAGTTGATATCAAAATCATAATATGATATAAAATCTAACCACTGCCTTTGGCTAGCATTAAGGTTAGGTTGGGTTAAAGTATACTTAAGACCTAAATTATCAAATTAATCTCAAAGGGTTAACCCATCAAATAATGACTCAAAACCTAAAAGGAATAATATATTGTATCTAGTTACAAATCATGAGTATTATAATTTACCTCATAAGTCTTAAGTTTCCTAGATTCATAGGCAACAACTTAACCATAATTCATGAGCACTGGTCCGAAACCATCACCTAAAGCATCAATTATTATTGAGAAATGTCCATTCAAATCTTGGATCCATAATATTAGTGTAGAATTAAGCCTCTATTTTAGAACCTAAGAGGATTCTTCATACTTATATAACCAAATAAAATGTTACTCTTTCCACTAAATAGAGGTTATTGGGTTAGTTATCTTGGAAAATTTTGGTACAAACTTCTTATAGTACACTATTAATCCCATGAAACTACATACCTCATGCACATTTTTAGGTGTTGGCCAATCCATGAAAATCCTAATCTTAGATGGATCCACTAAATTTTACTACACATAAATGATGCATCCCAATTACTATACTCTATTTTTAAATAAAGCACACCTAGACAACTTCCCATAAAGATTATGTTTTTACAACTAGTGTAAAACTATCTGTAAGCACTCAACATATTCTTTTTCATTATCGGAATAGATTAGGATGTCATCTAAAAATACTAAAACAAATTTATTAAGATAATCCCTAAACACATTATTCATTAGATTCATGAATTTTGGTGGTACATTCATTAACTCAAAATGTAGCACTGTGAACTCATAGTGCCCATATCGAGTTTCGAAAGTTGTTTTCAGAATATTCTCATCTTGAATCCTCAATTTATGGTGTCCTACTTGGAGATAAATATTAAAAAAGACTATAACACCATGTATTTGATCAAAAATATTATCATTTGAGATAATTTATACTTATTATTGATCATTGTTTTATTAATCATGCAATAGTCAATGTACAAGTGAAAATATCCATCCTTATTCTTGATAAAAACTATAGGTGCACCCCATGGTGAAACATTTGGTTGAATCAAGCCATTGGCCAACATATCTTTAACTTGTTCTATTAACACAATTATCTCTATTATTATCATATTGTAAGGTGATTTAGATTGTAGTTTTAACCTTGGAATGATATTGATAGTAAAATAAAAATCCCTTTTTGGAGGAAACCTTGGTAATTCATTTAAAAAAACATCTAAAAATTCTTGTGGAAAGGGATAATGTTCCTAGGTGGGTTCCTTGGATTCTACTACTTCATACAATTTGACAAGGAATGTTTGACATCCCTTATGTCAAGCCATTTTCAAATGAATGGTATAAATTTACATGAGTTTCAACTCCTTCTGACTACCTTGGAATTGGGTTTGGTTTCCCAAATTATCTATACATTCAACTTTTTTAAGGAAGTAATCACCTTTGGATTTATGTTGAGAAAGCCAATTCACTCCTAGGATCACAATATATGACCCTAGTGGTGATGCATAAAGAGCCAAAATTATGGTGAATTCTAAAAACTATATTTAACCCTATATGAGACATTTTTTGACCTTGACTTTAGACTCATTCCCATATTGCAATCACCATACATTTTCTATATAACTAGATTTCATAGATACTTTACTCAACATTCTAAGAGATATAAATTATTTGGTAGCTCTATTATCAATCAAAACAATAATTGGATGACCAAAAAAAGTACCTAATACTATGATGGGAAAGGCTTTGAATTCAACTTGTTGATTATCCACCGTTGCATGGATACGTTGTTGAAAGGTTCCCTGTTAAGAAGAAGAGGTTATCTTCTTGTTCTTTCCATCTATCTTCCACTAAGTATAATCTTTAGCATAATTATTTCCCCCATAAGTAAATCATCCTCATAGAGGTCCCTTTTAATTTGATTTTCACCCTTAAATCTTTCTCTAAAATTGCCTCTTGGTTTCTTGTTCCTATGAGTATTACCAAACATTATATTTTGGCTTTTGAATCAGTTCTTGGTATTTCCATTCCATTTTTTGTTGTTGTTATTGAAAGGAATATTGGAACTACCAAACTTTTTATTATACTTCTCTCTAACCTATGTTAGTGATTTTAATTTCTATTCCTATTTTTTATCTTTTTTAAACACTTGATCCATAGTGGATGGTCCATGCACATCTACCCACATCTAATTTAGAGTTTTACGCCCATAATAAACTTTATGATATGGAAACGTTCATCTTTTTTGTACCGTGGAGAATATTTCAAGATATTAGTAAACTACTCTCAATCATCATTCACTAACAAGTCTCCTTCCATCAAGTTATGAAAATATGGAAAATTTTGGTCAAATAAAGTTGAGGTAATCACCATGCTCTAAAAAGAGCCACAATTTTCTCCCATGCAATGGTACTATAATATAAATTCATTTAGATATTTTTGTTAGCCCACTAAGCTATTAATTTTTCAATCTAATTGGTAAGCTTCCAACATAAAATTATTTACCTCATAATAATTTCAAATCTTAAAGTATTTATCCATTTTTTTGAGCCAAGATTCATCTCCATCACCCAAAACTATGCCATCAAATTTTAGGTGGATTTATCTTCTTCATGTCACATGATAGTTTTATAGTTACTTGAGATATAACATCTTGGTGTACTTCCTTGTGCCTTTGTTCCTAAGGTAATTATTATTGATTAGGGTGTTCTTTAGGTACCTTTTGTTCAATTTTCTCTTTTATTTTATGAACCTCTCATTCCAAAGATGCTATATGGCCATGAGTCTCATTCATAATAGTGAGAATCTGATCAAAATTTTTAGCTTGTTTTGTTAGTAGCTAAATAGGACCAGATTAAGGGTTCACATTATAAGGATCCTCACCAACCAATATACCTCACACCATTCTCCTTTTTGGAAATCAGAAGAATAAAATTAATGTTAGTGGACCCATTAGGTCTGAGAGATAAATCTTAAGTACTAATACCACAATGTTACACCCCACTAGGATAACTAAAATATAAATAAATTTTATATAACATTTATATTAATATTAATTATAACTAACCATTTATGACTTGAAAAATTAATTTTTATGAATCATTAGATGTTATAGTTACATTATTCCATTGAAAAAACAACCCAATTATTACTTAAATAGTAAACTAGTCTATGAGATAAAAAATTGTCCATATTATACTAAAATAATGAAACAAGTATTGCACAACTATTAAAATCCATAAATTAGTATCAATTTAGTTTACATCTACTATTGTTTAAATTTTTATAAATTTTATACATATAAACATCAACTATTTTTTTTAATATACATACAAAATAAAGTATAATAATGTACTTTGTCAAATATACATATTAATCAGTAAAATGTATAGAATGAGTAACATAAATTAGCTTTGTGATCTAATACATAGCCTGAGTGCAATTTCATCTAGTTGAATTAGTTGATAGAGGGAAAGCATCATCTAAGTGATTTACCTCTAGCCATAGACCAATGTTCTCCCACACTCCTCCCTTCTAAGAGAGTCCATACCCTTTATGGAGGGGTAGATAAGAATAATGTAGATATTGAGAAACAACCATAACAAATGTGTGTACTAAAACTATTACATGAATTAATTATATAAAACATGGAATATAATTCTTTATATAAATTATATAAGTTATAGATGTAAACTAAAAGTATAGTGAATTGATTATTTCATAGCTATAACATTAATTTGGCCAAAGTTTTCATTATAGAATTTAGATTTAATAATCTGAGTCATTTCCACTTACACATTACTCTATACTACTAAATCATGACATAATGATGTTAGGGGATATGTATATGAGTTACCCATTGGCATACTCATATATGTACCTTTGTCCTTTTATCCAAACACTATCTATAAATAAATATTCAAAACTAGAGTAATGAAATACTATGAATAATGAAGATATAAGTAATCATGAATCAAGAACCCAATTTAAATCCATAATAGATATTTATTAATCTAGAATAACAATCATGTAATTCTATGATTTTACACAAAAAATTATTTCTAATCTATAGTCACATCAAAAAATACATACTTTTACAAATTTTTAGCTTTTTTAGAAATCTATGCACTAATCCTCTTATTCTTTTTTCACTAGATTATTGATTTTTCTATGTTTCAAGATCACAACTATCAAGTTCATTCACACAAACCAAATAAAATGAGCCAATTATCATTTAATTCATTTTTGACTTCTTCAAATCTTATTATGCTTATTTAGCACTATTATAATAAGTCATGTAAGGGTATTCTCAATCTCTAACCTATTTTCACTTCGCATATGCCAAGATCTATACATAGACTATAATACATCTTTTTAGTGTGTATATAATCTTATTAAGGAAATAACATCCGTAGGATCAAATTATTGAATGAAACTCTATAGAGTGTCCTTATTTTTTGTATAATCTATGGGATTACAACCATATTAAACTCATAAAAAGATTAACAAAACTGCCATGTTTAATAATTTAGGTCAATCTTATAGGGATATACTCTATTTTACTAAATATATGTAGGTTGATTTGAGTATAAACAAATAGCTAAGTTGTGATCACTTTATAAATATCACTACACTTAGTCATATTTTTATATCCACATTATGATTCAATTTATAACCTTGAGCTAATACACACACACATACATACATAATACACATATTTCATACATATATATATATATATATATATATATATATATATATATATATATATATATATTTGGAATTATAACCAATCCTTTCAAACAACTATACACACGTAATACAAGTCATATATCCATTAAAAAAAACTATGTTATAACTAGGAAGAGCTACAATTATAATTACAATCCCTAAGAACATCAAAAGTATCATATTATATAAAATGTATACCATCTTGATATATTCTTAAGCTTGTTCTATGCATACATGGTTATATACAAACAAAATTATTTTCATTCCTTTATTATTAACATCTCATTTCAAGTTTAATAAAACTAGCTAGTTATTAAGGGAGATAAACACACTTAGATTTCATAATCCCAATATAGCTACATTAACCTAAAACCTAATTTAAAATCATGTACCAATTAAATTCAAGGAGGGGAAAATGAATCACTTATGCATATATTTAAGTATATATATATATAACATATATACACTTTTAAGAAGTATATATTCAAGCACTCATGCATATAAATCTAAATAGACATCATTTCCTTATTCAACTAATGTCTTTTCCATGTTCTCAAGATGAACCTTATAACCATCTATGTGTCAAATTGTACTTAGAATAACACTCATAATTTATGACATATTCAAGTTGTTAAATAACCTTAATCCAAAACAAATGCAAAAAAATACATGTTTTCTTCCACAGGCATAAGAGTATATATATATTCATATTCTAAGAATCTAAACATAGCTAGTCCCCTAAAACTAGCTCAAGATCTTTTAACCAAGATTCATTAACTGTACATATTTTCTTTAAAAAATCAAACAAGAACATCTAGGTAACAACAACATCTAGGTCTCATATTACTTGAATTGACACCCTCAACTTTATGGGCTCAATAATGGGATTTAAAATCCCTTCCTCGAGTTTATAAACCTATTAGACTAGGTTTATATATGATATTTAAATAAAAATATTAGATATATAAATGAAAACTCTTATTATTTCAATATTTTTTTGCTTCTTTCAATGAGATCTAATTAACTACTAAAAACAAAGTATAAGCAGGGTTTTTAAGATTACCTGGAGATATGGATGGTTGGTTGCACACCATGGATAAAGATTGATTATGAGAACTCCTTTTTAGCTAGGGAGGAATGACCTATAATACACCACACTCAAACAAAAAATTGATTAATAGATAGATGGGTGGGCTACCTAGTTACAAACCAATCTCGAGAAGCAACAAACTTTCTCAAATAGATGTTAGCCCACATTCAAAGATTCAATTTTATTTTAAACATGAAATTACAAAGATAGATATGGATAGAAGTGAATAATTTCAAATATAATCAATTAATTAAAATATTTATATGATCAAAATATGCATCCCAAAATTCATTATAAATGTCTATGCCTACTTGAATTATGACCAACAACTCATCAATGTAGGTGAAATCATGTATTGAAATCACAAGACAAAGTCCTAGCTCAAAAGCTATATCACTCTGATATGCAAAGAGAGGTTGAGGGACTATGGGAAGATCAAATATGCTAACTAAATCATGCCCTAAACTAAGTAAGGTCATCTACATGAACAAAATAGTATTTTATAAAATAGATAGTAGATTTATAGGATGTTTTAAATATGTAATAGGGATCGATGTTGATCTTATAGGATTGATGTCAATTCAGATGGATCGACATCGATCTTCTAAATACTATTAAAATTGTAAAATAGACTATAATAACACTTTGTATTTTTGATAAATTGATGAAAATATAATCTAAAAATAGATAGAAACATAAAATTATAGATAGAACACAATTTTGACATAGAAAATAATATATTTAAAACCACTTAATTAAATAGACAAGGATCGATGTTGATTAAACACAATCAACATCGATTCAGATAAATCGATATTGATTATGTGTAAGATAATTAAATACTAATTATAATATAATAACAACCTATAAAATTTATAAAATAAATAAAATTGAATGCCTATCAGACATATAAGATGATAAATATGAGAAACTAAAAAAAATGGATTTAAATACTAACCTTTTTGATAGAAAATAAAACTTAATGGGATGAGAGAAGAAATTTCAAAAAATCCTCTTGATGATGATTTAGATGGAGATTATTCAAGATAATAGTGCTTTCATAATGTTTATATGTGAGTTTTAGTGAGATTTTAGTAGATTTGTGAAGCCAAAATCTTAATCACCATCCTCCTGAGTAATAGAGGTCTATTGGGTATTTATTGATCGATGTCAATCCTAACCAATTGACATCAATCATATAGGATCAATGTCCATTTACCTAGAATAGGAGAATTTGAATAAGAAGCTATCCTAATTGGTTGTAATAGGGTAAAAAAAGGTTAAAATGATTTCCAAAGTCATTCGGGTTATTTTAACCATGGAATAATGTTGGGTAAAAGGAGTAATAAGGATAAAAGGGAGGTTTTTTAGATTTTATGTGATTTATTTAATTTTATGGTTTTAAGGGTAAGGTAAAAAGGGGTTAATTACTATTTAACCATAGTCATTAACTTACTAACATAGCTGGTAAATGTTAAAGTGATGGTAAAGTGTAATTATAAAAATAATTATGCATGGGGGGACATTATAACACAACACTATATAAATTTAATACAAGGTGTATAAATGTAACGTCTACATTTTTCCCCTTTTTGTAAAGTGGTATACAATGGTGCACCATGAGACAAAAACTATAAAAAATCCAAAATTCCCCAAATTTTTGTGAGGAGGTATCCCCCCTCAAACTGGGCAATGAAAAGTGAAATGGAATGGATGATGGGTTTGAACAAGATGGAATGAAAAAAATAAAATAGATGAGATGGTATGGACAAAAATAGAAGATAGCTAAAGGATTATAAAAATAGATGGTATACAATGAAAAAGGAAGGACACGTTTTCATTAAATGGAACAAAAAGTAACGCAAGCAAGAATGCTCAAAAGACTAGATCAAAAAGTGAAATGTCATAGCTAAAATAAGTAAGCATATACGAGGCAAATCAAGAGCATAAGAGATAGGATTAGAAAACCAAAGCATCTAGTGTGTGTATGGTGTGTTCGTACCTATATGAAAATGTACTCAAGAAAAAGACACCCTTGGGATCTTACATGGGGTAAGGTTCCAAAAAATAAAGGTATGACAAAAGAGATTAAAGAGCTGACAAGGGGCCAAAATTTACCAATCTAAAGGGTAGAAAGAGGGGGGGAAATGGGAAAGCTAGGACAAAAATCAAGAAAATATGGGTCCAAAATCAAAATAAAAGTAGGAAAAACAATCCAAAATGTAAATAATAATCAAGCCAAGGAATCAACATCAATTAAAACTAATCAATGTGGATTAAAGCCAACTGACATTGATCCATATGGATCAATGTCAATCTCAATAATGGCTATAAATAACCCGCTAATATATAATAGGGATCATTCAAATATCGAGTGTATAAGAGTTTTATAGGCAAAAATTGATGGGTTGCCAATGCAGGGACACATAAATGAGATGATGAAGGCTAGCGGGAGCAGACGACGATGATGATGATTACACTATGAGGTAGGTGACATGTTTTTCTATGTATTTTATATTTTCAATATTTTTATGTTTTTGGAATTTGTAGCTTAAGGGAGGGGTTATGAGAGGAAAATTAATGGGAATAAGATAAGGAGAGGGTAGATTAGGAATATAAAAGGGATAGGGGAGAAAAATTAGAATTTTTATAGAAGAAGAGATCGACATCAGTCCATATAGATCAATCATGATCCAAAATAGATTGATGTTTATCCCTAAGTATTTCCATCAATCTAAAAGGATTGGTGTTAATTGATAAGGAGAGGGTAAAAAGGAAAGGAAAAAGATAAATTAATTAATAAAATTTTGCTTATGATAGGCTCATGAGCTATTGACTATGAGGGATAGAGTCTCACCATTACTAGAGGAGCTATGGGAGTTACTAGATAATGAGGACTGGGCACACTTAGAGGTGGTGGGCTTTAGAGGGATCTGATATGACAACTACATTTATTGAGACATTGGCATGATATTGGCAGTACTGGAGTGATGGGATTATACCACCAACACTTTTTGGCTTATTATAAGTGAGATGACCATTACAACTGAGGATATTTACTAGATCTTTAGGATACCTATCTAGGGAGTTCTAGTATACACTATGGAGGAGGTTGGACATGCGACAACACTAAAAAAATTATATAGGTGAGATTTTATATCTATCCAATTTATTGCTAGAGGGTTTTCATTTTATCCCCTATTCAAGTAGGCACCAGTAGAGAGGCTATTATTGACCTTGCTCATGTTGGCTTTGAATTGCTATGTATTGCCTAATTTTGGTAGAGGATGGTTACCATGGAGTTTCTCTTCAGTTATAGTAGATATGCTTGAGAATAGGACCATATTTTCTTAGGAACCCATATTACTAGGGTAGATCTATAAGGAGTTATGGAGCTAGTGTATTAGACACTAGCTAGGGATTGATATTACATTCATACTTCACTACTAGGCTTATGAGCACATTCAAATGATTCACCCTCTTAGGACTCTAGGGGGTAGGCTTAGAGATAGGGCACACAACCTAGGCTTCCTTTGATAGGATGATGACCTAGTCATACCATATCTAGATAGGGTAGTATGTGATCTAGCATACTATAGATATCTTTTTGAGAGCCTCCAAATCAGAGACATTATTTAGAGACCATATCTATGTTTTCTAGCATGGCTTGACATAGAGGTAGAGCTGAGGGATGTATCCTGAGAGAGATGGGTATATAGGTGATGGATGGACCATATGGAGTTATTTTATTTTGATAGGGTCTTACACCAATTTGGCTTTTTATAGGATATACCATTAGCCCCATGATTATATAGGTAAGAGGATATAGAGATAGGCTAGCTAGCACATGACACCATAGTCATCTTGATGGGAGCACTAGAGAAGCTATTAGCATCAAATGTGGATGATGTAGGCTATATATATGAATATGCCACTTAGTTTATGAGAGAGATGGCAAGATGATAGTAGAGAATAGTGAGGCCTCAATAAGAGGTGTGATAAGAGGAACCAGCATAAGATGAGCATATGGATGAGGAACCAACATAAGATGCCCCAAATTAGGATGAGTCCATAGATGAGGTAGCTATATAGGATACCCCAAGATAGGATTAGTAGGGTATATCACAATTTGAGCTAAAAAGTTAATGTGATGACATTGATAGGGTTATATAGCAGTGAGACTAGGCCATTCAAGAGAGGGACAAGCATAGGGCTAAGCTGGAGTAAATGAGAGCTTCTATGGCTGAGAGGCCAACTCAATATACTATAGGTCTGAGCTCTACTTCCACAAATATGGTATCATTATATAGCTATACGGATGCACTAGCTAAGCTACAATACTATGAGAGGATTGTATAGGATCGATTACTAGAGGTACCTTAATTTATTGCCTACATGGCCAATCATAGTACATCTAAGAGGACCCCAAGTGCCACTATCATTACAGGGAGCATTGTAGGAGGAAGAGGAGAGGGGAGATGACAAATTTTATCTTAGTAGGATATAGTTTACATAGTAGACATACACACTATATGGGCCATGATCCCTTTACTACATTTGTATAGACTTTTGAGATATATATATATATACACACACTTATGTTTATGTTTTATGGATGGATTATGATTTATTTTTAGAGATTCATTGATTATTTAGATAGACAGATTATGATTAATAATGTTTAGAGATTTATGGATTATTGAGATGGATTATGTTTAATTAATGAGATGCAAATTATGGTGTATGGTTATAGATTTTATGTTCTTATGGATTATGGATTTAGGGATTATTTTGTTGGGAAATAACGGAAGCACACAATTGATTACCATACACAAGAAACTTAATATGTGGAATTAACTAGAATCAACAAGTAACTAGAATTCAAAAATAACACAAAATATGAGAGACAATACACAACTTATATTAAAACTCTTCCAGAAGGAAATACAACAAAGAAGATTTCCACAGTTCTGGAAGAGTTTTAATATAAGTTGTGTATTGTCTCTCATATTCTAAAACTCTTCCAGAAGGAAATACAACAAAGAAGATTGCCACAGTTCTTCTTCCTTACACACCTCTAGGGCTCCCACACCTCTAGGGCATAAATAGTAAATCTTCCCTCAAAGCTCTCTCTCTTACGATCCAAACACACAACTCAAACACAGAGTTGGTGTTCACCTCTAACCAGTCAGTATCCACTACTGCCAGTACACCAGTGCTCCATGCACTCCACAAGTGCTCCACGAACTCCACAAGTACTCAATGCACTTCAAGTATATCTCCCCTAAACTGTAACAACCTGTAACCCAAATGATCTCACTTATGGAAGGAACGGCCTTGCCTTCCTCTTTGCTCTCTTTCGAGTACACACTGTACTCCAAGTAGATCCTGCCTAATCCTACTCCCTATTGTGTTGCTGTCCTCTCTGATCATGCACACACATACACCCACAGATCAATGATCTTACTTACCATGTAGATCTCCAAAATTAACCATGCACACTTGCTGACCAAGATCCTACACACTTAAAGAATCCTGTTGATTCTCTAAAACCAGCACCCACACTTGGTACTATTGTGGAACTAGGAGGAACACCCTTGCTCACCTCACACACAAAAGGAGCTAACTTTTCTCAACTCAAACTAGAACACTTTACAATACAGCCTATGAGTCTCTTAAATAGATCTCATGCAAACAATAATTAGACATCTAATTACAATAATTAGATCTACAGCTTCTAGTCTAAATTTGGCTCTTGACATGCAAACACTTGGTTCGTTAACTAACTACCCATAACACTCACAGTTCAAACCACACAGGTGACTAACATTAGTCCTTGTCTGCCTGGAGGTGACTGACACTAGCTGATCCCTAACCAACGTCGGTTGCTTTTCCTGTCTAATCCTGCCGATGTCAGTTGGCCTGACTGACGCCGATGTCTATAACACTTAGCAACCTCTAGCATCCTCCTTTCATATTTGCATTAGTGAATATTTTAGCTCCACAACCCAACAATCTCCCACTTGCAGATAAATAACTGCACTATACCTATACTTTTACCCCATCTAATCTATTTCTTGGCTAGTATCCCTCTTCAAGATCAATCCTGAAGACCACCCACCACACAACATGTGGTGCACCTCTTGTCATCTGAGTACCCTACCACATTCAAACCTACAAACCCATATAGTGAAGTCCTAACCCTACATAGCATGAATCCCTACTGCTGGTCTCTCTCAAATACCTGAGAACCCACTTCCCCAAATTAGCTCCTAACTCTCTGACAGCTCCCACTGCTTGGGAAAACTCAGGTCTATACTAGACCTCATGTGATATTGGACACTAAACTGTCCAGCCCTTGGTGTGCTCTAATTCTACATCCTAAACCTTGCCAACACTTGATTCACATCAGCTCCCATTGGAGACAAAATTAACATGTGATCTTCCATGTCTCTCATGCCAAAGAATTTCACTGCTCCAAATTCCTCATGACATGCCACTAAACTAACCTTACCTTTAGTTCAGAAAAACCTTGTATGTCTGAACTTGCACCAAGCTCATCCTCCACATACAGTAACAGGATAATGTTATGACCATCATCCACCTAATAAGACAAACACAATGGTTCTACTGACATTGACTAAAGCCCTACTTTGTCATCCACCTGATACCACCTGTCAACACTGTACCACTATCTTACAGCTTCCTCAAGACCATATGACCTAGCCTTCCATCTCATGTGTCCATTCACTCTATTCTTTAACTAAGGAATCCATTCATCTCTATGCTTTTCACACTGGCTAACAACCCTACCAAATCTCCCGTTTGGTTCTACATCTTGTTCATGCCATGCTCCCACTATTTCTTGGATCCTTCCTGCTCTACAGTCAACAACTAGTATAAAGAAGAGAAACAATGAATTTGAGGCTTACTTACCACCTTTAGTCCTCCATATGGGTGTTTGAGACTTCTTGATAGCTTGCTATCTGCCCAAAATCTATTACAGTGACCAACCTTGGTCACCACATAGTCTGCATCTGACCGACATCAATTTCCATGCACCTATCCTAACTACCAACTCTACCGACATCGGTGTCCCTATTGCTGATGTCAGTCCTCCTAACTGACATTGGTCTTACCTATTGCTGATGTTGGTCCTCCTAACCGACATTGGTCTTACCCTACCTGACATCACCAGCTTTGGTCTGCACATGACTGACATCGGCACTTGTCTATTCAATGCCAGTTTCCCTTGACCAATGCTGGTACCTGTGTTCACCTATGAGTGATGACTTTTTACCCGTGATCTCCTTTGAATCAAAACCCATGTCTAAATTTTTGTGCTCAAAATTATCTAGCCCCATCCACTGGTCTCTGTCTGTCATCTCCTCCAAGAACACCAAGGCTTTCCAGTTCTTAAGCCTATCAAACACATCTGAATTCCTCTTAAGAACATGCATCTCCTTCTTGCTCATGTGACCAAGCCTACAAAGTCACGTCTCCACAATAGAAGAAGAATCAGTAATATAAGCAAGTAGATAAAGGGTACCTACTTTCTTACCACCAGCTAATTCAAGTGTATTCACAGTGAGAGTTCTTGTGCATCTCTCATCACCCAACTTTCATAAAGAAATTAGCCACATCTCCAAGCCTAGGACCTACATGACCTCCTTCAACACCCATGTGTTAGTTGCCTACAATTTCAGCTTCACTTCCCCTTTGCCAATTCTTTGACAAGGCTCACCAGCTCCTCTCTTTGGGGCTACATGGAAAGAGGCAATATAATCTATAAAAAAAGATTCTACTTTATCCAAGAAACATCCCAGAGCATCCTTTGCAACAACACCTACAACATCTTCTTCTTCAGTTCCTTCATGATGATTTGCTATCAACCAACAATATTTCTTTACCTTCTCTTTCTTTCCATAGGACCGTAATTGACCATTCATTATTTTCAATTCCTCCATTCTTAGCTTACTTTCTTCTGCCATTGCTCTACTCCCACTCAATCAGAAACCCCTAAGAGTGCCCTATAATCAAACACAAACCTATTCCCTGCAACCTTAGCTCTGATACCACTTGATGGATACCCAACCAAAAGCTCTGATACCACTTTTTGGGAAATAATGGAAGCACACAATTGATTACCATACACAAGAAACTTAATATGCGGAATTAACCAAAATCAACAAGTAACTAGAGTTAAAAAATAACACAAAATATGAGAGACAATACACAACTTATATTAAAACTCTTCCAAAAGGAAATACAACAAAGAAGATTGCCATAGTTCTTCTTCCTTACACACCTCTAGGGGTCCCACACCTCTAGGGCATAAACAGTAAATCTTCCCTCAAAGCTCTCTCTCTTACGGTCCCAACACACAACTCAAACACAAAGTTAGTGTTCACTTCTAACCAGTCAGTATCCACTACTGCCAGTACACCAGTGCTCCATGCACTCCACAAGTGCTCCACACACTCCAAAAGTACTCAATGCACTTCAAGTAGATCTCCCTTGAATTGTGACAACCTGTAACCCAAATGATCTCACTTATGGAAGGATCTGCCTTGCCTTCCTCTTTGCTCTCTTTTGAGTACACACTATACTCCAAGTAGATCCTACATGATCCTGCTCCTTGTTGTGTTGCTATCCTCTCTGATCATGCACACACATACACTTATAGATTAATGATCTTACTTACCATGTAGATCTCTAAAAGTAGCCATGCACACCTGCTGACCAAGATCCTACACACTTGAAGAATCTTGTTGATTCTCCAAAACTAGCACCCACACTTGGTACTATTGTGGAACTAGGAGGAACACCCTTGCTCACCTCACACACAGAAGGAGCTAACTTTTCTCAACTCAAACTAAAAAACTTTACAATATAGCCTATGAGTCTCTTAAATAGATCTCATGCAAACAATAATTAGACATCTAATTACAATAATTAGATCCATAGCTTCTAGTCTAAATTTGGCTCTTGACATGCAAACACTTGGTTCATTAACTAACTGCCCATAACACTCATAGTTCGAACCACACAGGTGATCGACATTGGTCCCTGTCTGCCTGGAGGTGACCGACGCTGGCTGATCCTTGACCGACATCGGTTGCTTTTCCTATCTAATCCTATCGATGTCAATTGGCCTGACCGACGACGGTGTCTGTAACACTCAGCAACCTCTAGCATCCTCCTTTCCTATTTGCATCAGTGAAGCTTTTAGCTCCACAACCTAACATATTTGACATTATGATGGATAAATTCATCCCACATTGACTTGGACCACAACCAAAAGGAGGACCTCACATCTACGTGTATGTACATCATTAATGTAAAGGATAATAAACATCAACACAACCTTGAGTGATCAAAGATAAGATTATTAGGATTAGATTATTTTTATGGGATAAGAGATAGGTAACAATGTCACCCATATTTCAAGAATTAGGAGTTTCTCTTTTGAGAATCATTTTATGCCAACATGTAGACAAATCAATATGAGAGGCATACTATTAGAAATTTGATCGATGCAGGAAGCTTTCTTGAGATTTTTCTTTTGATAACATGATTTTTTATATGCTTTGTTGATTTTATGACTCTTTGAAAATGGAAAAAATTTGAAAAATTATCAATGTGGTAAGTTTTCTACTTAGTAGCCATCCTTTGAGGGAGTGGCCTATATTTTTATACTTTTACACAACTATCCTTTGAGGGATTAGTCTATTTATTATTTTGATTTTTAGATTTGGTTACAGTTATCCTTCAAGGGATTAGTCTATTAATTTGGCCCCTTTTTTAATTTTTTATTTATTTTACTACTAATAGTAATATTGGCATAAAATATCTACATAAGATAATTTTCCTGATTCCATCATATGAAGTGATTATGCTATCATGGAAAATAAGAGCAGGTAGGAGATAAGGAAAATAATGATTTATGGTTTTTCCCAATATAGGGGAAACTTATCCAAGAGAGATTGTTATGAATAGAGTGAGGGTAGTTATATTCAAGGCAAGGATTACAACAACTATCATGTAACCACATAACTCTAATGTCATTATTAGGTATAAAGGGAGATGATAAAAATTAACCACTCTAGATAAGCCAATATTTAATAACTATAGAAAGGATGCAAATTCAAGGCATTAAGAGGTTCATGTTCTAGTTTACCATTAAGAGAGGCTAAATGATATGCCCTAGATCCATATTTATGAGTTATGATGTATGGTCCAAGCCAATTAAGAGCAAACTTACCCCTCTTATTTCAATTCATATTAGTGACATGTTGATTTTCTTTAAGCATAATATCTCTGATATTAAATTAATGCTCTCTTATATGTTGATTATATGCTTATTTTAACATTCATAATATATACAAAGGTGTTCAAGGGTTTATACTCAATGCTCATCTAAGAACTCAAGCTAAGATAAATTCTATTGACAAAAATCCTCATTAAAAACTATGTCTCAAAGATAGACTTGAAGGGAGGGAATTTGGACTTCCAAAGGAAGTACCACTTCTATACTAGAGACTAGAGAAAAAGGAAAAGCACATGTAAGGGTTTGAATACTAGTTTGATATTCCCACAAGGTGAAATGGACATGAAGATGCCAATCTTTACTAGCTTCGTTACTGACTTTAGTTAATATTTTTACTAAGGTTTTATTAGATCTTCAACTTGACCATTGTCTTGAGGATAGTAAGGTGAGGAAAAACTTAATTTGATTTTAAATGAGTCACACAATGCATGGACTTTCTTATTTTTAAAATATATTCCATTGTCTATTATAATTTTATAAGGAATCCCAAAATGACAAATAATATGATTATGGATAAATTCCACAATATTTTCTACCTTGGTCAAGATAAGTGGCATAGCTTCTACCCACTTAGTGAAGTACTCTATTGTAGTGATAATAAATCCATGACACTATGAGGATTTACGATTAATCTACCTAATGAGATCAAGCCCCCATTGGGAAAATGGCCAAAAGTATCTTGCTACCTATAAGGCTTTACTAGGGACATGGGATAAGTTTGCATGTTGTTGACATTTTACACAGCTCTTAACATAGGCACAATAGTCTTGATTCAAAGTAGGCCAAGAATAACCTAGGCATAAAATTTTCTTGGTGATTGCACATTCATTAAAATTTACACTACCAATCCATTATGGACCTCCTAGATAGCTAAGGTAGCTTCACACTTTTGGAGACAATGAAGGAGAATACTATAAAAACCATGCTTATAAATAATCCCCTCTAGAATGACATAATGAGCAGCCTTCTGGTGGAAGATGCAATTAACACCCTTGAATAGATGAGGGGGAGACAATCTCATAGACAAATAATTAAATATTTATACATACCATGGCTCCCCAATATTTTCCTCAAATTTATGGATGGATGGGAGATATATCCTTGTATAAGAGGGCTGATTAAGGCAATAGATGAGAACAAACAACTTAGACTCCTGAGGTGAAGATGGGATAGAATATGTAATATAGGCCATAGTATTTACATACTTCTTAGTAGACCTAAGAGTAAGTTGAATATCATAACGTTTGAATGAAGATAAAAGATGATTAGCCAAAGTCTTATATCTTTGAAGGAAATCATTATTACATTGATAAACACCAGTGATTTGATTGATCACCAACTAAGAATCCCCATATATGTCAAGGGATGTGACTCATAGTGCAAGATTATTTTAGAGTCATATAATCAATGCTTTATACTTAGCCATGTTAATGGTATAATCAAAGTCTAGTTTAAATGACAAAGGCATGGGAATACCATGAGGAAGGATTAGTACAATCCTTGCACCACTTTTGTGATCACACTTAGACCCATTAAAGAATAGAGTCATTTGATATTTTGGAATGAACTGGGAAGTGGATTTGATAGACTCATCAAGGAATTCACAATTAATGGGTTGACTATTACTAAGAGGTGCTTCAAATAATTAACCAATAATGATTTAACCTTTTATGTACTTCTGATGGGGAAAATTTAAATCAAATTCTTCTAACAACATGACCCATCTATCCATTCATTGATTTTGATATGGTTTAGAATTCATGAACTTAAGGGGATCAGTAGTTGTAATGACATACATCTTATGGTTGAGGAGATAATGATAGAGATTAGAAGCTACTAAAACTAAATCCAATCATAATTTTTTAGTATGTGAGTAATGCATCTCATATTCTATGAGAGTAAAACTTATATAATAAACAACCTTCTCTTTGTGATCTTTATCTTGATGAGCAAGCATAACAGCTAAAGCATGGTCTATAGCTGAGATATAAAGGAAGAAAGGTTGCTCTTCCTTAGGGGAATTAAGAATAAGAGGTGATAAAATATAGTATTTAAGTGCATTAAAGGCTTATTGATAATTATAACCCCATAAAAAGAGACTACCCTTCTTTAACAAATGGTGAAAGGGTTGATAACGGTAAAAAATTTAGGAAATAAAATTATAAATAGACTGGAGCTTACCTTGCAAACTACAAAGCTGCTTAAGATTAGGAGGAAGAATTTCTATAATAGCCTTGATTTTAGTGGGATCCACTTCTATTCCATGAATTTAAATAATGAAACCTAAAATTTTAGCCATCAAGACACCAAAAAAGCATTTTTTAGTATTTAGATACACATAATAATGAAGCAAATGATCAAATATGACATTCAAGACATATAGGTGATCTTTAAAAAATTTATATTTTCCAATGAGATCATCTACATGGATTATGTCATGAAATATATAAGTCATAGCCCACTGATAAGTGGTTCCTATGTCTTTAAGGCTAAAGGGCATAACATGATAGCAGAAGGTTCCCTAAGGAGTAATAAATGCCATTTTATGTTGATCTTATGGTGTAATAAATATCTAATTATAACCAGATAAACCATCCATAAGGGAAAACATTTCATGTCCAGCTATTAAGTTCACTAACTAGTCTAATTAGGAAGGGGAAAACCATATTTAGACAATCAATATTTAAGTCATGAAAGTTAGTAAAAATGTGAAATCCCCCTACAATTTTAGTGATTGGAATAATGTTGGCCTCCACTAAGGACAATCAATGGATTGAATAAAGTTAATGGATAAAAGGCATTTTAAATCTTCTTTCACAAAGAGTGCAATGAGAGGATTCATCTTTCAAATCTTTTGCTTTACTAACTTAACATCAATAAAAGTTATGATGTTATGGATAATGATCAAGGGATCAATACCAAGCATAGCACTATGAAACCAGACAAAGGCTTTACTATGATCTAATAAGAAGGTAGTAAAATATTGAATTTCTTATGGATCTAAGGCTTTTCTAATTTTAATCATCCTTGGGACTTCATGGGACCCAATATTAATATCAAAAGTAGCTTCATTTATCAACCTCAACATTTTAGATGGAAAATAATTATGTAAATAATAGTTTTTAGCACCTAGATGGGTTAAGATTGACTCATCATCTTGACACTAGAAAATAAGGATGGTCGGCATATTAGATCCTATTAACTAAGGATATACTATGAGAATGGTTTGGATTTCACCATCATGGTGGAATATGAGAGGTTTTAAGGAGATAAAATTGACTAAAAAAAGCTAGATAAAATGGATATGATGTTGTTAGTCAAGGAAGAGGTATCAGATGAGGAAGATAGCTCTTCTTCTTCCAAAGATGGTAGAATAATGGGTTCAAGGACAGACTTATAATTCTTCTTAAAACCTAAGCCATGATTTTTGTATGGCTTTCTGAAGTCTCTTAATGTGATATCATGAGGATCATGCTTGTACTTACCCATGTTGAAGACTTTTTAGGTGCAACAATGAAGATAGGTTTGAAAAAATTGATGGTTGTTAAGAAATGAGAAATTAGATGTAAATAGTTTTTCATAAACATTATCATCATGATTTGAGATAACTTGATCAATCCCACCATATGTTAAGTAAGTACATAAGAAAGGTGGTCCAAAAGGAATGATCTCACCTAGACTAGGTGAATATTGGGGTTGGTTATCAAGATGACCATATTATTTAGGAGTGGGTAAAGTATTAAGAGTTAATAACTAATATTATCCTATCAAAATTTATTGCATCATAAAGTCAATGGACTCTATAGGAGGTAATTTCAAAGTAGGGATGGTCATGCTAGTTGTGGCTTGATTGGAAGAGGGAGATGGAATTTTGTTAGGTGAGGGTATTATGATGTCATTTGGCCCAAATGTAAAGTTGCATGACTTAAAGGGGTGAGAATCAGTAGGGATAATGTGTACTTGACCTTCATGTTCATAATTAAGGCATTGATGAATAGTGGAAGGTATGTATCACATTACATGAATACATAGATGTCCTAATAGAATTTTGTATTAAAAGGTCCCTTCTATAACATAAAAGAGCTCATGAATGGTATGAGGACCCACACAAATGAGGAGGATGATTGTTCCTACCATGGGTGTTACCATGTCATTAAATGCATGAAGGATTGTTTCAAATCGGGAGACAATGGTTTCAAGAAATTGTAGTTGATAGAAAGCATACGAGGATATAATATTAATGATCACCCCATTATTAATCATAACCCTTTTAATTTGAGTTTGATTTATTTGGGATATAATAAAAAGGGAAAGATCATGGTCTTTAGGTGATAAATGAACAATTTTAGAATCAATAAAACTAAGCATTGAGACCATTCAAAGGGATCCTATAAAGGCTAACAAAGGTTAAGGCTCATCTAGTCAAACTCAATAGCCTAGAAAGCTTATATCATTGTCTGTTGATGTTGTTGAGAATTATCAATAAGCCCATACAATTAAATTTTAATAGGTGCTTGGTGGATATATTTTAGTACAAAGATTTGAACCAATTGCTTAGCTTTATTAGGGGTAGTTCTTGTAAAAAAACTTTATGCCTTTGGCTAGGTGGTTTAGATGTATTAGGTGTAGAGGATCCAATAATTAAAACCTTAGCTTTAATAATATTATGGTTTTGAGAGTGGGTACTTACATGCATGACATTTATGTAGAATAGGGGTGGATTCAAAGAATCTACCAACTCTTTATCACTTATGGGACTAGTAAGATTATGAACATAGATAACTAAAGGAAGAATAACTTTTAACTTATGGGTTTGATCATTGAGATCATCAATTAAGAGTTCATCATCCTAGATTAATTTCTAGATTAAAGTCTTAAGGGATTTATAGATTTTCATATCATGCCCATGTACTCTATGATATGCACATATTTATTGAGTTTTATACCATGTAGGACTTTTCGAGTGAAGGTTAATGGTCCATATAGGTGGTAACATAATAAGGGAGATATATAATAGTTTCTTCAAAAAAACATCATAAGATCCTTTCAAAGGGTCATGATATGGTTTTATATGGGTTTTGATAATAGGTTCTCATGGTAGTGTATTACTTATCTAGTTTTATTATTTACCCTTTATAAGAGGGACAACTTTACTTTAATTTTAGGATTTCTCTAATGGTCCCTTAGTGGATGAAGATGGATGTGGAAAGAGAGGCACACTAAATGAAAAAGGATATTGTATCCTTCCATGTGCTTGGATAGAAGACCCTATGACTAAGGTAAAATATGGATGAGGTCCTAAAATGGATGATGAGGATGACATAAAAGGTATATGCACTTCATTATTTTTGGTGTTAAAAATTATGGGAGTATTCAGACTATGACTTGCTCCTTTTAACATTTGAAAAAGATCCACTTTAAAATAAGGATGAGCTATGGCTTTCTATAGTGGAATGCCATGACAATTTTCCCAACTATAGATATAGGAGACTTTACTCTTTCCTATGGTATCTTTAGGATAGGGAGGTATTATAATAAAATATGGTTTCAAAGGTCCAAGGTTTTAGGTAAATGGATTAGCTTGTGATATATGTTTTCCATTATAAGACTTTCTAGGGATTAAAGGGGTAACATGAGTAGCTTTAGAAGTGTCAAGATGTTTATTTGTAACATCCTGAGGAGCAATTTCGTTTTCCCTTTTATGAGATTCACTACAAGAGGGTGAAGTGGATGGTTCACATGAATGGTCCCATGTATTGAGATTAGGGAATTCTATGAGAGTTAGGGGACTAGGTTTAACAACCTCTAGTTGACTTAAATTAAAATGATCTCTTATAAGGAGATCTAAGACCATAGGATCTTCTAATATTTCTCTAGGAAGTAACTGGATGAATCATATTAATCAAGTGTTGGATTTGATTTTACATTTACCTAGGGTTAGATTGGATGGAATTCGATGTGGATGGATGGTTAGGAAATGGTTACTTAAAAATATCTAAATATTGGTTAGTAGGAGCATTGGGATTGTCCAATTGAAGGTCCCCCTTCTCAATAAGGATCTGCACTAATCATTTGAAGGATTGGCACCATTCAATGTCATATCCTATTACCCTATGGTAAATAGAAAATTCATCTTCTTTGTACCAAGTGGGTTTAGGACGTGTATCATCAATTAGTTTAATCAGAGGGATATCAATGACATTTGCTTGTAAGATTTTATCTCATACTGAAGCATAAGATTCTCTTATAGGGTATATTTCTTAGGAGGAAAAATTTTAGAAGGAAAACAAGTAAGACCCCTAGGTTTATGTGTCTAAAAGGTAGAATATATAGACTAGTTGGATGCTAGAGGGGAGGAAGTTTTTATAGTAAATGCATTTACTACCCCTTTTATTTTAGGATTATTGTTATTGCTTTTAGATGGGTCAGAATTAAATTTCTTACTATATAACTTAAATTTCCCTTATTCAATGCCACAAAGTTCAAGCTTATGGTCCATGGTAAAATCTTCATAAAATGTCTTAAAAGTTTGAATTTGTAACATAGATGACATATGTTTTACACAAAAACATGAAATTAATTAATTCTCTTTGTGGCAAGGGAAAGGTTAGTTGGTTGATTAAGTTACACCATCAAACTATAAAGTCTGATAAGGATCCATTCTCAAACTATCTAATAGCATAAATATCAGTGATAGTGACTATTTGAGAAATATTAATTGAGAAGTGTTCTAGAAAAACTTGAGCCAACTGTCCAAAGGAGAAGAAGGAATGTTGTGGAATGGAATTATACCAATCCAATACAAATCCTAATAATGATATGGGAAAATTCCTAAGTAGGAAGGCATTGTCATGTGCTATAAGATAAAATGTGTGTTGAAAGGCTCTAAGATGCTATTGGGGATCTTATTTATTCTAAAATTTAGTGAATTCAAGAAGTTCCCACTGTGATGGGTATGGTTGAATATGGACAGAGGGATGGATTGGATCATTACATATTTGCTCATATGTGAGCATATTATTATGTCCAGAGGCATAGGCTTCCAAACTAGCTATCTTATTCATAAGGATGTTCATGAGATCTATCTAAGTATTACCCTGAGGCATACCTCCTAAGACATTGTATTAAAGGGGTTGATATTTTTGTAAAGCAATGGACATGGGTTACAAGGGAAAATATCTTGCTATGGTAGACATAATGGGTTGAGATTCCACCACATATTGAGAGATTTTTAATGGAACATTATATTATAGGAAATACTATAATTGAGTGGTTATGGTTGGTTGTGATGAGGTCACATACTATGAAACTAAGGAGATGTAATTTTGGAAAGGTTAAGTGCATGAGAGTTATTTTGAGGTATGTGCTAAATTTGTTCTAATAGGAGGGAAACTTTTAAGAATCAACCCTACTAATGTTTTCTTAGGTATGGTAGGTATAGGATGAGTAATATTTTGAACCTAAGTAATAGTTAGATAACTAATAGATACCATGAATGGTTGGTTCTCTAAAGGTTATGATATTTGAGCATTAGATCCAAGTGGAGGAGATCTAGTAAAATATTTTACCATGGCTTTGGTAAGCTCTCTAGTTCTCTCAAAAGGCATCCCAAACCTATGTGGAGAGTTTTCGGCATGGGGGAAGGAGAAATATGTATTGCTCACTATTTAATAAATGATTAAGAGTAAGATGGTTATTTTCCAATATTTATGTAAAGGAGGGATCTCCTTGAGGGTAATATTGTAGAAACATCAATTTTGAAAGGATTCAGGGGAAGAAACAAGACTAGGTGTATGATCCATAGGAAAGGTGTAACAACCTCCTTGGATTATTGCCTTTTTTATTGTTGTCAAGTCAACACCATGAAATAAAAAATAAAAGTGAAGATAAGACAAATAAATAAAATAAAAATTTCCTTTTGAATTATCTTATTTTTAAGTATGAATGAAAGATACACACACTAAAAGTTGTTCCAAAGAAGTTTTTTAACACTTTTTTAAATTTTAAGATATGAAAAAGAAGGTAGAAAATAAATGGATAGCAAAGGTCCTAAGAAATAACAATCTAAGGATAGTTTTAGGTAGTTTATTTTAGTGCTCAAAGAAGTCTATATTGGTATTGATACATGGCCTGGTACTTAGGGATTTCTCCCCTCACTTTACAATCCCAAAACCATTGTGGGTGCTTAGCCAATGGTGTATCAATGGTCTAGAGATTATACTCAGCCAGAGAACTAAGTTTGTCCTCCCCTTGATGGTGAAATCCAAGTAGGATCATCGGGAAAAAGGTTACTATGAGGTGATGAAATCCTTGTTAGTTTCCTTATTATCAAGTGTTTAGATGTGTTAATTATGATATTGATATGGTTTATGTGGATAAAGTGATGAATACGATAGATTACTACCTAGATTATTCTATGTGAAAGAACCTAAGAAAGAAAAATGGATGGAATTTATTTAACTTTAAGAGGAAATAAAATGCAAAGTCTAAATTTCTTTGAATGAATAAAACAAACAAAGAAAGGGAAAAGAGAGTATAAAATTCAAGAATAAATTTCTAATAAATAAAAATGAGACCTTATGGGTCCCATTGGGCATGCTAGAATGTTTCAATATTTTTTTGATTCTTTCAATGAGATCTAATTAACTACTAAAAATAAAGTATAAGTAGGGTTTTTTAGATTACCTAGAGATATCGATGGTTGGTTACACACTATGGATCAAGATTTATTATGAGAAATCCTCTTTGGCTAGGGATGAATGACCTGTAAAACACCACACTTAAACAAAAAATTGATTAATAGATAGATGGGTGAGTTACCTAGTTACAAGTTAGTCCTGAGAAGTAGCATGCTTTCTCAAATGGATGTCATCCCATGTTCAAAAATTTAAGTTTATTTTAAACATGAAATTACAAATATAGATATGGATAGAAGTAAATAATGCCAAATATAATCAATTAATGAGAATATTTATATGATTAAAATATGTATCCTAGAATTCATTATCAATGTCTATGTCTTCTTGAATTATGACCAATAGATCATCAATGTAGGTGAGATCATGTATTGAAATCACAAGATAAAGTCCTATCTCAAAGGTTATATCACTCTAATCTACAAAGAGAGGTTAAGGGACTATGGGAAGATCAAATATGCTAACTAAATCATGCACTAAACTAGGCAAGGTCATCTACATGAACAAAATAGTACTTTATAAAATAGATAGTAGATTTATAAGATGTTTTAAAGATGTAATATGGATTGATGTTTATCCTATAGGATCGATGTCGATTTAGATGCATTGACATTATGTACTATTAAATTTTTAAAATATACTATAATAACACTTTGTATTTTTTATAAATTGATGAAAATAAAATCTAAAAATAGATAGAAATAGATAATTATATATAGAACATAGTTTTGACATAAAAAATAAGATATTTAAAACCATTTAATTAAATAGGGAAGGATCGATGTCAATTTAATACAATCAACATCAATTTAGATGAATCGATATTAATTATGTGCAAGATAATTGAATACTGATAAGACTATAATAATATCCTAGAAAACTAATAAAATGAATAAAACTAAATGACTATCAGACATAAAAGATGATAAATATGAGAAACTAAAAACAATGAATTTAAATACTAACCTTTCTGATAGAAAATAAAACTCAATGGGATGAGAGAAGAAATTTCAAAAAATCCTCTTAATAATTCTTTAAATGGAGATTTTTTAAGATCATAGTGCTTTCACAATGTCTATATGTGATTTTTACTGAGATTCTGGTAGAGTTTTAGGGGTAAAAGTGTAATCACCATCCTCTTGAACAATGGAGGTCTACTGGGTATTTATGGATCGATGTCAATCTTAACTAAATGGTATCGATCATGGAGGATCAAAATCAATTTACCCAAAAGAGGAGAACTCAAATGAAAAGTTGTTCTAATGGGTTGGCATGGGGTAAAATAAGGTTAAAACAACTTTCGAAGTCATTTAGGTTGTTTTAACCATGGAACAAGGTTGGGTAAAAGGAATAACAAGGACAAAAGGGATGTTTTTTAGATTTTATATGATTTATTTGATTTTATGGTTTTAAGGGTAAGTTAAAAAGGAGATAATTATTATTTAACCATAGTAATTAACTTATTAACCTAGGTGGTAAATGGTAAAGTGATGGTAAAGTGTGATTATAAAAATAATTATGCATGGGGGGACATTATGACACAACGCTATATAAATTTAATACAAGGTGTATAAATTTAGTGTCTACACTTATTACAAAACCCCATTAAATTATTTAAACCAAGATAAAAAAAGGACCGACCTAATGTTAATTCAATCTTGCATCAATATTCCTTCTTTACAATAGCCAAGATTCTCTTTGTATCTTAATTCCACCAATGTTTGATAAAGAAAAACTAGATCCCTTTTATTTTTCTTCCCCATCTTACTTATTATCTTCTGCAAACTATGCATGCTCGATATGAGTTACACATGACCTATATTATCTAGGCCACTAAACCCCATACAATAACCTTCAATAAATGCATCACTCCACTACTCCTATTCAACTCATAGTTCCTTTCCCTTCACATGAGTTTGACGGTCGATCTATATCCAACCTTTATGACAAGTCCAACTCTCAAGAAAAATGATAACAAAAAAAAACCTAATTCAAATCCTTTTTTCCCTTTTGATAAATAATCCAATAATCAAAAATAGCTCAAATTTTTGACTCCATCATAATTTTTTTTGAACACTAAGACTTATTTCAAAATAAAGATTTGTAATAACAACTTAATAATTTACCTTAGGGGAGGTTTTTACCCCTAAAATACTCTTAATATTTTTTTCCTAGAACAATAGTAGTTTAAATATTTAACTTAAGACAATCAACCAAATCAGTTAAGATAATTTCCTTTTAATCTCAAGTTATTCAAAGTAGAGTAATCAATTTCTAAGTTATATACATCAAAATCAAAATTCAAATCAACCAACAAGATGCATAAACAATCATACTAGATGGACACACTTGTGATCTTACCATCTATAATGTAATAAGGAGTATCATATCATAACAATAATTAACACCTATATGAAAATTGTGACTGATAAATAAATTAATGCAAACAAGTTATAAAACTATCAGTGCAAACACTATTTATTCCAATAGATAATAGTGTTGTGTGCATAGGTCTATTTTATATTTCTCTCTATATCCCCAATGTAGCTATCTACTCCCCCTCTCTAATGATACTCTCCCTCGACATTGACAATGGGGGAATAAATATCCTACATCCAACTCATCAAACAAACCCATAATTAGCCTGTATCATGACAAAAATTAACATATAACCATAATAATTGTTGAATGTAAGAAATCTATAAAAATCATGATCATAAACATAATATATAATATGTAACAATTATAAAAATTAATATATTTATTAGCCAAATAGTATATACAAATATATCTCAATAATAAAAAATAGATCTACCAATAGTCCACACACAATCCACTAAATAATTCCTCAAATATCTATAGGGTAAAACTAGATGTGACACAAGCTTGGTCAGTTTCCTAGCCCTTACTAAAACATAAATAATTACTCAATAAGGATACCCAATGGTGTGGAGGATATAACATGACCTCTTCTCCCTCACCAAGATCAAGACATCCAAAGAAGAGGATAAAGTGGCCAAAGACCTTATATCAGTGCTTGAAACCACTAATGAAATGTCTAAAAATATCATAGAATACATTGGGTATTAGGTCAAAGTACTCAGATTATAGGTGAGGAGAACTTTCCCATTCAATTCTATTGGTCAAGTTGATGAGGCCCTAATGTAATTGTTTGTAGTGCTCAAATAAGTAACCCAGTCCCTAACCATGAGTAAAGAACACCTCAAATACACTCAAGCATATTTGGAGAAAGAGTTACCTACATGCATAGAAAATACAAAAGGATAAATATGGTTATTTATAATGGAATGTTCTTATAACTTAAACTCATTCCTCTAGATACTTTAACCTCTACCAGACTTATGCCAGGAACATGAGGACTTCAATTGAGAAGTGGTTAACCCTCGTGTAGATAGTGATCAAACCTATAAAAAAGATAGGGGATTAAATTCTAATCTATATCAATGAGGTCAATGTCACCATGTTATTCCACCCAAATGATACTTTATTGGATAAAATATAATTCAAAATTCACCTACTTTAGTTCAACCAAGTTATGTGGAGTAAGGTGCAAAAGCTAATAAAGTTGGGGCTAAGGTGATTTTAGATATGGAAACCCAATCAATAAAAACCATTAGCTACATATCCAAGGTAAGTTATCCCTTGAATCCCCACTCCAAGTTTACAAATGCTTATTGGCTTAGGCCAAGGTGGTATTTTTAGAGCCTCCTATGAACCTCGATAAGTTAGATTTGGAATTTTACTTGGTGGAACAAACATTTGGAGTTGATGACATGAATCACAAATATTTGAGGAGTGATCCACCTTAAACCTCATATTTTTTATATCTTAGTGGGCCCTGTGAATTTTTTTATGCTTAATATAAGATATGGGATCTTTTGGTATAATTCAATTACAACCATTCAGGACATGATGACCTAGAGTGGGAGCTCATGCTACCACGAGATGGACCTCATTCTTCTTCTATAAATAATGTTATGTAATATTTTGAAAAGGGGGGCCATGTTGTAAAAAAACATTATCTAATTATTTCTCTTTTTAAATTCATCTAAGTTATGGGTGTCTTCTACTTTTTTTCTATTTTAATGGATTAACACTAATGTTAGGACTATTAGCCATGATTTCGTACAAAATTTATGTCTTAATTAGGATGAGTGTTATCTATTTAAATTTATTTTTGTGATTATTTCATTTTTTTTTAGATTTTTATGAATGTGCATGATTAAGATTAGGCCTACTCGCATTTATCCATTAAAAGAGTCTCTAAATTGAAATTTTCTTATTTTCCCTTACTCTTTTCCTATGTGACCAAATCTCGAGCCACCATGAAACTTGGCATATAGTGTTACAACTATAGCTAAGAATGGTATTGGTCTTTACAGCATTAGTGTTGCCTTTCATATAGAAAACTTTTATTTTTTACCTTACACTATCTTCCTTCCGATGTTTATTTATGAAACAAGTGATATGTGTTCCATCTTTTTAAATGATGAAGTGAATCTATAATCACCTAAAATTGGTTTTTGGATGCTAAGAGTGTTATTTGAGTTATATTATTCCTATCTTATCCCTAGACCTATCTTAGAGCTATAGACACACTTTTCCATCCATTATACAGACCACATAAATATATAATCATCTCAAACACATTCCTAGGACAACTTCCTAGATCCTAACCTAGCTTGCCTAGTAGTTTGTTAGGTGGATATTAGTACCACATTTTGGACACTATAGTCACATGGCACTAGTGTCCCCAACTAAGAACTATTGTTCTTTACCCTAACTCTCTTGAATGGATACTTTTTAAATTGTGTTCTCCTCCTAAGGACATCCTAAGCACATTTTATTATCCACAAAAGATAAATATATATATAAATACAAGTCTATTTGACCTTTATTCACTAGATGTAAAATAGATGAAAAATTATATTGAAAAAAATACAAGTTGAATAAAATTAATGTATTTGATTTCTATTCTTCCCTACTTCATACTACCATCTATAAAATCCCTAATCCTAAATTTCAAAGATTTTAAATATCAAGAACACTCAAGGAATCCAAGTCCACTATAATTCTAGAAATAAATTTCACTTGCACCAAAAACTAGCTGGGAGAACTACATCATTTTTTATCTCTCCTCAGTGTATTGGTATGAAGGAAACTCTCTTCATAGCAAGGTGTTGAGGATATCCAACCTATATTAATAATGAAAAAATATTTATTACTCATGTTATATTTTTAAGGAGGATTAGGGTTTGCACACTAAATTAATTTTTTCAAGAACAACACAAATTTATATATTTTATGCACATAATAATAGGACCTAAAAACATAGGCACATGTGCTCTAAGAAAATAGGAATAGTACTACAAAGTGGACATTAGTGCCACTTTGAGGACATTATAGCAATATGGAACTAATATCCAAGTGGGGAGATATTGTCTAGTGTATAAATAGATATTGAGGCCCTATTGATGACACTCATACCTATCAATAACTAATTTTTTATAACCTAGACCATCCATGATAGTCACTTTCTAGATAAGTCTCTATTTAAGCATATTTATTACTATTTTTAGAAATTCAAAATCCATAATAAACTAATTCTTATTTATTGCATATTATTTTACTAATTTATACATCTCAACCATTTAATCTAAACATGGGATTTACATAGTTAAACCTTAATATTCTAAATCATTTGGTGAACATGACTTACTTTGAATATTACTTCAAACCCTAGTTTTCATTATTTCCAATTTTTTTGTGATAAATCAAGGCTGCATACTTCTAATTTAATGATTTTTTTAGAAAACCTAGATAAATAAATAAATTTATTATTAAGTTTTCAATTTATTTAAATATAATTTAAATTTATTGCAAAGAAACCATAGATTCAAATCAACCCTAACCCTTACACACTTAAGGATTATAACCTATTCTATTTATACTCAAATTTTATTTCTAAAACTTAGATTTTAGATCCATATATCTTATGGTTTTTATTTCATACAGTCATGATCATAATTATATAATAAATTAACAACTTTTTATCACAAAGTTTAATACTTTCATTTGCACGCTTGTTCCCTTTAATTCAGAATGAACTTGGAAAGACATAAACACATGTATAGATGATGCTTTATAAAAATTGAAGTATATGTCATATCTCATATCATGTTATATGTATCCTATGTGGAATTCAATTAATAATTAAACCCATACACACATAAAGGATTTAACACAAGCTAATAATTATGTTCTAGGTTTCAATGTCATATCTTATGTACAAGAAATAATCTACTTCTCCTCCTCATCTCCATAAGGATGATAGATATTTTCCCTCTTAAAAATTCTATGATATCACTCATACACAAGATGATGCATCCCATACCAATTTCACTATTCCCCATACTTTGACTATTTACACCTCTTCCCTATAGGGTGTGTGACTACATGTTCATTCAAAAATAGCTAGGGTTTGCACTTGTGAGACTCTATGTGATAAAATTATAAGTATGAGAAAGATAATTATAGTTTTAAAAAATCAAAACCAAATATTACATGATAATATTAAAAATTTGGAAAATCAATTCACAAGACAAAGGCCTCTAGGGCACAATAGAGAAAATCATGTATATGCATCTTCACCTAGTCAATTTGTGGAAAAAATTGTTACATATCCAAATCATAAATCATAAAAAAGTATATCTAAAACTGATGATTCAAAAATCATTCAAAGGTTAAACAAGATCTCCAGTGGGATACTAAGGGACATGATTAAAATTAAGTTTATCAACCTACCCCCTCTACACCCAATGAGGAGATCTAAATAATTTTGTGCATACCATAGAATCCATGGGCACCACATAGATTCATGTCTATCACTAAAAATGAAAATACAACAAATAATGGATACATATGAATTACATGGTGACAAATAATAAACACAACATATAATGGCACATCTACCAGTTCAAAAATGGTCAAATCCAAAAATAATATAGAAAGGGTTACCAAAAAATAATGTAGAATAATAAAGGGTTCAAAAATAAAAATCAAAGCAATAAATAGTACAATAAGCATAGATAAATAAAGAAAATTTACCTATCTAAAATGAGGCTAAACATTTAATATGGTATGGGTTTGGTCAAAATTATCTACAATGGTATGATTTTCATGGTCAAGGTTTGGTCAAGAAAGCCCAAGACATCACTACTCCTACTCTAGTAGTTGATAACATTGGTCGATAGGGTTTGGGATTTATTGAACATCCTAAGGAAAATCAGTCACATTTATATATATATATATATATATATATATATATATATATATATATATATATATATTATCAAGGAAAAACATTCAAATACATATGAAATGTTACATAAAGAGCAAGATCTTAAGTTGTAAAATCAAAATAATGTTAAACCTACAAGAATTCTCCAGATAGGTTTTCTAGAAAAAGAGCCTCCACAATGCCATATGTATACAACAAGCACAGTTTCAAAGGCCAAAATCATAATCAATATGCCAAATCACAACTTTAAAAGGTCAACTCCATATCATGAGGAAATTACCTCTAGCATTCTAGGTTATCATGATTATAATATTGAACAATATTGTGATTTCAATTATGAACAATACTCATATTATTTCTAGAGAAACATTCAACTATAGCATATCAATCATACTACATTAGAGATTACATTTCCCTTATTTGATATAGGTCACTATGATATTGAGTCTCCCATGAAACTCATTGGTTAGTATGGTTCCTACTCTTATATATATGTTTTTTTATATCTAACTCCATTTACATAATTTATTTTCATTTGTTTATACATAACTTATATTCAAAAAACACAAAAATGATATAACATGTAAAAATACAAAAAAAATCAAATATTACTTAGAAAATACAAAATTTATAGATTGTATACATTGTTATGCTTACATTTCTACTACTTACCAGATATTGCATATTGTTATCTATCTTAGAATAGTCAGTTATATCATACACATATGATTCACTTATTTTTTTCGAGTGCTTACATATTACATATAGGACTCTAGTCCACTACATTGATCTAGACTTACTATCATCTACCCACTAGTGGCATCTCATACACAGTTCTTTTTACCAGGTTATATCCTTACATTATATACATTCTAATTTATGCATTGATATATCTTGATATTAATCATTGCTCATATTTTTTATTGAATGTCATTAGTTAGACTTAGTATGTGTGATTTCTATAATTTACATATATTTTTACTACACAATTATTCATGTTTTCATTTATAATTTTCCTAGATTATACTTGATTGTGTTTCGTATGATTCTTCTACTTTGAGGGAATTTGAATGTGCCATTATTCTTTTTCTCTACACCACTTTTATATTTTTATGCCTTGTACATGTGCCCATGTCCTTTATGTGTGCCTTCCTACTTATATATGTAGACATTTGAACATGTCCTTATATGTGGATCTAAGACAAATTGCTTATTACTTGTGTATGTGGAGAAATGAACATGTCCTTGTTTGTCTTTTATACTTATATTTAGTGATATGTGTCCATGTTACTTGTATTTTGTCCCTTTGGCCTAATTTTATGTGCCTCATTTGTTATTATGTATGCTTCTTCACCATGACACTTGTCTTTTCTTTTTACACACATACCATTTTTTGATGCCATGAGGGACCGCATACATCTACCCTTCCTACTTGGGTGTCATGGTGAATAGCATGTCCCATTCCCCTTGGTATCTACTCAAATTTGTTGTTATACATTGATTACATCTATATTGGCACCCTTGTGTAATGCTAGATTATAACATACATCTTACATCACCTAACTATGTTCATATTCATTTACATTCTAATGTTATGTTTGTATATTGTATTTTAATATCATGCATATGCTATGGATAACACATTTTTTAGATTTACTACACATGTTTCACAACTACCCTCAAAATAGGTGGCATTCATAGGGGTTTCTCATAGAGATCATGGTCCTACTTTTCTATTTTCAAATAAATTTTAGCATGTGGCTCAATTTTAGAAATTAGACATAGGGTAGACATAAAAAAAGAATAGATACTTAGAAAGAAGTTTAGTTTACCAAATTTTAGACCAAATAAAAATTAACACCCAAATTTGGAAACTAGTAACACAAGGCACTACTATACACTATAGGGTACTACTATCTAATATCCTTAGCTTTAGGATAGTATATATTATTCAGACTAGTACACTAGGTATAGTACATATTTGCATAGATACAATCATAGGTTTGAAAATTATGTTCAAAGTTTTCTAAGATATATTCATTTCATCTTAGATTCATACCATTTTCTCAAATTAGGGGGCATAAATTATGGCATGATTACTCCCACATTTAATTTAGCTACATAGATTCAATTATTACATAGTTTAGAATTAGTACACTCAAATATCATATTTGGGGCATGTGCATGACACATAGTTTCCATATAATCATCTACACATAGATTTATTAGATGGAATGGAAAACTCCATGTTATTATCTACATTGTATACACTTTCTATCATTTTATAGTTGTCACTAGATTCATGCCTTATTCCATCTATAGTGGTTGGCATTCTCAAGTGGCCTAGAGTCACCTAATGTACTTATGTGGTAGTGGAGCTGAAATCATAGTTAGGTATACATAATTAGATACTTTTATCACTTTACATAATTCAAATACAGATACATCTACTTCACATGGGTGGGAAATGATGGAGTCATAGCCTTCATGAGTTCTTAATCCACCCACACAAGAGGGTTAGACATACTTACAGTATTATCCACATTATTCACAGATAATGATCCACTGAGTATGGGTAGGAAATGATGAAGTCAAAAAAAAAATTATTTCTTAAGCCAATGATATGAGGATTGAGCAAGACATCATCTTAATCCAAGCTATTCAATGATATGATCACTATGTACACTCACACATATAAGTTGTCACTAGGTTCAAACATTGGTTTGTGTACCCAATGAGTTTTATTCATTCCTTTCCTCTCTCTTTACTCATATTTACTTAGTTACTTTATTTATCATAGTCTTTTGATATTGATCATCTCTTAAATAAGGATTGATTTTTGCATGTTTTTTGTAGGTCATTGATTTAGATCATGTTTCACCTACATAGACCCAAATTTTCATACTTAGACTGAGATACATAGGCTTCAATTCTAAGATAAGTCTAGGTACACTTATTTTTAATTTACACTATTCATTTCACTTTACTACATTTATATCATAAAGGGGGTCAAATGTAATTGCCTAAAATTGGTATTTGGATGTTAAGAGTGTTGCTTGAGTTAGCCTATTCCTAGCTTAGACCTAGACCTATCCTAGAGAATTAGATAGACTTTTCCATCCACTATATAGACCAAATATATCTATAGTCAGATCAAACATAGTCCTAGGACAACTTTCCTAGACCCTAACCTAATCTTCCTAGTATTATGCTAGGTGGACATTAACACCACATTTAGGACACTATAGCCACATGGTACTAATGTCCCCAACTATGTTATATTATCCTTTCCCCTAAATTTCCTAAACAAATACTTTTTTGAATATGTAGCCCTTCTAATGTTGGCCTATGCAGATTTCATTATCTGCACAAGTTACATATCTCTATAAAAATAAGTCTATTTGACCTTTATTCACTAGATGGAAAATAGATGCAAAATCCTATTCAAACAAAAGACAAGTTCAATAAAATTAAGGTATTTGACCATACTTATAAATGATACCATCTATAACATACCTAAGACCATATTTAAAAGATTTAAAATCTTAAGAACACTTGAGGCATCAAAGTCCATTCTCATTCTAGAATTCACTTTCATTAAGCACTAGGTGGGAGAAAAAATTGGGATTGATCCCTCCTCAGAGTATTATTATGTAGGAAACTCTCTTCATAGTGGGGTGTTGAGGTATTTCCTATCCTAATAATGAACACATGTTTATTTCTCATTCCATACTTGTAAGGAAGATTAGGTTTTACACACTAAACTATATTTTTTAGGCACAACACAAAGTTACAGATTTCATAGATGCAAGAATGTTACCTAAAAACATAGGTGAATGTGATCCCATAAAATAGGAATAGTCATATAGAAGTTATACTTTGAGGAAATGTAGCATGACATTAATATCTAGGTGGGGTACTACTATCCAGTGAGTAAGGAAATCCTAGGACCCTATTGATGACACTCAGACCTATTTAGAACTCTATTTTTAGAACCCAAATCATTTATGAAAGTCACTTTCTAGATAAGTCTCTATTTAAAAATATTTATTACTATTTTTAAAAGATCAAATAAGGTTAAAATCCATAAAAAATAAGTTCTTAATTATTTCATACTATTTGAATGATTTACACATCTCAACCATTTAATCTAAACATAGGATTTACACAGTTAAACCTTAAAAGGTTAAATCAAAAACATAGTATAAACCTAAATTCAAATCAATTGTAATTGGTTTAGTTATAAGTACATAGGTTTATATAAATTATATAAATGGTCTTGAGACTCTGATGGTATTGATATAACTCTTTGAGATCTATTCTAAGTAGGATATTCAATAGATCCCAATACCTAAAACTTGTGCCCTGGAATGTCTCAGTAGTATTCCTAAAATGAAATGATGCAAGTCCTCTAATTTTCATGTAAGTCTATTCTAGGAACCTAGTTTCATATGTGTTTCTTAAGACCATATCTTTAGTTAAACAATAGTTGGCACTATAAGGAAGGTGCCCCTTCTCACTGGCTAGCAAAGATTTAAACAAATAGCCTATTATATGGATCATTAGATCTTGAGCTAGTCTTGGATGACTAATAATATCCTAATTACAATTCCATAGGAGAACTAAAACTAATAAATGGATACTAAGATGTAAGTTTACACCTACTGGCTCATCCTCTCAGTTTCTTGGTTTTTCCATTAACATTTTTGGAGTTTCTTATAACCTACCTAAGAACCCATAAAGGTACCTCCAAAGATTCACACCAAGTTTTGGGTGTGTATACACATAATATTTTAAAATTTTATCAATTAATGATGTTTTACATCTTGAAGGAACCCATCAAAACTCAATCTCTCTGAGTGCATGCCTTAAGGGGTGCACTAAGAAAGGGGTAGGTAGACCTTTGGTGCTTCACAATATTATTTTTCCTTATTACCACATTATTAACAATCCAACTAGCTCTTAAAATCATTACATAAGCTAATACTCCTCCCTTGCACACTCCAATATTTTTCCTATTTTCATCCTCCATTTCTTGCCTTAATTTCCTTTTAGATAGTCAGTTGTACTAGGTCAACTAGGTTGACCCTGTATAATCTAGGGGTATTTTTCACTTCTTGGGTTTGTTAGCCTTTCAGCCGACCTAGCTTATACCTACTTAATTATCCCAAAAACATACAAGATTGATAGGGTTAACCCTACCTGTATAGATGATGTTTCCAATAGGAATGAGTGAAATATTCACCTAAAAATACAAGATATTTTTGTCATTATTTCAATATGCAATCAAGATTTATTATTCTCTCCTGATTCTTCATAATCTGATCTTCCACCATTATACTTGAGGAGTCATAGCTTAGGGTTTTTACTTGGAGAATCTAGTCTTGTGGATAAGTATTGAATGTTTTGACCTTTTTTAATAATCATTACAAAACACAACAACATGTTGTGAAGCCTCTTTTTCCAAGGGAAATATTGAGTCTCGATAAGTTCACATTTAGGTAAGTATATTTTAACTTTGTTCTCCTCTCTTTAGTATATAGAAGTAGCATAAGTGTTGGATAGAATAATATTACTCTTCATATTTAATGTATTAAGGTCTTACTCATACTTACCTTAATTTATATTCTCTTATACATGTTTTGATTTCTTTACTAACCACTTTATTATGCCACAAGATTTGGTGTGCACTAGATTAGATTTACTTTCTTGTTTATTAGAATAGGTGAACATTATACCTTAGGACTCTTTTAGGTTTTTTACATGATTGTGTTAGACTATAGGATTTGGAACCCTAACTCACATGGTTTACTTTAATAATTTATCCCCTAATTAGTTCTAGAGGATCCCCATATTGGTCATGCTACCTCTTAACAAATGTATTCACAATTGGAAGTGTAGGTATGACCTATCTTCTTCAATCTAGGATTGATTTATAGACATGATCCATTTATGATTGCATAAATTATAGTAAAACCAATGTGAAAATAACCTTTAAGGATTTATTTCACATTATTTAATTTTTTTAGCATTATTTTTATCATATATATTTCATACTAGATTGACTCTGTCGATCCAGTTCTAATCTCTGTGCACAGTTTTCAAGAACAAGAAACTAGATCAACTTAGATGACCTAGTGCATGTTTCCAAAATTTTAAACATATGGTTTAGACTACTAGGTTGACCCAATTCACCATATACACCATTAGACATCCAAATTTAGCTACTAGGTTGACCTAGTTGACCATGTACATTCCAAGCACTTAGCAATAGGATTTTACAAAGATTGATCGACTTAGTTGACCTAGTTAGTAGTGTTTTTAAGCATATTATAAGATTATTGACTATCAATATTTATTATCACCATATCTAATCCATCAAGGTTCCTTTCTATCTCTTTGTATCTTTGTTTTATATCTTTCCTTTCATAGTTTACAATTTTTAAAACTACCCCTACACAGTCAACTAGATTGACCTTATCAACCTAGTTTTGTGTTCTATGTGATATCTAAATAACTAGGTCAAACTTGGCCAACCCTATTCATTTTTAGAGCTACTTTCCATATTATAGATTTGACCCTATTGACCTTATTCTATATTTTATGCATATAGTGTAAACACTATAACTTGTTTCAAGTTGGAATTAATCACTATATGTTATTAATTAGTTCACACCTTTCTTTTCTTGTTGATTACATGTTTAGAATAGTTTTCATATTCTAATTATGGGATTTTTAATTAACCATTTAGTTTCACTATCTCTATTTTATGTACAGATAGCCAAATCACATAATCTAAATAAGTAATTTAGCATTTGACTACCTAAGGGCAACCTACTTGGATTTCATCACCAAGGGGGAAGCTGACTTGATACTTTGGTCAAATGTAAAGTTTGGTTAATTGTATATTCTAGATAAGCACATAATACCCTTATCACTATGGTATGTCAAGTGAGGGGGTAGGCCCCATTACCAAACATGTATCATTGACAACTAAAGTCCCTTTCAACACAAAATACCTAAAACCATCCTTAGATTTCCATTCTAGTGCCTTGCTTATAGTCAACTCCCTGTCACACTAAAAAACATATTTTTAATAATCTAATAAACTTCTTAGGTTGACCAATTAGTTAGCTCTTTACTTTTCAAGTTGATTTCTTTCTCATTGCTCAATTATGTGTGTAAAAACTTGTATTAGCCAACATTAGTGCAAGGTTTTTTATTTTATGCTTCAATTAGATTGGCCAACATTGATCCAAATGACTATTTGTTTCCCTTTAGTTCTTAATTTCCTAGATTAACTAAAAAAATATCTTATTTTAGTTCATAACTTGTTATCAACATTATAATTTTCCCTATCTACTATATTAGGTCGACCTAGTTGACCCTATATCTTTTTCATCTTCTATTCACTATACTAGATCAACCCAATCAACTCTGTATAGTTTATATACCCTATCTCATCTTTTTCCAACCTCTATTCACTATACTTGATCAGCCCAGTCAACCCTATACTATTTTTAGGTCTTGTTTTTTGTGATAGGTTGACCTAATTGACCTTGTACTACTTTCTACCTTCCCTATTTATCAATATAAGCAACCCTATTTATCTAATTTTTCATTTTTTTCATCTCTTTTCATTAAAATGAAGTATCCTATTAAAATATTCTTGAATAAATTGAATTAATTTAGATACTATATGGAATGTTTATTTCTTTCTCCCTTTGCTTCCCAAGAGAACCATCACTCTTGGAGCATCTCTTCTCCTCCTTCATCTATGAACTATAACATGGTGAAAATAACACCTCAAGATGAAGTTGATGGATCTGATCTTTTCTTTACTTACCAAGATACTTCTCATCTTCAAAATATTCAAAATAATGTGGGAGTGATTGACACAAGCTAATTCAACAACCCCACTAATAACCCATCTTCTAATAATCTTCCCCTTAATACCAATTTGGATAACACTCATACTAACAAAAACCCACCTTCTAATACAACCCAAATTTTATCCCATGTCATCTACTAAATGAACATATTTAAAAATTCAAACTCCAACTAAAACATACAACTTTAACAACATTTAATCAATGTGGCTAATCGACCTCCAACTATGCATCCTCAAGCTAATCTCAATTTCATTCATCCACCTCTTAAGGATGGCTCAGGCAATGTTATTCCTCAACCCATAATGAATTAAAAAATGCTTCAAACCATTAAAAATTAGCCTTTATCCCCCTTTATTATATCCATTGATATTGGTAACATATTTCCAACTATCAAATATGATGGGACTAAAGACCCTACCTCATTTCTTAATGCCTATATCAACCTTTAAAAAGAGTGGGTCCAAACTAATACCTTTGATACAACTAAACTCTTAGTCAAAAAATTTTATAGTGATGTATAGAATGGTAAAATCAACTACCCCAACATTATATTTGTCAACTTCAAGATTTGGTTAATCCTTTGGTTAAAGAGTTTCAACACACTGATCTTCCAAATAATTGTCTTAGACACTTCATCAATTCTAATCAATCTCCCACTGAATCAACTCATGACTTTATTAAAAGATGGAAATATTAATCTCATAAATATTACCATAACATAATTTATGATAAATTATTTAAAATATTTATTACCTCTTTGACTCCTACTCTTCAATATAAGGTTTGAACCTTTTCTCCCCAAACACTTAATGAAGATCTTGATCAAGATAAACATCAAGACTTTCTCTTGAATCAAGTTGAACCTAATCCCAAAATTCTTAAGGGATATTTCCAAACATATAATTATATCACTAGTAATTCTCCATAAACCAAACTAGGAGTTGCCAAAACCAATGCTCCTTTACCTTCTCACACAACTCTTTTGATTCAGCAAATGAAACAATTTATACTACCCTTAAAACTTTTCATCTATCCCAATGCTCCTCATAAGTGGTATCATCCCAGTCTATTTTGTTGGTTCCATGCTAACATTGTGCATTCTCATGAATATTGTATGGGGCTCACTAAATTTGTTATCTCTTATGTGCTTGGTGATTCATTCAACCATGAAGTTATGATAAAAATTCATCGTCAAGAATACACTATTGATTTTCAAAAACAATAAAATTTTAAATCTTTTACTTCAAATAACCAAAAATATTATTCCAATAATCAACCAAATACCAAGGATGTTTATGATAATGATACCAATTATGACCAATATTTTAAAAATTCTCATATGTCAACACTACTAAGGTCAATTACCATCATAAATCAGCTCACAAAGATCCTATTAGCAATCCTAAATATCCATATTTATTAGAACAATTTATTAAAGATGCCACCACCACCGCAAATCTTGATTCAAAAGCACCTAAGGAATAAATTCCTCCTTTTGATCCTCTAACTAAATCTATTCCTCCAAAATCTAATCTACCTCCTAAACCGCATGTTGGTTCTTCTAAATCTTATTTGAACTTTATTGAAGAACTTAACTCTATGCCTTGTAAGATTCAACTTATGGAATTGGTTTAGAATTCACCCTATCATCATAAATTCCTTATGAAATAACTTAAATTAATTAAATATCCTCTTTCCATAGATGAATAACCACCTTCTATTGAATCTCAACCTACCAATGCAAATGCCATTGAAACTATGTGTCCTTCTAAACCTTCTATTGAATTCCTTGAAGAGGACATGATCAATGATAAAATTTTCTTTCATGCCAATGATCTGCTACTTTTTATCAAAGTATCCATTAATACTATTCTTATTTGAAAATTTTTAGTTGATGAAGGTTATGCTATCAATGTCACATATATATGGCTTATGCAACAACTCGGTTATAACAAGGATCATCTAAAGTAAACTCATCTTATTTGTCTTGGTTTTGATAAGACTAATGAAAAGCCACTTGGCTATATTTGGCTTCCATTAACCATTAGACCTAAGACTATTTAAACCAAGCTTATGGTCCTTCATCTTCCATTATCTTATAGCATACTCCTTGGTCATCCATGGACTCATTAAATGAGGGCCATTGCTTCTTCTAGTAGTGAATGTATTAAATTATTATTTAATGGAAATTTATATAAGCATGAAGCCGATCCAAACCCATAGAGAATTTAGCTTCCCAATCTTAAATTGTAATATCATATTCCTATTATTCTTAAAATTAATAGTGATCCTTTACCCAAGTTCATCAATATGAATCTTGATTTATAAGTTACTCTTGTAGATTTTGATGATGATGAGCCCAATGATTTGTAACATACCTGTAATACTAATAAGTTACCTCACTACATTTCTTAATGGCTTCCTTTCCTCTCTTACCAAGAGACCATATTGTTCCTCTCATAGATAAGATTACTAATTTTCCCCCTCCATGTAGTGTTTAGGATCCTTATTTACCAAAGGATGCCTTTATTTGTAATGATTTTAGACTGGCCAATTTTTTTTAAATATCCTCTCATCATGTCTCCTTGTACATTTAGTAATATCAATAGTTTACCCTCTGAAACTCCCCCTAATTCTCAAGAATTTAAAATTTCTCCAACATACGATGATAACTATATCATGCCCCAAGATCAATCTAGAGACTTGGATGTCCAACATTATTAGAAAAACTTATCCCAAATTCATGCTTTTAATCAAGTTGTTCATACCATTTTTTGGATTACACCTTAGATCCTGAGGGTCATGTGCCTCCTATCAATTCTCCTCTTCTCAATACTCCTTCGGTGGTAGAACAAATTATGCCTTCCAAATATATGAAAGTTCCTACACCTCCTTTACCACTTTTGGATCCAATTATTATATTTGATCCTTCTCCCATCATTGAATGCATGAACACACCAATCTCATCTACTCCATTTACTTCTTATACTCCTAAAATTACAATTGATGCCAAGGTAACTGATGTTCATTAGATACATTCTTAGTATGATCACCATGGTAGTCAAATTTTAGATCTCGAAGTAGATGTTGAGTATTATGGTCCTCTCCCTACTTTTCCTAGTGATGAAGATATTCTTGAGTAACTTTATGCCTGAGAACCTCAAATTCCTTGACAACATCATAAACGTGGAAATTTTAAGACTAAATTTACTTGCTTCAACAACTTCATTACTAGAATTTATCCTAACACAAATCCAATGTATGCCTTACCTAATGCACCATACCACTTTCAAGATGGTAATGTCATGTTTATTGAAGAAACCACTTGCATCAAATATGGTACTCCATCTTTTCCTCGACCAATTACTATCTCTCATGAACTATCACCTATCAAACATGATAATTTTAGCTTATTATTTAACAAATATTGTGAATATTTCACTTGGTCTTATGAAGACATGCCTGGAATTGATCCTAACATTATGGTGTATAACATCATTACTTATCCTAATGCCAATCTTATGCATCAAAAATAAAGAAAATTTTCACCTAAAGTTTCAAATTTATGTCATAAATAAATCATAAAATTACTTAATGTTAAATTTATTAAACCAGTGGATAATTTTGAATGGGTTTCCAACATTATTCCCATTCAGAATAAAGTCACTATGGTCATTTTCATTTGTATTGATTTTTTTAATCTTAATCTTTTTTATTCTAAAGAAAACTTCCCTTTACCTTTAATAGATGCCAATGTTGATTCCATGACTGGTTAATAAATTTTATCTCTTATGGATGCTTCTCAAGATACAATTAGGTTCATATTTCCCCTGAGGACCAACATAAGACTAGTTTCACCATGGAATGGGGAAGCTATTTATATGTCAAAACTCCCTTTAGCCTTAAAAATGTTGGAGCCAATTAACAATGAGAAATGACTCACATATTTCATGATGTCATTTACAATTTTTTTGAAACCTATGTGAATGATTTGATTACTAAATCTAAACATCATAAAAATCATCTTTCTGATCTTGCTATCATCTTTAACCATTTTCTTAAATGCTAAGTTAGAGTTAATCCTTAAAATTGTGTCTTTGGATTTAAATCTATAAAAATTATAGGATTTTTTATCTCTCTCCATGATATTCATGTTGACCCTACCAAAATTAGTGCTATCATCAACATGCCTATTCCTCATTTTATTCCTAACATTCCTACTTATTTAGGCAAACTTGGGGCAATTGGATGATTCAAACCCAAAATGCCACATCAAATTCACTCCATAAATTCCTTTCTAAACAAAGATATTACTTTAGAATGGATGGATCCATGTCAAAAAACTTTTGATCATATAAAAGAGTTATTACTTCATCTACCTACACTTTGTCCTCCTTATAATGATAAATCCTTGATTTTATATACTTTTTCCACACCTATTTTATTTGGGGCAATGATTTCCCAACAAGATGATACTAGAAGAGAGTATGATATGAAATACATTAGCTAAGTCTTCATCAACTATGAGACACATCATATAAAAATTGAGCATGATTACCTCACCATCTATTTCATAGCTAAAAATCTTTGTCACTATATGCTTTATCAAACTACTTATATCATTGTTCATTCTGACCCCCTTCATCATTTATTATACATATAATTTCTTCATAAAGATAGAATTGGTAAATGGATGGTCCTCATTATGGAATTTGATCTCCCCATCATCAATTAAAAAGTTGTCAAAGGGAAAGTCATAGCTAATAAACTTGCCACATCTCCCATACCAGCCACTTCTTCTCTTCAAGATGATAATATGCTTTACATTAAAGGTCTTAATCAAGATACCTCTCTCAAATATTAATTTCCTCACTTTACCACTGATATTGAAGCCAATAAAATTGATGAATCTTCCACTCCCTCTGAGACTGGTAAACCAAAAGTAGTTATCGAGGAGCTCCCTAAAATTAATGTTGACTAACATGAGCATACTTGGACCCTTCAATTTTATGGTTCTAAATGCCTTCAAGGACATGGGTTAGGTTTAATTCTCATGAGTCCTCTTGGAGAAATCATTCCTTTATCTTTGTACTTCACCTTTGATATCACCAATAATCTAGCTGAATATGAAGCTCTTATCTTAGGTATGAGAGATGCTCTTGATTTATACATTCAATACATTCATGCTTTAGGTGATCCTCAACTTATTTATCATTAAGTTAGTGGTGACTATCAATGTAAAAGTGAGAACCTCATCACATATTATCAAATTACAACCACTCTTTTCTAAGGATTTTATCTCTTTCACTATTGAGCCTATTCCTAGAGATCAAAATTTCATTGTTGATTCTCTTGCCTCTTCAGCTTCTCTATTTTATCCACACCAAATCCTTTCTGATCCTACTTTTCTTATATAAATAAGCAAATTTTCATCTTCAAATAACCACCACATTTACTTATCTACCACATTAACGCTATTATCATTCACCAAAGCTCATGGTACAAATGTATCATTCAATTTTTAGAACACCAAACTTATCCTCCTTATTTAGATTCTCTTAAAAAGACACACATTCATAAGTAATATTTTAAATGTGTATTTTTATAGAACATCATTTATTATCATAATAGTGAAGGTGCCTTACCCCATTTGTTATGCAAGATGAGGTCCCTCCTCTTCTTAGACAAGCATATGGGAGCATTTATAGTGGCCATTGTAGTAGGCATGCTACAATTTACAAATGCATATGTATGGTTTACTTTTGGCCTACTCTTGAAAAGGATGAAATTTAATATGATACAAAGTGTAATCCTTATCATCTTCAAGATGATCTAATCCATTCACTTCAGCCAAAATTCAAAGTATCGAATCTCCTTGGCCATTTTCCACTTGGGGATTTGATCTCATTGGTAAAATTCCTTTCTCCCAAAATGGGCATGTATTTATCATCACAACTACCAAATATTTTACCAAGTGGGTATAATCCATGGCCCTTGTTAATGTCACTAGTCCTACCATTTCTAAATTTATTCTTAATCAAATCATTTTCTAATTTGGTGTTCCCCATACCATAATTTTAGATAATGGTGGTAAACTCAAAAATAAATAAGTTAAACAACTTTGCAACAAATTCAAGATCAATCATGAATTTTTCATGAATTATCCTTCATAATTCAATGACCAAAATGAGGCCACTAATAAAATTTTCAACAAAATCCTTTGAAATTCAATTCGTGAAACCCACACGGATTGGAATATTCATCTCTACCCTGTACTTTGGGCCTATTGAACTAGCATACACACTACCACTAGGGCAACTCCATTTTCACTAGTCTATGGGTCTTATTCAATTATTCCTTTAGAATTTGATCTTCCCTCTCTTCGTATATCTCTTCACCTTCATATTAATGAAGGCCATGTTTTCAAAGAGCCCACAAATGATCAATTCCTTAAAAATTAATTTTCCTAAACATTTCATTATTCTCATCATGATTTCTATCTAACACTTTTTCTAGGTTACTTAAGCACGGGTCTCTCCTTCTACAACAAGTTTCCTCTTTTTCACAAACCTTTAGTCCTTCCTTTTGGTATTTTGGCTTTTGGATGTATCAGTCTTCTTTTTCTTCTTGAATTTTCTCTTTTGACACCCCTTGGGATTTTATTTTATGAGTTACATCAGAATATCATGGATAGGACTAGACATTCTTCACAAAATTACCATCTTCTACATATTTTTCTCATACTTTTTGCTTACCAATTTTGTTTTGGCACCCCTTGGGTTTTTCTTTTGTGAGTTGCTTTGTAACATCATGAATAGGACCTAACATCCCTCATAAAACTACCATCTCTTTGCTTTGTATTTTCCATATTTTATAAATTTATAGTGTAATACTATGGATAGGATCCCTCCCTCCTCATAAAATTACCACCTTTTCATGTTCTTGATCCTTATTTTCAACTTTAGTTTTTGCTTCTTTTACTAGATGAAATCTGTAAAATAATTTTTGTTAACATGTTTTCCTCCATTTCCATCATTCTCATGATAAATAATCACACTTTATTGTCATTGTATCCCTTTTTCCCCTTTGTCACATTTTTTAAAAATTAAATTAATCCAAATTGTTCTTTGTGTCATTCCTCTTAATTTCCCCTTTATTTCACTTCACATTAGATAAAACAAGGTTGAAGTCAAGATATCGATTTTATTTCATCTAGATTTACAAGACTCTTATACCCCATGCTATTTGAAGTTCATTCTCTTATAATCCTTGTTTAGAGTATTCAAATGAAAGTCATATTTAGCACCCATGTTTAGTCTTCCTAATCCTTATGGAGGAGGAATTAAAAAAGCCATCAAGAAAGTTAAAATGCAAATCATTTGAAACAAAATGCAATGATATCTAAAAGGAAACATACAAATCTTAAAATTTAAAATCACACCAAAATATGTGATTACAAGCACATCTCCAATCTCTAATTAAAGATCAAACTCCATAGTTGGCCTCACATAATGTCGAGGTCTTTTGGGGTGTGGTAGGCTAGTAGATTAGAATAGTGGAATTCAACAAACTCTATTGTGATACCTAATTTCTCATGTAAGTACCCAATCTTCATTGTAGACCAATGACTCTGTAAGGGTCTTGAGGAAAGGGGAACACATTGTGGGAAAGTAGGCCCATTTTACTTTTCATGCATATATCCTTCATGTGATGATCTATACACTTCATTTGTTAACCTAAGACTTGTGTGGCTAAGAGAAGTTCTTCATAGCCCTTAAAGTCAACATTCCTCTTGTTTTGACAAACCTAATTTGAGTGTCTTGACTTTGATAAAGAGTTACTCTACCTTGGTTTTTCCTTCATTATCCCCTCCACCCATTTCATTCTCCCCTTGACAAATAAATTGTGATTCCAAATCTATTTTCCCTTCTTCTTTAATTATTTCTTCTTCACATCTTAAAAACATGCTAGCACTACTTTATTTTAATTTTATCTATCTTTAGAAGTGAAATAACATGTTTGAGAAACTTTGGATTGTTTCTTTATTTTTCACCATATATTTACATTCCTACACTTTACTTTCCTTTTACCATTTGTCATTGTTCTACTATCTTGTTGTTATGGACACCCAAGTTCACACCCTTTTTACATTATTGAGTGTGGTTGGCTTGTTACTTCTCACTCATCAATGTTTTTCTCCCTTTTATGCACCTTTTTCCATTATTGAGTGAGATAAGGAATGTTACTTTTCACTCATCAATATTATTTTACCATTTTGTTTTTCTTTTAACATTTGATGTTTTTATTACCATCATGTTTGACATGTATCCTTAGTTTAACTTGGTGAGTTTTCCTTTCTTACTTAAGGATAGCTTGTTTGAGTTTTTAAATCTTTAGTAGCCTTAGATTTTTAGTTACTTGATTTACTATTTTTTTTGACTTGGTCATTTGGTCTAACATATCACTTAGCACCCCAAATTTCCAAATTTCCCAAATATATCCAATCCTCATAGCACCATCTATCTTGAATTTTATTGTGTTTATCTATTTTTGATCTTTAGTTTTGTATTATTGGGTTTGTCAAAATTAGTCTTTGTACCCTCCACAATCAAAACTAATAACAAAATAGACAGCCATTCAGCAATAAAGGTAAGTCAAGGTATGCATTGCATTTATTTTTAGTTATTTAATTTTTAGTTATTTATTTTTTATTTATTTAATTTTTAGTCATTTACTTTCATCTATTTTATGATTTAAAATACTACAACTTTTTTTTAGTACTAGCTTTATATGTTACTATGTTCTTTCTTGAAGAACCATCCCCTGTTGCACCTTAGTGGCATGCGATGAGATTTTATTGGAACATATGTATACACATAATATTTATAAATTTTATCATTTACTAACGCTTTATATCTTACAAACACCCATCGAGACTCAATCTCTCTAAGTTCATACCTTAAGGGGTGCACCAGGAAAGGGGTGGGTAGACCTTTGGTGCTTCATAAAATTATTGTCCCTTATTTCTATATTATTACCAATCCAACCAGCTCTTAAAACCATTCCCTAAGCTATTACTCTTCCCTTACATACTCCTTCAATATTTTTCCTCTTTCCATCTTCCATTTATTAATTTAATTCCCTTTTGGGCATTTATTTATACTAGGCTGATAGGGTCAACCCTGTACAGTCTAGTGGTTTTTTCACTTTTTGGGTTTGTTAGCCTTTCGACTGACCTAGCTCAAACTTAGTGAATTGTCCCAAAAATATATAGGGTCAACTGGGTTGACCCTATATAGATAAAATATTTAGGAGGATTTAGGGAAAGATATGCGTATAAATACAAGATAATTTTGTCATTATTTCAATATGCAATAAATATTTATTATTTACTTGTGTTTCTTCATAATCTACTCTTCCACCATTCAACTTGAGGTGTCTTATCTTATACTTGGAGAATATAGTCTTGTGGCTTGGATGATTTGGCCTTTCTTAGTGATCCTTAGAAACCATAACAACCTCTTTTGAAGACACTTTAACCAAGGGAGGGATTGATTCTCGATAGGTTCACATTTAGGTAAGTATATTCAATTTTGTTATTTTCTTTTTAGTAGATAGAAGTAGCGTAAGTGTTGGATAAAATAATATTACTCTTCATATTCCATGTATTAGGTTCTTACTCATACTTAGCTTAATTAATATTCTCTTATACATGTTTTTATTTATTTACTAACCCATTTATTATGTTAAAAGCTTTGGTATACACTAGATTAGATTTGCTTTCTTGTTTATTAGAATAGTTGAATATTAAACCTTAAGACTCTTTTAGGGTTGTTTCATGATTATCTTAGAATGTGGGATTTGTAACCCTAGCTTACATTGTGTATTATGACAAGTGATCCCCTAATCAGGTCTAGTGGATCTCGATATTGGTCATGCTCTCACTTAAAAAATGTATTCCCAGTCAAAAGTATAGGTATTCTCTATCTTCTCCAATCCAAGATTTATTTATAGACATGATTCATTTTTGATTTCATATAGGGTGTACTACTAAATAACATGTGACTTCTTACAAAACTACTCTAAATATTTTGAAAGTTAAACATGAGCATGTTGCCTACATAATTTTCCTATTCACTCTAATTGACATGGTGTATAATTGGTTCCTAACTTGACTAAAAGATCCATAAAAATATAAGACTAATTTAGTAATATGTTCCCCATCTAGTTTGGGCAATTCATTGACCTAACTGTGGTATACCAATAGTTCACTTGCATCAAGAGAGAACCAAATGAGCCCATAATGAATTTCAATGTTAGGTTAAAAATTATGTACACCCTAATCATTGTGTTGTACATAATGGATTCCCAATTATCCCTTGAAATGTGAAATAACACACTAGATCTTTGGACTATTATGTTTCTTCATAGAGACCATCTAGTGGTAGATTTTCCCCTAGCTTATGCTAAATCCTCAAAGTGGATAGGTAGTTTAATCCCAAATATTTATTATCACCAGCCATCCCAAATAAACTATCAAATTTACCTATTATGAATTCCCTCTTTTACACTAACTACAATGTACTAATGCCACAATTTATATCAATGACAAATTAACTTCCCTTGAGACAAACTACTCCTAATAATCACTCAAGCTTTATTAGCCTAGTTTATAATTAATTATCACCTCAATCCCATAGTTAATCATTAGTGCCTATCATGAATAATGTCTAAAGTGTGCCCAAAAATTCCACCAATAAAAAGATAGACACTATACAGTGCATGGTATAGAATCTTAATAATGACTTTTTTGGGCATCTAAAGACAAGTTAGTAATAATTGTGGTGAGACTTCAACTAGGAAATTCAACTATCATAAGTATAATCATCCCCATAACTTATCCAATAACCATAAAGAACCTCACCTATTAAGCTCCCTAAGATCAATATTTTTGATTTAGCCTTACCAAATTGGTATCATGTGCATAACATAACCTAACAAGGATATTTACACAAATAAATGTTACAATGCCTTTAATATCTTCCAAACGAAAATGGAGGAATATTTTTTTAACCCCAAACCATCCAAATACTACTAGTCAAATTAATGATCCAGGATCTTCAACACATCAAAACACTACCATGGTATTAAATACCTTGGATTTTCCTAGCTAAGAGGATAATAAACTAAAAGAGACCACTGATGAGGTCCATGCATTTCTATAGTTCCAATAGATCAATTAAACTATTAGGAACCAAACTTATTAGTGGCCTCTTACTATGTCCACTCCTAACAATGGCTTAGCCCTTCCTGATCTACCAAATTTAAATGATCATCCACCTCTAAAGGCTAATAATCCTAAGTGACTTAAATATATCTAACTTCCCACTAGCAAGACTAGGTATAACATAGTATAAGACTTGAATAAGATCAAGGAAAATATCATTGTACATGAGTTTGCCTAGATCACTAAATAAAGGGATATCCTCCTAAAAAAACTCACATGTAAACCAATCCATCCCAAGTCTAATCTCCTACACACCAATGTGTTGATACAAAAGAACAAGGTTAAGGTTCCACCTTTCATCCTTATTGGTATGTTATAAAAGAAAAACCTCCATGACTATTTGGTTGACTCAAGATATTATAATATTCTCATGTCTATTGGGATTTGTAAATAATTAGGGCTAACACCCATTAAGTTAGATAATATACTAGTTTAGTTAGATAAGTCTAAGGTTAAAGTGGTAGAAAAGCTTTTAAATGTACATATGAAAGTGGAATATGAATCTAAGATCTAATAGTTTAGGGAAGTTCAATGGTAGATATCCTAAAATCCTATGAAATGTTGTTGAGCAGAGATTTTTATAAGACCTTGAATAGATACATGGATACTAACTTCTCCCATATGTGGTTTCTTTAAGGGGTGTAGCCAATAAAATACATATTGATAGAGAACCCAAGATGAAATGCATGATCACAAAATATAATGTAGTCAATGAAAGGTTTAAACTATGATCATTTGACATAGGCATCTATACGTTATCCATAAAATATGATAAAAACTAGGCTGATAAAAACCCTAAATTATAAGAGCTATGGTATTTATATTTTGATGGGGCCTATTATAAGTAAGGTTCTATGGAAATATTTTTTTTGATCGACCCATTAGGGAAACAACATGTGGCTACTTATAGGTTGTAGTTTCCATGCATTAGCAAATTGTCATCATATGAAACCTTGATTTTATGACTAGAATTTGCATTGAAACATAGGGTCAAAGAATTAAAAGCATTCAAGGTTTATGAACTAGTATTAAACTAATTCAAGATCAAATTCCAAGTTAAGTTATCCTAATTGATGAATTATTAACATAGGGTATGGGATCTAATATAAATATCCAATGCCTTAAATTCCATCCCCATTTCTAGGGAATAAAATTGGGTGGTTGATTCATTAGTGATGTTACTATAAACCTAATGCCCCTGGATGACACAACACTATTAGATTTTTTTATTGAGCTATTCCCATGTCCCTCAATCTTGGATAATGTCAAAAAAGTCAAGGTCTTTAATGATGAACAACACATTTTATAATTACTCAATAATTATGGGGTATTTTAAACCCAAGTCATAGATGAGGACAAAATGGATGAACATGGAAATGTATAATATGACATAGATGGCATCTTATATATGAACAAAAATAGCATTATAAAGGAAATGATCTCCATTAAAATGATATTCAACCTTGATAGTTATATATACTAACCTAATATATCCAAACACCTACATTAGATGTCCAAAACTATCAATCTAAGATCATCAGACTAGCCCTAAGATGTTCATATTGGCCTAGATTGCACCCCTACTAAGATATAACAAATTGAATGTTTTTTCTATATTATTGATATGTTATTTCCTAGACCTATGGAGACCTTAAGGTATTCAACTTGAGTATAATCTCTCACACTATCCCACTCATGTTAGAGGTATAATTGCTAAGAGGGGGGGAGTGAATATTGAACCTAGATATTTAAATATCAATTTTAATCTTTTCAAACTATTTAAACAATCAACATATATCAACTTGATCAAGTAAAATTAATAATATAGCTCATTCATTCAATGCATACAAAATATCAAACACATAACACAGTTCCTATATAAAACTCTCATGGGGAATAAAACCCACTCTCAAGCCTATAACACATGGACTACTTATCCTCTAGGGAATTACAAACAAGATATTGGTCAACTTATTTAGACTAGAAAACCTTGATTATGTCCTCTTGACCAAAGGTCTTTAGTGAAACACCTGTTTCATAAGGAATAACTACACTTAAGGAATATCAATTCCTTTAGACCCACCTTTGAACACCCCACCTTATAACTAATGTCTTCAACACCTAATTATGGATCTCTATTTTCTAACCTTTACACAAACTATCTCTTTATCTCATACATACCTTTCACATAGGCATTCCTCAATCTCTCTTCTTGTTCATTCAATTTTTCCTCATATGCACACTTAGACCTCTTCACATATCCACAAATTAAAAGATCACTATTTGGACATGATAAATATGAGTTACAAGTCACACACATAATCAATAATTTGTTATGCTCATCAATTCATTAATTGGGCACACTACCTCTCCTTTACTCCACAACTCTCACATATACCTTGTACAACTCTCCTCATAAGTCTAGAAACTAACACATTTGGTTTCACCATTTATAGATAAATCATGAATTAAAAAGATCACAATATTTCATATTGACCAGAACACATGCCTTTACCCTTAATTTATCTTATATGGGACACACTTAAGTAGATACACCTTTTAACTAGGCCCTTGTAACTCTTATAGGTCTCATGGAGATTTATTCACCCATTTAACACTTCATTAAAAAAAACATAGAACCACTTCTAAAATCATAGACCCATTCCATATGATCTATAAGTCCCCCTTAAGTTCTAACAACCAACAGAGTACCCTTTTTCTTAAGCACAATTTTCTCAAACAATATTCTTTGTACATAGTCATCATGAACGAACACATAGTTAACTTTATTCCAATTGACTCATGAAGTACTCCTACTTATTGGATTCATGGAATACATATATATTGTTATCTATTTTATAAACATTTACAAATAATTTTCTAATCTTTCTTACTTCACAAAAATCATCATGAAAAGTTACAACATTTTCTTGCTTACACATTTGGCTCACACTTAAAATATTATGTTTCAAACCTTCTACATAAAATAAATTCTTAGTCCTAAAATGACCATTATCTAAACTCATAGTACTTTTACCAATAATTCTAGTAGATTTGTTGTCACCAAATCTCATTGAACCAAGGTTGGTCTTCTTGAGAGAGATAAAATTTCTCTTGTCTCCTATCATATGACTTGAGCATCCACTATCTACAAACCATCTCTTGTTTCCATCTTCTTGAGTATGTAAGGTTGATTAAACAAACATTGAATCTTCCTCTGGTGGACTACTTGAACTCTACTTATTTTCTTATTTAGTCTTAGACTTAGTATTCTTGAACCTATTGATGGTGTCAATGACTTGTATATTCTTTTTCCAAAAATCTCTTTTGTTTTTGTTGGCCATATGACCTTATTGGTTACAATTGTAACATATAAGATTCTTTTTAATATCTAGAGAGAAATCATAATCCCTATATCTATGATTAAATATATTATAAGATAATCCATACCCATTGAAGACATCATTTAAATTTGACCTACCTTTCTCTTGATCATTACCTATCTATGAATTTTCATTATTAACCCTTTTGGTGGAGCTGAAATCACTTTTGTCCTTGGATAAGAGCACATATAAGTAAGTCATGACTTTATTTTCAAATTTTTCCTCTTTTTGGTTGAGACCATTAACCATCATGACTTGTATATTCTTGACTATTTTTTAAATATATTTAACTTACATCTTTTCAGTATCCATGCTTGAATTAGCATTTGATAAAGTACATACTAGTTTGTCTTGAAGATAAGCCATAGCCTCTTTGTCAACCATTGTGCATGATTAAACTTATTTGGGAATAATAGAATTTTATTCCTATTTTAGTTAATGGTTTGGATTAATAAATTAGTATAGAAATATAAAAATAAATATAGTCTTGATTTTCCTTTTTCACCTTTCTAAAAATAACAATGAATAAGAAGAAATACAACTTATCTTAAAAATAGACTAAGATGGCTGATACAAAGGTTGAAAATGGCTATGCAAGATTGAAAAGGTGTCATAAACATAAATATGGATTTAATTTGGAAAAAGGATAGGAGTTCCAAAAAGTGAACACTTTGGTGTTTGGTGTTATAGTCTAGTTCTAGTGCTAGTGCCCATTTTGATTTTTGGTTCTAGATTCTAGTGTGGTCTAATTTTGGGGTCCTATAGGTGTCTTGGTTTCTTCAAAATCACCTATATGTGCCACCATATGACCTATTTTCTTCTCAAAACTTAGGTATATCTTCACACACAAAATAAAAAACATATCAAAAGCTAAAAGAGAAAAAACTAGGTTAAGGGAAGTATGATCACATGATCTAGAACCCATACTTTCTTGATTACTACCTAGATTAAACCTCAAGCTAGGGTCTCAAATTAAATATAGTTTTCCCTTAGGGAATATGCATAATCAATGTGCATAGTAGGTGCAAGAATGAAATTTTTCCTATGCCCTTCCTTGATCAATCATGTAAATCTATGTGTGATACAAAATTTTGAACTATACTATTGAGTCATTTTAATTAATTTGTAAGCTAAAGTACTAAGTGCTAGATATAAAATGCCTTGTGAATTATTTTATATAGGAGACTCTTTATTTTAAATTTGGGAAATTTATTCATATTAACTGACATCAAAAAGATAAATAAAACTTAAGGGAGGGGATAATAAGGGTTTTGAACCTATCAAGTAAGAAAAAATGATTTTTGGATAATAGCGTTAGCTAGGATGAGAGTGTCAGGAATTGTAGTCCACTAGACTTCTATTATTAGGGACTCATAAAGATAGGATAGGATTGACACAAACTATGTTTTGGGGTATTTGGGGATATATATCAATTGATAGAGATAACAAAAAGGTGACAAAAGTGAGAAAAAGACAAAGACAAGCAAAACAAAGACATGGATAGTGTGAACAAGTCTCATATTCTCCAGTCAGAGTCTCCTACGAAGAGGACTATGAAAAGACATGATGTATGTGGTTGCTTAACCAATTTAGGGTGTATACATTTTTCCCCCCTTTTATTTTAGTGATGTAATGAAATGAAATATTAGATTAAAATAAAGAAAAATAAAATGTGTACCAAACCTACCTATATGGAGGTGAATGTGTTGTAAGGGGCTAACTCACATCCTATCTAGGGAAGTGGATGGAGAGATAAATAGTGCTCAAAGAGATAAGGAGTCCATGGAGTGGATTCCCCTATACTGAATCTAAATGTGGAATCCATGTATCATGGAGAAGGAGGGAAATGCTTGCACCCTATGCTAGATTTGATTGAAGATGAGGGATGCTCAGAGGCCCAAAACTAATGTATATCCTATGTCCCACATAAACTCATGTAATCTAGATGTATGTATAAAATGTGTATTCTATGAAGAGAAAAAATCTATCATGACCCCTCTCTAAATATCTAAACTAGAATTGATAAGTTTTCGAAGGCCTAAAACCAATGTCTATCCTCTATCCTGCATAAACTTGTGTAGTCTAGATCTGAGTAATATAATGGAGCAACCACTGTAAATGGTTGTGCAGTTTATCCTAGTGATAACTTGGGTACATCTGGCTATAATCTAAATATTTTTTCAATGTGAAAGAATAAAATGGCATGTCTTACCATTCCATCTGTATAATTATAAGTGATGAAGAACATGAAAATTTGTGTTATGCCCCCAAATCCAGTATGTGAGTGATGCATCTACATAATTTGGTAGTCTATATAACCACATGTGATATGACATATCTTGACATGTCTCATGTAAAATTGGAGACTAAAACATTATTCTCTGTGTTATGCTTATAGTTTGCTATTTGATTTTATAGTTGTGTCATGTTGTATGAAGCTATATGTTTGGAATGTGTAGCATGTACATGCCCCCAAATCTAGTGTTTGAGTTTATATCTGTATCAAGATCATTATGAATCTATATAGTATAAACTACTATATGTAAATATTTTATGTATATATAATTTGAAGGTATATCCCTCTGATCTCTTAATTCATATTGAGTGACCCATATAATCTGAGTCACTGTGTATCTCGACCAATCTGAGCTGAATTTGATAATATGAATGTTGGATGTGTAAGAACCATGGTGTATCCACTTATGAGAGTGGATGGGTATGTTGGGTAAGTGTGTAAATAGGAATAATATGAATTATACCCCCTTTTGGGGAGAGGGACAAAATCTAAGATAGAGGAGTTTGATCCAAAAGTGATGAATAGTGGAAAAGTAATAGAAACAAGGTTGGTATGTTATGAATAGATTGAAAGGGTGTTTGATCGATAAGATTATGTTTTTGAGAGTGGAACATGTTTTGATTGGTGATGCCCAAAGTGCATGTCTAGGTATAGGATAAATATAGAAATGTTCATGCCATAGTATCAAAATAAGGCAGTAAGATAGCAAAGCTTGAGTGATGTCGAAGGTATCATTGTCATGATTCCATGGAAGGAAATAGTTTGAAAAATGGAGTTACGAGGTTTGATCTATGGGAAAAATGGTATTTTGTTTTGAAAAAAAAATTGGTTAACAAAGGAAATTGGATTGATTCTTGATTCATTAGTGCATTAACTAGGTTGAGATTTTGAGCTCTGGAGTGAGAAAAATGTTGAGGAGATGAGTGCTTATGATGACCTAATTTGAGTAGTTGATGGCCTAGGTTTAGGTTGGTGGTGATGTGACCCTAGTAAATAGATCAAATGTTAATTTTTTATTAGATTTTAGGCTTGTTTTGGTGTTTTTAAGGGCTTAAAAGTAGTTTAGGAAGTTTTTTATGTTTTTAGTGCTCTTGTCGTATAGTCCAACACTCCTATCTAGGGTTCAACACTCATGTCCAATGTTGTTATCCTTACTATATTGATGTTGCCCAAGAGGCATATTTTTTATATGATAATGCTTTATTGTTTACTATTGTTATAGCTTAGCTTTTGATTTGTTATTATTGATTGATAGATGTGTTATTTCTAGTGATGTAGGGTTAGGTGTGGATGAGAGAGTTTTGTAAGGGTTGGGTGATGGAGACATTGAGGCTACTACCACTATCTACTGATGAGAGAGTTGTTATGTATAGAGAAAGGTTGGGTCATGTGTGTGACCTAAGTATAGTGTAGTGGGACCAATATCTAATTACTACCTTATGTAAGAGGTAGAATGTAGATACATGTCCTTTTTAGCTTCCTATAAAGGAGATGATTGTGACTTTGCATGATGTGTATCATATATTGAATTTATCATTTAGTGGGTAGTGAGTGATGGTACAAGATGAAATGGGTTCTAATGTGATTGATCATGTATCTTTGTAATTTTTTGGTGTACCCTTGGGTACACATAGAAGAGGTAGTGATAGTGATTTGATACTATCAGTCATTATGTAATCTAATGTTTTATGCTTGTAGAATTGGTTGGTTATCTTATTGGCATCTTTTACTATTGTGGATAGGATCAGAGTATCTATTACATACAAGATGCATAAGATTACACACAATGTGGAGGTATATGGTACTGTATTCTCATGGGGGTGGATTATGCTATCCCACCTATATAAATACCTTTATAGGTTTACATAGGAGTCATCCAATGGTGGGGTGATCATGGTGACCTTAATGTATTATTGGGACTATGAGTAATAAGAAGTTGCACAGCCAATTAGATTATCAAGGGTAGAGTGGACACTTTCACATCCATTCAAGGAGTGGTAGACGAGCATAGTGGCTATTTGATCCCATGGGATAGACCATTATAGGTGGGTTTTAGATAGATTGGTTATTGATGACATCACATGGAGGCCTTATAAAGGATTTATTAGGTGGGAAGAGGATGGAGTACAACTCTGATACATGAAGGTCAATTGTTAGATACATGACCATTGGGGTGGAGTATATGAGAACTTTTAGTATGAGCATGTTACTAGATAGTTTGGGTTACAAAAAGATGTTCCCATAGTATCATGGGTGTGGGTGAGGAGTGTATGAGCATCTATAAGGGTAGGATCTCATGTGAGGCCTACTAAGGCTAAGGTTGCACCATTACCTTTGGATGTAAGGGATGCAGTCATATATACTCTAGATGTGGATGACATTAGATGTATAGATACATATATTACATGGTGGGATAGGAATTGATGGGCTCTACTATACCCTATTGATATAGAGGATGCTCTAGAGTATGAGGATCTTGAGCCAATCTAGATGCTGGGATATAAGTAGTGATTATATTTAAACTATTTATAAAAGTGTGCTTTAGTTTGATTGTATAGTATATAGATAACATAGTGACATAATTTATGTATAGGTGAAGTGGTAAGTGCTCAAGATGGAGTATAAACTAGGGTAGGAGGTGTAAATGATGATTATTGGGAGACAATAATCTATTTAACACTCTAAGAGCTCACATGACATGTACTTGATGATGTAGTAGAGGAGGGATTGATAGAGAAAGTGACAATCATAGCTAGTATCCATGACCATTTGTTTGATAGGGATACTATAGTAATAACTACATAGTTAGGGTAGAAAGAAAGAGATGAGTTGAAAACTAAGTTGGATAGGCATATGATGTCCTCACTTGATTTAGGATCTATTAGTATGAGGATCATGGATGAGTATAAAAATATTTAGAGATGATATGTTGACTTACATGAGGATCATGGTTGGATAATAAAGTGAGAGAGTCATCACAAAAGGCATGTAGTTGCTTGAGGAGGTACAGGTCCATTGAGTGATAGGGTAGATTTTGGGACTAGCACTAGTGGAGAGAGTGAGACTAAGAGTGAGGGCCTGATGCCCATTCATGACTGATTATACTTGATTCCAGTGTATATGTATTGAAAACTCATTATATATATGGATACTTGTTTGATTTTGACTCATGTGTATTATGTTATGGGATTTAGAGTATATTGGTATATTTTTTGTAAATGGTTAATTAGAAATAGATGATTTGGCATTAATGTTGAGGTTACATATGCTTGGTAAAATGTTATTTGGGACATGATTTGATTATTGTTGATAGGTTCAAGTGTGATGCTAGTTTTGGTTTTGAATCATATGTGATTAAAAACCTTTATTGTTTTGTAATTGTTATATTGATTTGATAAAGTGAATTGGTTTAAGATTGGTAAAATAAGATATTGGTAAGATTGGGATTTGGATAATTTGGTTTGGATAGGGATAGTTATTTGAAACTAGGAATGTTAGTTGTTATTAGAAGGGGATGTAAGATATCACTCTATGCATATCATCCACATGGCTTCTATATCACTATCTGAACCCTAATAGTCCGCTAAACAGGTGACCATATTACTCATGTTATGTAAGAACATGCCCTCTATCTTATGCTATCTAAAATGAACTAAATATATCTATACATGGAAACTCTATAATATGTAACCTCAATAGATGCATAATTGAAACTATGTGTTGTGAAGGAGGCTCATCTATCTACAATCGTAGTGGATTACTACATGAAATTACAATTTATGGCCTATGATGTGATGCATATGACTGAGCAATAGATTAAGATGGAAATATAACCTATGATGGGGGCTCATCTAATCTAAATCATAGTGGGTTTTTGTGTGAAATAGGTCCTTGAAAACTTGGTTGTAGTGAATATTTATTTAGAGTAATACTATGTGATGTGGGTTCATCTAATCTTAACCATAGTAGGTTATTACATGAAATAGGACCCTAAAAAATCTATTACAATGATTGTCACTATGTTATATATGTATATGGTATTGCACTATGTATTCCAATAACTACACTTATATATGTAAGTTGTTCTCACTATAATGGTCTCCAAACCCTCTAAGTAGGTGGGATAGGAGATATCCTATGAGGCTCTATCCTAGAAACTACATTACTCTCATGATGAGTAACTGATGATTCTTATGAATGAATGTCCTAGGATGACTCAGTCATGGAAGAATGAGGTCTATGGATCCATTATGGAGGATATCTTGGTGCCCCCAGTGTGAATGCTATGATGTCATTATCAACACATATATTAATACAGTCCCTAAGTCCATACCAATCATTATCTTTATGTCCATGAATATGATGATAGTTACAAAAGGGTTGATGTGGCTATCTATGTAATAAATGTGGACCTCAATGATGAGAAGGAATTTTGATCAACCTCATATCAATTAATATTTATAATATGATATATGGGCTATCCCATTATGAATTAAACTATAATGGTTCCCTATTATTGTTCTTTATAGTTCATACTATAAGTGGTACTCTAGAAATTGGCTCTCTATTTTTAATTGGTTTCTTTTCTGGCTATGGTCTCTTTTCTTATTTAGGAGATGATGTATGTTGTGTGTTATGATATATATAGAGGTAATGCTATGAAATCTAGATTAATTTGATCAATTGAATCTGACTCAATCAATCCCAATTTCTTTTCCAAAGCTAAAGTTTTATAACATAAGTTCCTAAATGAGGACTTTGTCTGATATAATATATTCTCTAGGAGGTGTTGGTGTAGCCCCTTAATAAATACATTTTGAACCTATAAATCAATTGGTTTATATATCAAGTGTAACATGAAAGTTTTGAATCATAAGATATAATCACTAACTCGCTTAAATAATTATGATATAATGTGACAAGTTTCTCATATGTAACATGAGGGGCCATGTTTACTATGTAATATTTGAGAAATGCCTCCTCTAAGTCAACATATTTATGTAAGGAACCAACAAGGAGTAGATGAAAGAACCAATTATGTGAATTACCCACTAATGTCTGTTGGAACAACTTAAATAGAATCAAAGGACTTGCATGAGATGACAAAGCCTTTTAAAAGGATTGAAGGTGTATGAATGGATTTATATTTCCATCAAATTGAGCCAATGATGGTATTTGGGAATGTTTAAGAAATGAAGCTTTGATAAATGTCTTCGAAAGAGGGTTACCATGTAAGTCATTAACATCCATCCAAGACTTATAAGCCTTGTTTTCCAAAGTAAGGAGATGTACTTAGTGTTGCAATTCATCAATTGCATGCATCAAATAAATAATCTCTTGGGATGGTATATTAGTATCTTTAAGTGATTCATTTAAAAATTTAATTTGATCATTTATTTTAGCAATGGTAATTCTACATTTAGAAATTGGATCATAAAGAGTGGGTGTGCTCACTTAAACCTTTGGAGGAATGGTAGCTTGGACCTTAGTATAGGGATGTGGGATACCATTATATTTGGGTGGAGAGTGATAAATAGGTGCTACTTTAGTAGAGGGTGGATTGGGAGATTCATTGGTATCTTTATTATTTAGTGAATCATTTTTTAATTGAATAGAATATGTGATGTTATCATTGACATGTGCATACTTTAAAATAGAATCATGCATAGAAGTAGAAGTAACATTTTTTAATGCATTATTTTTTAGAGGAGTGAGAGAAGAGTTAGAAGCATAAGATACATTTTCTTATTCACTATATGCATAATAGTCATCTTTATTCCATGCATTATCATAATCAAAATTTTGTTCATTTGAAAGAGGAGAAGTAAAAGTATCACTTTCATATTTACTCTCATTTTCATATTGATTTGAATGTTCACTATCATACTCATTATCACTTCCATTATCACTAGGGAGAGGGGTAAGAGAATATGTTAATTATTTTCTATTATGCAATAAATTATCATGTAAAATTGGAATACTATGTCCATATATGTTATCCTTGAATGGAGTGCATGCATTATTTTCATTTGAAATATGAGAAGTAAGAGTAAGAGAGTTATCATTTAAACATTATTTTGTTATTTTTTGAGATGACAAAGTAGATTTAAGAACATGAGATAGATCATTTGAATTATGCAATGGACATTTTATTCTATTTCATTTATATTGTTGTAATTTGAACATAGAAGTAGCAAAAGAGAGGGAGAAACTAGGTTCAAATACAAGAAAATTATCATCAATGAGAGGTTGAATTGGATTTGATTTACTAATTTGTTCATTTTATGTATTTTTCATAGGAGAATGAGGTGAAAATTAACTTTCCCATTTATTAAAATTATTTTCTTTGGAAGAGGGAAGAAAAGAGATAGGTTTGACAGAAGAAGATGCATATACTTTTCTTCACTATCAAATTCATATACATCATCATATTCCTCATTACAACAATATTAATTGTCTTAATTGTAAATGAAATCAATTTCCTCATTTTTGGCTAATGTGCAATTTTGCAAATTTGTCCATTCATTGTCATAATTATGAGAAAAATTAATAAATTTATCTATAGGATGAGAAGGAATAAGTGCTTTAGTGGCCATTTTATTGATTTCACCAAAGAGAGTATGCAAAATTACTATTAAGTAAATAGATAAAATACTGACTAATAATATAGGGATTTTGAAAATATTTTAAACACTCCAAATAATTTGCAAAAAGTCCAAAATTTTTATCTAAAAATTGTGAGGAAGGCTTGGGGTTTGAGGACCTAGTTTGGAAATTAAGGGTTTTGGGTTGGATTTTTAGAATTTTGAAATTATTTAAATAATTTGAATTTTAAAATAAATTTGAATAAAATATAAGTTCAAAAATTTATACAAAAATTAGACTTTTGAAATTGAATTTTTGCACAAAAATGTGAAGGAAAACCCTAGAGGTACCTAGGGTTTGAGATTTTGTTCGAAGTAAGTTAGGTTCACCAAATGATTTAAATTATTGGTGAATAATAGAGTGTTATTCCTATTTTATTTAAGGGTATGTATTAATAAATTAGTGTGTAAATATAGAAATTAATATAGTCTTGATTTATATTTTTCACCTTTCTAAAAATAGCAATGAATAAGAAGAAATATAATTTATCTTAAAAATATACTAAAATGAATGATAAAGAGGTTGAAAATGGTTTTTAAATAATAGGAATGTGTCATGAACATAAATCTAATTTTTTTTTGTGAAAGGATAGGAGCACCAAAAAGTGGGCACTTTGGTGTCTGGCACTGTAGTCCAATTCTAGTGTTGTTATCCATTTCGATTTATAGTTTTGGAGTCCAGTGCAATTTGATTTTGGGATCTTGTAAGTGTCTTAGTTTATGAATAATCACCTATATATACCATCATATGACTCTTTTTTTCTTAAACCCTAGGTATATCTGCAAACACAAAACAAAAAACATATCAAAATCTAAAAGGGAAAAAACTAGGTTAGGGGAAGTATGATTGCATGATCTAGAAACTTTGCTATCTTGATCACAGTCTACATTAAACCTCAAGATATGGTCTTAGATCAACTTTAGTTCTCCCTTAGGGAGTTTTAATATTCAACATGCATGGTAGATGTAAGAATGAACTTTTGCCTAGGCCCTTCCTTGGTCAAGTATGCAAGTCTATGTGTGAAGAAGAATTTTGAGCTATATTATTGAGTGATTTTAATTATTTTGTATACCAAAGTAGTAATTTATAAATATAAAATGACTTAAAAATTCATTTATATATAATACTTTTTATTTTAAATTTTGGAGATTTATTCACACTAGCTAACATTAAAAAGATAAATAAAACATAAGGGAGGGGATACAAAGTGTTCTAGACTCGTTAAGAAAGAAAAATGACCATTGGATAATAACACTAGGTAGGACAAGAGCATCAAGAACTATAGTCCACTATAATTCTATTGTCTATGAATTACAAAGATAGTCTATGATTGACATAGACCAAGTGTGGGGGTCTTTGGGGGTATAGATTAGTTGACTGAGTTAAAAGAAAGGTGACAAAAGTGAGAAACAAGACCAAGACAAGAAAAATAAAGAAATGGATAGTGTGAATAAGTCTTGTATTATTAAATTAGAGTCTCATATGAAGAGGAATATTAAAATACATGATATGTGTGGTTTCTTGACCAATTTAGGGTGTATATAGTACCTTTGATCACCTTTAAGTGGTTAAAATTGCAATAAGGACCTACTTTGATACCAATTTTTAGAGGTCCAATCAATGAGAGGGTAGGTGAATTAGTGAGTCCAGATATTTCAATCTCAATTATAATCCTTTCAAACTATTTAAACAATTAACATATATCAACTTGATCAAGCCACATTAACAAAAACTCTCATTCATTCAATACATACACAAGATCAAACATGTAACACATAGTTCTTATGGGAAACCCTCATGGGGAATTAAACCCACTTTCAAGCCTATAACACATGGACTAATCATCCTATAATAAATTAAAAACAAGAAAATGGTCAACTCTTTTAGACCAATAAACCTTGATCATGTCCTCCTGACCAAAGGCCTTTAGTGAAACAACTATTTCATAAGGAGCAACTACCCCTAAAGAAGATCAAGTATTTTAGACCCTCCTTTGAACACCTCCACCTTAGAACTGATGTCTTTAAAACCTAATGATGTATATCTCTTTTATAACCCTTGAAAAAACTCTCTCTATCTCATAAAATTAGTCTCACATAGGCATGCCTCAATCTCTCTCCTTCACTCAAAATGTCTTAGTATGCACACTCAGACCTATTTACATATATAAATACTAAAATTTAACTATTTATACATCATAAATATGACCTATTGGTCATACACATAGTCCTCAATCTACTCTACTCATCAATTCATCAATTGGGCACACTACCTCTCCTTCACTCCACAACTCTCACATATACCTTATACAAATCTCCTCATAAGTCTAGAAACCAACACATTTGGTTTCACCATTTATATATAAATCATAAAAAAACAAGATCAAAATATTTCTTTTCAGCCACAACACATTCATTTACCCTTAAGTTATCTTACATGGGTCACACTTAGGTAGCTACACCTTTCAATTAGGCCCTTGTAGCACTTATAGGTCTCATGGAGACCTATTCACCCATTTAGAAGTTCATAAAAAAAAAAAACATAGGACCACTTAAAAAATCATGGACCCATTCCATATGATCTATAGGTCCCCCTTAAGGGCCAAAAAGCAACATAGTACCCTTCTGCTTAAGCACAATTTTCTCAAATAATATTTTGTGTGCATAGTCATAATGAACAAATACATAGTCAAATTTTAAAACTTTTTTCATACTATATACAATTATTCAAATCTTCATAATGCACATAAATGGTCCTCATGGAGTCTAAAACATGATCTAATATCTAATTCATCATCAAACATTGAAATAACATCAAAACAAGCTCAAATAATATTCTTATGTGACTTACAAAAAAGAGTTAAACACATTATAAAATTTTAACATCAATATATTTAATTTTACACACAATCAAACATTCTAATTCATATTTATAGATGCATCTTAGATTTGTCTACAAATTCACTTTTTACACCATGATAAAATTCTACATAGACTAAAAGATATGGCCAAAATATAGAGCACTCATTTTTCCTTTGCAAATTCAAATATTCAAATGAAAGTAGTCATAGTTAAAATTTGAACACCATGCTCACATCTCTTGTCCTCTCTACTTAGATTAAACATGCACTATCAATCTTCTCCAAGCTTTAATTCATAGTGTACCAATGTCTAAATTTTAAATTTCTATTAGTTGACCTCATCGCGTGCAATATAGTAACTTTAACCTCATGCACTCCATTGATCTCTTCAATATTTTCCTAGCTTTAAAAATGAAATACAAATGACACTTTGACCTATTGACTTTAATGCTCAATATTGATCTCTATCTATATAATCAGCCACTCACCATTGATCTTTAGAAGAAGATTGATCTTTATCTCTACAAAACGTTAAAAATTGAACACTTGGCACAATCTCACTACTTCCTAACATCTTATAGAAATGTGTTTCTTTGATGATGTTTGGACTTTACCTTGTGAAAAATTTACTATGTATGGAAACTATTACAATCTATCTAAAAATTCAACTTTGAATCTCAATAAATTTTACCTCACTCACTTGTATATTCTCAAAATTAGATCATATGATCTCCTCACATAGGAGAATCCAACCATATGTCAAACTATTCCTAAAGACTTTTCATGTGTGAGATATAATTCCATTAATATACTCACTAAGATTTTTTTACCACAAAGCCGATAATGTTGAGAATTACTTAGACTATCAACTTTGCACATGCATATCTTTTGATTTGTTTTGGTTATGATCTAAAATTTAGCATAAATAAATTAGGCTCCAAACTATATAAACCCATATGATCATCTTGTTATGAAACATCCACATGTGTGAGATATGCCATCATTAAATTGCTTACTCAAATATTTTTTTCCTCATGCATATTTGGCTAAGTATGGGAAAAAAATGTCAAACTATTCGAGAGCACAAATTTTCACTTACATATTTTTTATCGCACTTAGGTGCATGACCTAAGATGTAACACATAAGAACTAGTCACAATACTAAACAAACCCATGTGACTATTTCCTCCTGAAACCTTCATGTTTGTGAATTCTAGCATCATCAACATGCTTACTCGACTCTATTTGAACATAGATAACACTATAAAAATGGTTAAGAGATTAAATTTGTAGCAACATATATTTGACTACACTTAGGTACATGACCTAAGATTTATCACATAGAAAATATGTACTAATGTGATCACAACCATATGAATAGCTCCCCCTAGCTCATCCACATGTGCTAATGGTGATGTCAACAAATTTCCTACTTTGATTTTCTACCATTGGACCCAAAAATTCTAGATGAGAACAACAATAAACCATGTGAATTACACTTATGCACACAAGCTCTCCAAAACATAGAATACCTCTAAAGGACCTCTTACACATGCTCAAATAACCATACTCATCCTTGAACATATCTAACTAAGCCAAAATTGAAGATCAACCAAGCCAAATTTAAGCACACTAGGACAAGCACATTACACACTTTGGCATTATCACTTAGGATATAAAATCACTTCATCCACTCACTAGGACATCACCATGACATCATCAAAAAATCTCCAAAAACTCAAGTAAGACTAAAGGCCCTTAAAATAGAGGTAGTGACCTATGATCCAAATCCTAGAGACACTTATTTGTAAGGAATTTCATAAGCTCCTTTTAGTTGGGATTATTTTTCCAATACTCCACTCAATGTGGATATCTATCTTAGTACCCATTCATAATAAAAATGGGTAAATCTAGATATATGTGTATTTCAAAAATATAAATCAGATTTTTGATAAATATAACTACCCTATGCCCTCCCTTTATGATTGATATAGATGGTAAGTGGGTCTCATATGATGTCCTTCTTGGATGGATTCTCAATATATAATCATGTCCTAGTCAACCCATAGGATCAAGCTAAAACTACATTCACAACCAAGTGGTTCACCTTTGCCTACAAACAAATGCCATTTGGTTTAATCAATGCATGAGCAACTTTTCAAAAAATAATGGGATTTTATTTTGAAGGTTTGATAGGAAACTTCATTGTTATTTATATCAATGACCTAACCATTTTCTACAAATTTAGGTCTAATCACATTTTCCATCTCCAAAGGATATTCAAAATATGCAAAATGTATGTTATCACCCTCAACCTAAACAAGAGTGTTTTTGATGTTACTTAAGGTAAGATTTCTGGTCAAATTTTCACAAAAGAAGGTATTTATACAGACCCTAAATGTGTTAATTTTATCTCTAGAATACCTTTATCCAACATTAAGAAATATTTAAAATATTTATTTTATAACATTATCTTTTATGCAATTTTATTTTTCTTTTTGATAAGATTGTTAAACCTATTAATGCAATGTTAAAGTAGGAGGTGAAAGTGGAATATAATCCTAAAATAAGGAAAACCTTCCAAGATATCAAATTATCCATCATGTAAGTGTCTATGTTGAAAATCCTAGATTAAACCAAGTATTTCTACCTCTACTCTTTTACTTATGAGCATACCATAGCTGCGACGATAACCCATAATCTAGATAGAGAAGAACATGTGATCAATTTAATGAATACAAACTTAAAGGATGAAAAGATAAATTATTCTACCTTGGAAAAGAATTAATTTTCCATATTAAATTATGTGAATAATTTCATGCATTAGATTATTAAGAATTTTGTATATAAGAATAACACATGCTAAACTATGCACTCGAATCCTTGAGGTCAGGTCAAGAAAGTTCACACAATGGACAGGCTATGGATTGGGTTGGTAATTAGGTGGAATGAGATTTAGACTGGGTGGAGGTAATGGGTTCTCATGATGGAACCAAAATACCTCAGAAACATCATTATTCTTTTTAATAGTCTCAATTTATGAAAAAACTAAGTTCCAAGGTCCTTTAGTCTCTAAGATCACAAGAAGGCAAAAATCCTAGTCGATGCTAGGATTAGGGAAATGGGGAAGGTTGGGTTTAATGACTTGATGTAAAATATATACTCTATAATTTTGGATTTTCTTATTAAATTTCATCCATAAATGTGAAAGATATAAAAATAATATTTACCCAAGGAGAAGAAGGAGGTGAGAATGGGAAACTAGGCGTAGATAACATTGTAATGATGGCCTCTATTTCAAGGAAGCATAATGATGGGTAGATTAGGATTTGATTCTTCTTATTCTAATCCATTTTTATATTATAAAATGAGGTTAATGATCAAAGTTTAATGGAATACATTTATCCTAAGCTTGGTATTAATATCATATTGTACGCCAATTATGGAAAAGACCTTCTCTAACAAGACCATGTGTTTTGAGAAGTGCCATCCAAGAGGTATTAAGAAATGTGTAATTATATGATCTTGTACACACACACACACACACACACACACACACACACACATATATACATACATATATATATATATATATATATATATATATATATATATATATATATATATATATATACATACATATATACATACATATATATATATACATATGTATATATATATATATATGTATATATGTATATGTATATACATATATATATATATATATATATATGTATATATACATATATATATATGTATATATATATATATATATATACTCACATGATAATTTATTAATAAAATATTCAATGTCTTAGATCATATCTATGACTTTATCATGTGTAGCCTTAGATTTATTGATACTCTTTATGAATATTATTATTCTAAACTGAGCTACTCTATCTAATTCCTCATTCTCTACATCATTTATTCATATCTTTTCTATAATGAGGGTATCAATTTAAATCATGTTCACAACTAGAAACTTTGGATAGAATAGGTTCAACCTTTTTATCTATTCCTAATATTTTTTTATTTGATCCCTCAAAGTTATCTATCCATCCTTCAGAGCTTTGTAATAGTCCATTGATAATTCAATAAATTTATTTCCCTTGAAATGTGTTCCTATAACTAATATTTTATATCCCTTCCTATACTTATAATATCTATTACTATATCAAGTTTTTCTTGGTCAAATATTTGAGTGATAGATTGTGCTGGTTGGGTAGTAGGCTCAATGAACTTCTTCAGTGCAATCATCAATTGTTCAACCTTATTCTTCAATTTTTCCTTTGTGACCTTGTCACTATCCATTTTTGAAAAAATAGAGTTAATGTTGGATTGAACATCATGTTTCAATCCCTCTGTTATAGGACAACCAAGGTGAACCTTTGATATTTGGTAATCCCCCACCACTAGATCTTCTTTTTGTTTGTCTAGTAGGGATTCTATAATTTCTACATATTTCTCCCCTGATGAATTATATAGTATTCTTGATATGGTTCTAGTAGATTCCTTTTATTTCTTAAATGCCTCTATAATTCAAAATTCTAATGTGCTTAGGGACACCATCTACTTCATTTCTTCCCCACTGATTGCACTAGCCAACTTACAGTGGCATCTTGTTGTCCAAGAAATGCAAATTATGAATCTATAGTTGAAGTTTTTTCACTAGTGGTTATGGTGATGAGTTTTATATCTTTCAAAGATATGGACTCTAATTATTTAGCTAATGTTTTTGAAAACTCTTCCCCATTTATGAGTTGAGTGGCCATATTTTTATTAATGATTTTCTCTATCTCTACATACTTTTGGGGGGTTAGGTTTATTTTGAAAATGGAAAGAATGGTGTAGTGTAAATGGATGTGTCTACCGAGGGTGTGGGATATGGAAGTGAAACCAATGGAGGGGTAGGCATAGGGATTTAAAAAATGGAAACCTATGGGAGTGTGTAATCTATATCCATGAATAAATAAATCAAATTTTTGGGGACATTCAAGGTTGACGAAATGGGGAAGGTGATAGGAGATGAAAATGAAGTAGTAACTATCCCTATGGTTGGGATGGCTAGAAGGATTGTAGTTAGGATGATTGAATCTATAGCTATATACTATTGTGTGGTGTTAGTGATTAATGGGTTAGTGGTGGTTATTAGGGATAATATGGAAGGAATCGTATAAGAAGGTAGTGTAATTGTAGAAGAGGGAAGAATTATGGAAGAGGGGAGTGGAACTAAGACTTTAGTTTCTAATTGAGTTGATTGAACTATTGGCAATGGATTTATTGGCATAGGTGAGCTAGTATAAATGGAGAGGAAAATTTATTGAGGTGATAGTGGAGTGGATATAAGAGGAGGAGGTGTTGTAGCTAATGGAATGACTAAGATATGAGGAGAAACTATGACAAAGATAGGAGTACAAACTATGATAGAGATAGGAGTACAAAATATGACATAGATAAGATTAGAAATTACTGGTGATCTAATGACAGTTATATATTCAAATGAAATTAATATTAGATGATAAAATGCTTCTCCTTGGCCACTATATTTCCCTCTTTTAGCCTTCAAATTTTTCTTTCTCTTGTGAGATATCACTGACCTATCTACCTATTATGGGAGGGTTCCATTGCTAAGACCTTCTATAATTGGTGGTACTCCCTTCTCCTTGAGATCTCTTAGCTTCTCATTGATGCTCATTATTTCCTTGATCACATTGACCCATTTGCTTCTAATCTAGTTGATTATTTTATTTATTACATTAGTGGTTCTATCTATTAATGATAAGGACTCGAATAGACCACCTAACTACTAAAAGGTGTTGACCAAAGATCTTGTTATCATAGTAGACCTTGTCTACTAGGGATTCATCATCTACCAAGTCCTTAGGGACTGCTACCATGTTAAAAGCCTTGATTTGATCTAGGGTCATCCTATAATAATCCTTTAGTCTCACTTATTCGTCATCTTGAAGGTCCTCCCAGTAGTATTCATAGTAGGGAACATGGGAATATGTTTTGATCCCTAATGTACTAGTAATGTTTCCATTTACATTATAAAATAGCCTAGCCTCTAGAGCTCTCAAAGCTATTTGAGTCATTTTACCATCTACACACTTGGATTTGGATAAGTAAGGGCATGTATACCTCCCTATATTAATGGGGAAATGGATTCCTACCTTGTGTTTGTTTGATAACAATTTGTGAGTTTATACAAGTTTCCTCACAATTTTTACTAAATCCCATTTGTTGTTTACATAGCTTAGGAGGGTTTAAGGAAAAAAACTGATACCCCCTACTATAATGTATGAGTATGTGGGGAATTGAATGAAATAAGATCACTAGTTTGTGATCTCTAAAATAACATCATTAGAGAATAATTTATTTTCCAGATCTTTATCAAACATGAATATGATGTAGTTTATGAACGCATCATTTACCCTTCTAAAGTGTCACCTACTTTCCTTGAGAGTGAGGTTAGGGTAATAATTTAAAACCTTTTTTACATGGTTAGATACTAAATTCAATCTTAAGAAATCTTTCCCCTTTTCTATTATATATACTAGATATGAAGTCATGTATAACTTCCCTTTATTCTGGACTTCCATCAACTACTTATGGATGGAGTCACTTATTAGTTGTGCCCATTGGATGTACTACTTGTTTTGGTGGATTACTCATATGTATTGATACATCTAGTCTTGAAAGTTATTGGCATCGGGGTTTTTAGTGACTCTATGCTAGAGTATTATTAAATCACCCACTTCATCCTTAAAATCTATCCATGTCAATGTTTTGGGTAGTCTTATAGAGGTAGGCCTAGGGACTTTTAGCCATTTTTTATTGAAGACCCTTAAACATCTAATGTTATTATCCTGATAGAAATTATTTGATGATTTGAGAGTTATATCAAGATAACTCTCATATTCAAGGATCATGAACACTAAGTCTATAAAATTAGGGTTTAGGTTCATAATTATCTCTCCCTTGTTAGTGAGCACTTATATCTTCTCTACATCATAATACTTTTCCAATGTGATCACAAGCTTAGTGATCTACACTAACAAGGGGAAGGTTTCTACCTAGGGAAGTACATAATTGTAAATGCTATAAATTGAGTAATTTTTGAATTCAACATTCACTCTAGTCCAAAAATCACCTAGGTTAATGTGACCTAAGTCTATGTCAATGATCTCGTTCATGTTAGATTCGAAGATAAGTGGGACACTAGATCCCTTAGATTTGAATTTTGTCTCTTTTCCAAACATGGATGTTAGGGGAAAACCAACTATAGATTTGGTGGGATTTGAGGGTGAAAAACATAGGTGAAAGATTTGGTAAACTTTGGAGTTGCTCTTATAGGGAAAATATCTAGTGGGGATTGTTTAGAAAAATACACTTTCAATGTTTAATAAAAACACCAGTGGGTTTTGGGCTTGCAATTGTAATTAAGATCACCGATGGGCTTTGGAGTTACTTAGTGCACTAGGATTATCCATAGAGTTATAGGGTTGTAAAAGTAAGTAGAAAATCCATGGGTTTTGAAGTTGTGATAACAAGTGAAAAGCCCATAGGGACTATGTGAGGATATTCAAAGGTTATTCTACTATTTTTTATGAATTTTGAAATCCTTAGATTCTTTATGGATAAAAATGCTTGAATATACTCAACATGAACTTGGGTAACCATATGTTTCCTTTATGACAACAAGTAGACAAAATAAAGCCCTATCAATGCTAAGTAAAGAAAAACCCTAAATTTACAACTCGATAGGAAGAAAAAAGATAAATATACCTATTTTTATCTTGATATCAAAAAATGATAGTAGGATATATAATAGGGAAATATGAATACCATGTAGGGGGATTAATGGCATTGTGGCTTAAGGTTGCATGGGTTGAATGCATGGCATCATGGCTTGAGGTCACTATCAGGGTTATGGCTTGAGGCATAGAGCTTCAATATTAAATTTAGCACATAAATAATGATTTTTAATTAATCCTACTTCATTTATATATAACCTATACATTGAATACCCTTAGGTCAATCGTTGGCTTAGAAATTTAGAGTCTAGGAGAAACTTTGCTATTTTACAAATTTTTGATTTGCACTTTGACCTCCACTTTCTATAGGGTAAATTAGTTATTTGAAAATGGGAAGGTAAAACTTGATGTTCAATTTTAAACTTTTCAAGTTGAAAATTACGATTAGAGTTCTAATTTTTGTAGGAAGGATAGTCAGTGGGAAGCAAGACATGAGTTGAAATTTTCAACTTTTAGTTTTAGTTTATAATTGGAGTGATGCATAAGAAAGAGGTTGGAAATCAAGTTTTCAAGTTTAAAAGTTGAAAATTGCATTCCAATATTTTATTTTTGTGGGGTATGTATTTGTCAGGAATTAGAGCTCCATTTGTAATTTGAAACTTTGTAAGCTATAATTTGCAAGTGGGGTTCTAATTTATGATGGACATGAGTTATGTAGAAAGTGGAGGTTGGGAAGAAATTTATCATTTTTAAAGTTGAAAATTACATTCAAATATTTTATTTTTTTGGATATGGGTAAAGTGAGAAGCAAAGGTATGGATGTAATTTTCAAGTTATAAGTTGTAAATTGCACCCAAATTTTTAGTTTCTATCAAACTTTGGGCAATGAGTGTCCAGTGTCATTTTAAGGCATGTTTCAAAAAAATTAATGGGTCTTTCTTAGGGTACTAGATATTTTGACATTTTAGGGACAAAAATATCAATAGGTTATGTAATCACTATGTATGAGAATGAAACTACTACTACATATCATGAAACCACCATAGCAATTTATATAACTATCATGACAAGCTCATCACCAAGGTAGAAATTATGTAGTTAGAAAAGGTGGTTCCATCACCTACAGGGATAATTCTATCACTAATGATCAAGGGGTGAAAAAAAGCTGGGGGAAGATGCAAAGGTCAACAAAAGGGAGTTTTGGGAGACCTGAAAGGGAAGGAATAAAAAGAAGGTAAAGTGTTAAAGAGTTAAAATTTGATATTCATTAGGAGGTCAATGCATCATCATTGGAAATTTTGTGTCAAGAATATCAAATTGTGTAAAAATTAGGTTTATATAGGAATAAGGTGTACACCATTATCTAAGACCCATCCATAAAGCTCATGAGAGGGAAAAATGAATTGGGAAAATATAGGAGTCAGTGGATGCTAAAATGACAAGAATATGATCTTGATATCAAGATTACAAACTAGTCTAAGGCTAGGGTTTCACTTAGTTGATCACTAAAATGATCCCATAATTGAATTACACCAAGTAGATTAATCAGTAGCACTCTACCCAAATTGGTAGGCCTTGATCATAAATTACCTTCTTTATGGGCTACTTTTATGACTCAATTAGATGTAGAAAAGAGCCTTAAGTTTGAAATTAACCCATTAGATGTTGAATAAATACATTCTCAATCAAAATATCTATAAATTTATCTAATTTAACTACCTATCATAGGAATAATCCAAGGAAATAGTGACCAATTTTTGTGAAAATCTAGATGGTATCCAACCTTATGGGAATGCCAGTACACACAAAATATTATGAGTAGTCTATTATTAGGCCGTACATTTCCATTCCATGTGTGTTCATTTCACTAATTATAAACCTTATCTAAATGATAATTCCACACTATGATGCCCATATGACCTATTATCAAATAAAGACCATTTACCTAATGGGGACTCAACTTCATTGGATTCATCAACCCAAACTCATCAATTAGCCATTATTTCATAATTAAAATCATTTTTTATTACACCAATTAAATTGAGGTAGTAGAAAAAACTAATATCATATTCAAATAAGTCATCAAATTCTTTGAGGATAACATAGCTATGTGATTTTGGACCCCATCCTTACTATTCTACAATAACATAATTACATTCTAGTCATTAGAACTCATTGAGTGGGCCTACGATAATAACATTACTTTAAATTAATAAAAAAATATTAATAATAATGAAGTATCATATCCAAGTAAACTAATAAAAAACTAATCAAAACAATCAAAAATTCACTAAAGAAGAGACCTCAAGACTGGCATCCATTATTAAAGTAAGCCATTTGGGCCAACCACACTAGTTATAAGCAAGCCCTAAAAATATATAAATTCATATTGGTGTATGGTTTGGATCATATAATACAATAAACCTTAAGTTTACAACCTATAAATTCATTTAACTATACATCTAGAATATTTGGAAATAGCCTCTAGACTACTGGACATCATCCAATTGGAAGATACATGAGTGGAGGCCTTGTAAAACTTCAGTAGGCATGAGGAAACTATTAAGATATGGTTAGATAAGAGAGAAAATTTCAAATCCTTTTGGATATTAGACTTAGTATTATTATATAAATCACATGAAAAGGGGCAGCATTCCAAAATCTACCCACTCTAGATTGGCCCATATTGATATTTGAATTACTAGGGTAGAACAAATTTAGATTGAAGGAACTTGAATGGAAAGATATTTCACTACCTTGTATGGGAGGGAATACAAATTGCCCATTTATATTGAAATTCCTACCTAGGATTTATCCCATCAACTGGAGTCTATGGAGGGTGAACCTATGAGCATGAGGATGGTAGAGCTCATGGAACTTGAAGAAGACAGGGACCTTGCAATGGAAACACTAGAGTCACATCAATCTAAAGTCAATAAATACTTTGAAAAGAGATCCATGGTAAGGTAATTTAGATAAGAAGACTTATTCCTCAAGTGGGATTCAAATAAGGTCAACCTAGGAAACTATACCAAGTTTGACATCTTGTGGAGTGGCCCTTACTAGATCTATGGATGCAAACAACATAATACTTTTCATCTTACCTAGATGGATGGAGAGGTATTACCCATCCCAAGAGATGGAATCCATTTAAAGTCTTGTTATTAAAAAATAATTCTCAATTATATATATTAGATTAATTTTTTATGTTTTCCACTAAATGCCTTATGCACATTTATTTTTAGTTGTGTGTTCCCCTTCCTTAAGTGCTTTCTACACAGTATTGTTTCTTATTTCTTTTGGTCCTTGTTACTTCAAGAGGGGTTTTATAAAGGTAAAAACTTGTATTAATTTCATATTATCTAAGAGAGAATACTTGAGACTCCATGCCCAATGTATAGGCTAAGGCTACTAGTCTCTTACATAGTAGGCATCCATCCCATGATGTCACTAAAAATATTGGCCAATTTTGACCTACATATAAAACTTGGCCTTGATGGATCAGTATTATATAAGTCCTAGTGTGGATTAAAAAAATTGAGTATATTTCTTGTTTATTTAAGTAAACAAATGGATAATAATAATAATATCACATGTCACTGTAAATCTTTTGAAACACTTTAAGCAATATTAAAGTGTAATTTGATGAGTTTTGGGAAGCAGATCTAGAAATAGGTCTAGAATTGCAAGTGAAAGGATCCAAAAGGTTTCCATGGTATTCATGAGATCCAAGGGGGATGAAACAAGTTTTCTTAATGTCTTAAAATTTTATCAGAACCTTCATGGGTCCAAAGATGATTATCATAGGTTTAAGAATAGCTAGACCATCATACCACATCATGTAAGAAGGAATAAGTTAGTTTGGTTGTGCATTTAATAAATTTATTCAAGAGGCATCTCAAAGTTAAATTATCACATGAAGATGGTTTATTTTTATACCAAGGTAATTCCTTACAAATTTCGTATCTTGATGAATTGTCCATCTCAAGATATAAGCCTTCAAAGTTGAGTTGGCAGAGTGGGATGTACGCAAGGATGTCAAATTAAAACCACAAGAAGTAATCATTTAAATTAAAATATTTCAAATGATATTGAGGTTAAACATGGATCCAAAAAGTTTAAAATCCTATCTTTATTTAATAAATATCAATGGAACATGGATAATAACTTGAGATAGTGGGAGCATCTAGATCAATAACACACATTCAATCATGCAATTGAAGACAATAGTGAACACAAGGTCAACAAGTAAAAGGATCCCAAGATTGAAAATAAAGATAATAATTAGCATGATCATAGTGAATAAAATGATTAATAATTCATTTTTTATAAATTATATCAAGATAGATGACGCCTGTTCAACCATGTAAAGGAGATCGATGGTGTGCATGATGTCAAAAAGTCAATACGCTAAATTACATGTGAAGATGCCACATAGTGTAAGTGCATGAAAAGATGAAAATATAGTATTAGGATCCACTTATTTACTATGGGATTACTTAGTTTCATAATTTTTGAATCCTAAATCAAAGTTTAATGAAGTAAATATAATCAAGTTCCATGAGGCACAAGATAGTGACATGTGTCTGAATTTATAATGGTCACATTTTTAAATATGATAAAAAGTATGGTATGGATGCCACATAGGAAGACATGTTAGATAAAAGGGTTTTGTGGACCTAGGTGGGTGAAGGCATAAAATCAAGATATAGATATGATTTACGTCAAGCTAGAGTAGATCTTTTATGTTTAAAGGCCACCATTAAAGCTCAATTTAGACCTCTAGTTTGAAGATTTAAAACTTGCAAAACTTGATTTCTAAGGTTATAACATAATTTCATGAGTTTTTTCATTTTTATTTAAATGGAATCCATGTGTAATTATTTATTATCTTTATTCATGTTCAAAAATAGATTAGGTCCATTGAGACCTAATAAAGATCAAGAATAGAGTCAAGCAGCCTGATGGGCTTTTAATTGAAATGATGACTATAGGAAAACCGATAAATGGGATTTATTTTCATATATAGTAGACCTAATTTTAGGATTTTTAGTAAGGGAAAATATAAATTATATATGGATAATTTTCTTATCATCCAACATAGTCATATCCTTGATAAATAGATAATTATAGCCGCTTAAAACATACATAGTCATGGCTCTATTAGATCCATAGATATGAAGATTTTTTCCTTATAAAAAAATTAAGTGGAAGGTGGAATAGAGGTTCCAATAAATATATTTTGGGATTGAAAATTATATGTGGAGTATTCAATTTTATATACTTAAGGATCTTTCCTCCTTGGAAGGATCATGACTTATCATCTTGAAAACAAATTCTTGTCTTCTAGTGTATTTCTCAACCAATGAGAGGGTTTGGAAGTTATTGGGACAAATGAAGGTTAATTTATCCATAAATGAATATTCTTGATTTGATCAAAATATGGTTGATAATTCATTTAAGGGTTGTGGCAACTCATTTAATTATTTTTGATGACGTGTTCCTCCTCTTTCTTCCCCTTTTTTCCTATATCTCCCATTTATTCCATATTTGTAAACTCTTTGACTTTTGATTAAAAAAAATGATTATCTCATTTTAAAATATAAAAATAATCTCATTTTACATTGCAAGACCCTATCAAAAAATTTAAAAACTACCTCTTGATGCAATAAGACAATTTTTTACCTATCGTTTGCCTTTAACTAGTGTTTAGTAAGCTTATGTATGATGGTTTTGTGAAGGATATTCTTCTATGACCATTTCCCTTCTTCCTTGCCTCTTTTAATTTATTTTAAATATATTTATGTGTCTAAACTTATGTTATTTATAACATTAAAGGATTCTTTGTGTGAGTCTTAAAATTACTCTTTACATCTTTGATTGCTTGGTGAGCCTAGTTCATGAAATACATATGCAATTAGCTAGTTTGTGGGATTGTGTGAGCTAAAATTATCTTAAATTGATCTAGTGTTGGTTTCAAGATTATGTGAGTATCTCATTTAAATTTGGTTCATTACCCTTTTATCTTTCTTAGTAACCCTATTCCCCCTCTAACCCTTTTCTCAGTAGAATCTTTAGTCTAGGTTATCTATCAAGAGGAAGCTGACCTTCTCTACAGGTTCAACCCCACTAGAGGATACCGATAGCCTAGGGTTGTCCCAATATTGTGGATGGGAGTGGGGGATCTTGAAAAAATCTCCCATAAAGGTGAATTTCTATGCTATAATAGTTACAATGCCCATAGGTAATTTATTCATCTTCAACTAAATAATTTGATCTCCATGTTGATCTTGGAGTCTTGATTGGTTTTTATTAGATAATTTATCTTATTCTCTTAAAAATTCATAATTTACCAATCACTATCAAATAATTTATAGGTAGTTGCATTATAAGCAATAGATAGCCTTACTATCAACATAACATTCTAGATATTTTTATTATTTATTTCTTTAGGTAGGTTATACTAGGAGCCTATCGAGGCCATATGATTAGCATATTTATTTTATGCTTTTGGTATCACTTTAATTTTTAAAGTGGTAAAGTCTTATAATATTTCCAAAACATTTTGTCTGCAATATCCTATCAAGTTATTCTTGGTTATGCTTCTAGATCTTACTTGGTAAATAATCAACTCACTGTTACCAAATACTTGTGGTGATTTTATCCCTATTTCCCTAGCTAGTTGGAGACCTCAAATCAATGCTTCATGTTTAGCTACATTGTTAGTGTAGTTAAACTAAATTTTTAAAGAATATAAATAACTCTCCTTATATGGACAGATCAAAATAATACATGCACTTGTACCATTCCTTATTCTCAAGCCATTGAAGAATATTTGCCACATTCCTTAAAGATATTTAGCTAGTTTTATAAGATTCAGGATGATTGCATCATTTTAATGAATGTAATATGTACCCAACATAATTTATTATACATATTCATAAGGATAAAATTAGATATTTGATACCCATTCATACAGATGAGTGTCTACAGTATCTTCTATAGGTATTATAACTTCATGATCAAGCTCTTATCTTGATGTTATAATGTGAAATTCATATCCATAAGGATAGGTTTTAGTGATTGGATTATCTCTTATTGTTACTCACATTCCATATCTCATCCTAAAAAACATGTGAGACTAGTTAGTAGATAGATACCCTCCCATTTTTGTAATGAAGTCTCATGAAAGGCAAATGGCAAAATAATGGAGGAGATCAATAACTAAGATATCTTGGGAAATTGATAAGCTTGGAAATGCTTGGATGGAGAGATTTAAACCTTTTATTGTCCTAAATAGTTTAATATTAGTCCCATATAATTTAACCACACCTTTTGAGACAAGTGTATACTTAATACCAAGAGGATCAACTATTTTCTTGGGCATGACAAAAATGCTAGTCGTTGACTCTATCATGCAATTATGAATGAGATGCTTCCTAAATATGAGTGAGATATATAAGGAGAGAGACTTACCATTTTTACTTATTTTGGTGTTAGTTTATGGTCGACACAAATTAATTACAATATTAGGTCCCTTTGCCAAAATTTTATCTATTATTTAGAAGTTTTTCAAGGATTCCTATAGTAAATATATTTGTGTTAGAATGGATAGTTCTTCCTATAAAGTGAAATTCAAATTAGTTTTATTAATTTATTAAAAAATACTAAAATTAATGTTACCAACATTCATTGGTGCCTTTATGGGAGCTATGTTTTCTTTTATGAGATTTAGGGTTAGCAATTTTGATTTTGATTGGCCCATTGGCATAAAGGGTGGCCTCTATACTTCATTGTCTTTTGTAGATTCTTGTACAATTTTAGAAGTTTTAGCTTGTTCCACCTTGGGGGGTTGATCACTTTATATTTACATTTTATTTTAATGTGTATTTTCTACCACTGAACCACCACCATTAAATAATGCTTCATCCTGATTTACACCACAAAAAACCTCCTCTTGCCAATTCAAAAGAGCAGCCTCATTCTGAGTGGGCTCTTATGTATCTTTATACTATGAAGTGGCTTCTAATTATTGTTATTGAAAGTTTGATATTATTTTAACCATCAAAGCTTGACTAATGATTCCATTAGGGTAAGTATTCTAATTATATGGTTGAGAATAAGGATAACACCACTCTTAATCCTGAGCCAATTTGTTCTAAATGGGTAAAATAGATTTAGAATTACCTGGTGTAGTTAGAGAATATATGTTTGCATGTTTTACTTGCATATTTTTTTTATGGTTTTGAACTACCTTGGTATGGCTACCTATTGGGTTGGTATATTTTATTTTCTTTTTGATAAGGTCTGTAGTTCTAGGATTTTTGCCTTTTCATTACTACCAACTCATTTACAAAACTATAAAGTAATTACTTAACCTCATATAAATCATCAATAAGAGTGGGATTTAATATGTTGATTTGCTTGTGGTGGGAATTGGAGTAATTATAGGTTGTATAGAAGGTATTTCTAGAAATAGAGGCATTGGTGAACTTGGAGTAATTTTTCCAACTTGAATTAGGAAATTTTATACACTTATTGTAATTTCATAGGCATTGCGGAGTGTGGAAATACCCATTGAATTAATCATAACATCAATATCACTATTCAATTCTCTTAATTAATATAGTAAATTACATGCAATCATAAATGCATTAGATCCATAAATCAATCCTATCTCAGAGAAGATAGATCCTACTTACACTTTCGATTGGTGATATATTAGATAATCTAGAACATGACCAATATAAATTAACTAGACCCAAATAGGGGATATATTACTACAATAATATCACTAGAGAGGGTTCCAAAGCCTCCAATAAAGCAAAAACTATGCAATAACCCTAACTAAGTCCTATGTTTTCATATTTACTATACTAATAACAAGTAAAGTAAATAAATCTAATCTAGTGCTCACCAAAGTTTGTGGTACAAAGTGGGGGTAATAAACAAGAAAATTAAACATGCATAGAAAACATATACTCATGTCAATGTATACAGAATCCTAATGCATGAAATAGAAGTAAAAATGCACATCTCTCTACCTTTATAATGTAGGATCAAAGTTAGGAATACTTACCTTTGAAGATGAACCTATCAATCCTCAATATTACCCTTAGACAAGGTGATTTACAAGAGGTTGTTATGGTATATAAGGATGACAAGGATAAATCAGCTCTAGGATAGATAAACTATCAATGTATCCAAAAGACTTCTCCACAAGACAAGATCTATATCTCCAAAGAAAGTATTAAACACTAAGCATGATCCTCAAGTATAATGGTGGATAAGTAGATGTTCAATAGCTCTTAATTATTATTTTCTTCTCTAAATAATGGAAAAATGATTGTGTATATATAGGTGTATTTAACCCTAATCCCTTCTAAAATTTTTGGTTGATAGAGTTGACCTAATCAACCTATCATTAGTATTGACAAAAATGTACTAGGTCATGGGTTAGGTCAACCAAGAGCTGACCTAGACCCTAAATAATTTTTTTCCAATAAGATTACAAGGTCAACCTAGTTGACCTAATCATACAAACTATCAAAAGAAGTTTTAGGTTAGGAAAAGGGGTACTTAAGCTGGTAAAATACTAGAGGAGTGTGAAAAAGAGAAGAAAAATCTTAGGGGAATTGTTTTTATGAGAAAAATATGTAGATAACAAGTGGTAAAAGGGAAAATAATGCTAAAAAGCACCAATGGTCTACCCAACCCTTTCCTAGTGTACCCCTTAGGGTATACACTCAGATAAATTGAGACTTGATGGGTTCCTACAAGATAAAGAATGTCATTCATTGATAAAATTTTTAATATATTATGTGTATATATATGATCCACTCAAAGCTCATCATATGTTTTTTAAGTGTAACATAAGATGGTACTTTTGGAATATAACATGATGACACACAACAGTGATGCTAAATAGAGTGTAGTAAGAAGAAAATAAGATAAATTAAAGGATAAAATTGAAAAACACATACCTTTACTTACCTTAGTTTTGTAGATAAATAAGGAGATGATATAGATATGAAGGCATCCAATGTGAGGAACATTAGGTGAACCTATAGACATTAGTGCAAAAAAGCATAAAAAATTGAAAATTTTGTAATATAGACATATAATGTGGAAAATGTTCTCTATGACATCAAGATTTTAGAACTTTTTACGGTTCAAAAAATGAGTTAGTAAAAACAAAAATATGATCACAATAATAAATTTAATGGTAAATATTTGAAGGGTAAATAATTTTGAATAGTAACTTTAAATAGGGTTAAAAATAATTCATTTTCTATTGGTTGACTATTCTAAGAGAATAATAAAGCTCTGAGAGACCTAGTGAAAGCTGAAAAAAATAAGATGGTGAAGAGACAATAACAAAGACAAGGAGGACACTTAGTAGATAGGAGTGCAAAATTGGTAAACAATTGAGAATTTCAAATTTGTTTTCAATATTCTATTTAAAGTTGATTTTTTAATATAAATTTGTAATTTAGACCAAATCTAGAGACTAGAATGAACTTTTGGATTTTTCTAAGGAAACTAGGGGTCAAACATGGAACTAGGTCAAAAGGGATTAGAGTAATAAATGCTCAAGGAATTTATTACAAAAGGTCAAAGATTCATCATATTTAAAGAACTAGGTCAACCAAGTCAACCTAGTAGGTATAAAATAGGGTTTTAAAATGGCTAACCTAGTAGGTCTAGGTCCACTTAGTTTGTTGGAGGAAAAGTTTGACATAGTACCCCTCGGCCAAGTTAGCTTGTTAAGTCAAAAGGCTGACCTATTACTATAGGGGGGAAAATAAAAGTGGAAAATTATTTTTTTAAGGCTAAGTGGCTGACCTAGTACTATAGGGTCAACTTAGTTTGTTACTTATCTGTAAACTAGATTTACTCTCTGAGATGAATCACATAGTTTTTAAAAATGGATACTAAAAATCTCAATTCTTTAATGGAAAATGAATTGGATGCAAAATTCTAAGAATAAATGAAAGTAATTATAAAACTTTGTAAACTAATTTACCACTTAAAACTCTTGATTTGTGTCCTTTTATAATTTCCTATAATTAATTTTAGTGTTTCATTAATTTACTTGCCAAACTAAATTATAAACTGAAATTCAAAAATAACTGAATGGAAAGCGAAACAATCTTGATAATGGAGTTCACCATTTTAGGGGCTACATCTCCAACTTCATAATCATGAATTGGTCTATTTAAAATGATGCAAATATCAATATTTTGTAACTTACATCAAAATGGAATATGAGAACCTATAAATAATGTTGTAATCTAATTATGTGAAGACTCTAATTAATTTAGTAGATGTCTTTCCTTTGTTATCAACATCTATAACTCTAATAAGCATAGGCATCTAGTCATCTTACAAATAGGCATATATCATCTCTACCTTTTGGGATTCTTATTGTATAAATACAGTCACACATATAACAATATATCTCTTCCATTATGGGCCTTTCAAAAAAAGAAACATAACATAGGCCTGGTTTTCTGTGTGCCTATATGCATCATTCAAAATATATCCTTCACCCATTAGCTCAATGACCTTTCAAAATAGGCAAATCAACCCTGCATCTATGTAATATCATGTATATGTCTTGGGTCTATCAACACATTCTTCCATGACCAATAGGTTTTTACCTAAATAGGTGTATTATAAATTACTCCATTCTGCTCCTGCATTCCTCTAACTCTAAAAGTAAACATGCCTCAAAATAATACTTAGTCACACATTTATGGGCCTTAAAAAATTGACACATAAGGACCAAAATGGCTCAAGTCTCTGTATCTTCCTTTCCTTTCCAAATAGAGACATATATCCATATTATAGGCTCCAGTCTATAATGGCATACCTTGCCATGCTTTATAAAAATGAATGAATATGTCAACACAGGCTCCATCAATACATAGTATCCATGATGTATCCACTAATTACCAAAATATTTGGTGCCACTGCAATAATCAAATGATAAAAGATGTATTAGACCTCCATGCCACTTATAATGAAAATACATTATTTTAAAAATTCATATAAACAAACCTAATTTTATTTAATTTATTCATTTCTTACCAATTTGACCTATTTTTAGCTTATTTTGTCATTTCAATACTCAATCAATCACCCTGGGCCTTAAATGTACTATATCAGCCAATTTCTTGTATTTTAGTACTATATCAACCACTTAGTAATTGATTTAGAGTATTTTTCATCTTTCATATGTTTCCAATATCTCCCAAAAATAGTATAGAATGGAAGAGCATTATAAAATATTTATGATGCACTTTAAATAGACTAAATCTAAGTCTTTATGTGAAATTTATGCCAAGTTAAAGTTTGGATAAAAAATGGTCAACCATCAAATAGTGACATGGAGACATGTATGGTTGCCAAGTGGACCAATCAAGGTCTAACATGTGGCATTTCAAGTTATTCAGATTGTAACATGTGTCATTTTATTAGTGAATGAGGGAGATCTTATATAATTATCTCAATACCCAAGTCCAATCATTTGGAGACGTATATGTGGTGGGTCTTTAAGACACCACATGCCCTACCACCACCTCATGCTATTTTTCAAGATGTTTATCAAGCTTCACACCTAGCATTAGTGCCATCTTGAGTCATTACCCAAATGAACTCATAATATTCTATCATCCATTTGAGTTTGTCTATTCTTATTTAAATCCTAATTAAGTAAGTGGACCAACTATTATTTTTATAGTTTAAGCTCATCCACATGGGTTTCCAAACTAAGGAGATCTATTTACATCACCCAAGCAAAAGGCAAAAGATGTGGCTAAAGCCACACATTATAAAGGACAATGAAGCCTATTTAAGGGATTTATCAACATTCATTTTGGTGAATATGGGATTAAATCCCCCAAAGGAAAATCTATTTTCAAGAATAAAGGTCAAACACTTGACCTCTTTTTAGAAAAAGGTAAGGCCTGGCTATTAGGCCATGGCCTAGAAGCTTACATTAGCCTATAAAATTATTTATTCAAAGTGGTCATACCATTGGAGGAGTTTTCCATTGAAATCTCATAGTTAGAATGAACATGGAAAGATGTTACAATTATAATTGTCATTAGAGGAACATAGTCCCAATGGTGAGATGTGAGATCATGTCTATTAGTACAAGACCTTTGAGCTAAGGATGGATAATCTTATGGTATTTTAGACTTAAGACTATTTTTTAAATACATCTTCTTCTATTTTATAAGGCTAATCATGTGAGATTAATTTTTCCTATTTTATAGGACCTTTGGGCCATGGGTAATTAATGTATGTTGCAGATACAATCCCAAATGAATAAGGGGAATTTCATGTACTTTTAAGAAGAGGTTAATATTCCTACTAGTATGGATTTTGAGACATGGGTGAGGTTAATTTATTAAAGGATATATGTAGTCCCAAATTGGGTTAAATTATATATAGAGAACTAAGACTATGTATTGATGGATCCTGTGTTGACATGTTCATTCATTTTTGTAAAGCATGGGCAAGGTATGTTATTATATACTTGAGCCTATAATATGTATGGATGTTTCTATTTGGTGATGAATGGAGGACATAGAGACCCAAGCCATTTTTTTGCTTATGTATAAATTTTTTAAGGCCCATGAATGTGTGACTATGTATTATGTGGAGGCATGTTTACTTATAGAGTTGGAGGAATGGAGGACCTGAATGGAGTCATTTATAATACACCTATTTGGGTAAAAAAATATTAGCCATGGGTGAATGTGTTGATATACCTAAGACATATACATGATCTTTAATGGATGTAGGGTTGATTCACCTATTTTGAAAGGCCATTGAGTGAATGGGTGAAGGATATATGTTTCACAATGTATATAGGCACATAGAAAACCAAACCTGTGTTATGTTTCTTCCTTTTGAAAGGTAGTGGAGCCATAATAAAAGAGATATATAGGTATATTTGTGATTTTATTTATACAAAAAAATTCCCAAATGGTAGAGATGATATGTGCCTATTTGTAAGAGGACCAGATGCCTATGATTATTGGAGTTATATATGTTGCTAATAAAGGAAAGATGTTTGTTAAATGAATTAGAGTCTTCGCATAGTGAGAGTACAACATTATTATAGGTTCTCATACTCCATTTTTATGCAAGTTGTAAATTATTGATATTTCAATCATTTTAAATGGATCAATTCATGATTATGAACCCTAAGATGTAGGCCATAAAAGGGTGAACTATGTTATCAAGATTGTGTCACTTTCCTTTCAGTTATTTCTAAGTTTTAGTTTATAATCTAGTTTGGCAAGTGAATTAATGAAACACTAAAATTAATTACAAGATATTATAAAAGGACACAAATGATGGGTTTTAAGTGGGAAATGAGTTTACAAATTTTTCTTATTATTTTCATTTATTCCTATAATTTTGCATCAAATTCTATTTCCCTTAAAATTTTGAGATTTTTAGTATCCTTTTTTCAAAAAATACTTAATTCATCTCAGAGAGTAAATCTAGTTTACAATTCAATTTTGGTATCAGAATAGGTTAATACAGGACTTGTTTTAGTTGTTGATATACTTCATTTGAAATTTTTAAATATCAGATTCTTGGTATTGTTCTTCTATTGATTTGATTATGTAGGATGACTAGTGAAAAATAAAATTAGAAGATGTTCCAATTCACTAGAAGAAGATAATATTTTAACAACAAAGTTTATAAAACAACTAGCCTTGTAGGATCAACATGGATGAAGAACACAACACATTGTCATTTAAAGGTGTAATATGGTGTTGAGAGAGGATCAACCTTTCTATCTTGGGATGCATTTAGATAAAATGCAAGGAATTTTAAATGATGCACATCTAATAAGAATGAGTTGCAGTCCTTTTACCATTCTTACATGGATGGTAGATTAAGGTATGATGGTGATCTGATTTCATATTGGTATTGACACAATATTTTGGTTTTTGATAACTAGTTGTGTATCCTTTTTTTTTTGGATAATTAATCATACTTTGGAAGCCTATAGGAAAAAGTGAAAATAAAAGTTCCATTGTAAGATATGGAAATGGAAAATAGGGAATTGTTCAAGAAATTAAATAGGTTTTTTCACTTTATGGATTGAGTTAATTGGTTCATAAGTTGGTTTATGTTTCACATCTTTGTTAAGAGTTACAAGAAGTAAATAGGGAGTTGATTAAACACCAAAAATATGTCAACCAGTACTTAGTAGGTGCACTTCATAGTTTCTTCATAGGTTTAAATTATTTTCAACATAATTATATATGCACAGTTATGGTTTGAATCCTTTATGCAGGGTTACTTGGAAGTAAAATATATATTTATTTAGAATTGTTTTGAAAGCCTTTTAAATATATATTATGTATCAATTAAATATTAAAAGAAAGAGTTTTAAATAAGATGAAACCACCTCCTCTTCAGTTGTGGAAACCTTGAACAAGGAACAACCCTTATTGATCAATTGGTTTATTTGAATAGTTTTGGATAAGCATGACTATGGTATTAATTAGTATATTTTTATTCACTTCAAAACACTATTTTAGGAAAATTATTAACTACTGGATTTAGGAAGGAATTTTGATAATCTTTGTGTTGTGGAAGAATATTTTCTATTCCTATTTCAATTTTCCATTGTGATAAACTTTCTGGGAAACAAAATCTAGATGCATTTTAGAGGTATGAATCAGGGAGCAGTCAATAGTGAGGAAAATTCAAGACAAGTTTAACATTCTTAGTTTTATTATCATGTTTATGATATTTATTATAGATACTTTTAGAGTTAGTGAGTTTGTAGAGAGGCTATTATTTGTGAGTTAGGTAGTTATAACCTTAGGATAGACAAATTCATTGCACATTTTTATACTTGACTTATACATTTAAGTCCCACTTTATCTTAAGCCATGTCTGTAAAATGCAAGTATACATGGGTTGTAATTTATTTACAAGTACTATAGGGGTATACATCACATTTTGTTTTTCCTTGTGTGATGTTTATAATATGGATAACACCTTAGACTTTATGTAATGTAGGGGTTGAGAGAATCCACCAGATTCAATGACTATTTTGGTTAACAAGTCATTTTGGAAGAATGGGTAAAGAGTTTGTTTTACTCTCTATAAATAGGTAACAGTTTTATTTAGATAGTTAGCTTTTTATAGGGAAGTTTGTATGGTGTCTTAATTTTCTAAAATAAATTTTGTGGATTTCAAATTGAGTTTATTTGCATAGTTTAACTTCATAACACCTTCACTATGCTATATTTTGGTTTTTTTACTTTGATCTGATGTAGAGAGCCATTTAGTAGATGTAGTGAATTATTGGGACTTTTGGAGACCAAAACCTTATTTTTGGGGAGGTTTTATCTAGAGTATTTTTCATCTTTCATATTTTTTCAATTTCTCTAGGAACTAATATAGAATTGAAGAGCATTTTGGAATATTTTTGATGCACTTAAAATATACCAAATTTGAGTTCATATGTGAAAGTTATGGCCAGTCAAAGTTTGGATTAAAAAGGTCAACCATCAAACAATGATGTGGATGTGTGTATGGTTTCCAAGTCTACCAATCAAGGTCTAACACATGCCATTTTGAGTTATTCGAATTGCAAAATGTATCATTTTATTAGAGAATAAGGGAGATCCTATCTAATTATCTCAATACCTAAGTCCAAGCATTTGGAGAGGTCCACATGGTGGGTCCTCAAGCCAACACATGGCTTGACACCACATCATGCTATTTTTCAAGATATTTTTTGAGCTCAAAATCTATATCGAGTACTAGCTCAAGTCATTACCCAACCAAACTTGGAATATTCTATCATCCAACTGAGCTTATTTATTTTTGTCAAGATCCTAATTAAGTAAGTGGACTGACTATTATTTTTATAGTTTGATCTCATCCATATGGGTTTCTTGACTAAGAAGAGCCATTTTCATCAACTAAGAAAAAGGCAAGAGATGTGGCTAAATCCATGCATAACAAAGGCTAACAAATCCTATTTAAAGTCTTTATCAACATTCACTCTAGTGAATGTAGGTTTAAAACCCCTAAAGGAAAATTTGTTGCTGAGAATAAAGGTTGAAACCTTGATCTCTTTTTAGAAATAGGTAAGGCCTAGCCATTAAGCCATGGCCTAGAGGCTAACATTAGCCTTAAAAATGGCTATTCAAAGTGGTTAGACCATTGGAGGAGTTATCCATTAAAATCTCATAGTTGGAAAAGGTATGGAAGGATGTTATAATTAGCCTCAACATTGGAGGAGGAATGTAGTCTTGAAGGTGAGATGGGAGATCATGTCTATTATTTCAAGCCTAGTTTTTTTAATACATCTTATTCTATTTTGTAAGGCCAAGCATACAAGATTAATTTTACCTATTTTATAATATCTTCAAGCCATAGACAATTGATGTATGTTGCAGATATAGTCCTAAAAAACTAAAGGTAATATTGCCTACTTATAAGAAGAGGTCAATATGCCTACTGGTAGGGCTTTTGAGACATGGAAGAGGTCAATTTATTAAAGGACATATGCAGTCCCAAATGGGGTTGATTTATATATAGAGATCCAAGACTATGTATTGATGGAGCCTGTGTTGACATATTCATTCATTTTTGTAAAGCATGGCAAGGTATGCCACTATAGACTGGAGCCTATAATATGGATAAATGTCTCTTTTTGGCAAGGAAAGGAAGATACAGAGACTTGAGCCATTTTGGTGCTTATGTATCAATTTTTTAAGGCCCATAAATGTGTGACTAAGTATTATGTGGAGGCATGTTTACTTTTAGAGTTGGAGGAATGCAGGACCCGAATGGAGTCATTTATAATACACCTATTTAGGTAAAAACCTATTGGTCATGGGAGAATGTGTTGATATACCCAAGACATATACATGGTCATACATAGATGCAAGGTTTATTTTCCTATTTTGAAAGGCCATTGAGCTAATGGGTGAAGGATATATTTTATTTGATGCACATAGGCACACAAAAAACCAGGCCTATGTTATGTTTCTTTTTTTGAAAGGCCCATAATGGAAGAGATATATGGGTATATGTGTGACTATATTTATACAAAAAGAATCCCAAAAGGTAGAGATGATATATGCCTATTTGTAAGATGACTAGATGCCTATTCTTATTAGAGTTGTAGATGTTGCTAGCAAAGGAAAGACATCTACTAAATTAATTAGAGTCTTCACACAATTAGATTATAGCATTATTTATAGGTTCTCATATTCCATTTTGATGTAAGTTATAAAATATTGATATTTACATCATTTTAAATGGACCAATTCATGATAATGAAGTTGGAGATGTATCCCCTAAAAGGGTGAACTCCATTATCAAGATTGTTTCACTTTCCATTCAATTATTTTTGAGTTTCAGTTTATAATTTAGTTTGGCAAGTAAATTAATGAAACACTAAAATTAATTATAGGAAATTATAAAAGGACACAAATCAAGAGTTTTAAGTGGTAAATGAGTTTACAAAGTTTTCTAATTACTTTCATTTATTCTTAGAATTTTGCATCCGATTCTATTTCCCTTAAAGAATTGAGATTTTTAGTATCCATTTGTAAAAACTATGTGATTCATCTAAGAGAATAAATCTAGTTTACAGATAAGTAACAAACTAAGTTGACCCTATAGTACTAGGTCAGCCACTTAGCCTTAAAAAAATAATTTGGCCCTTTTATTTTCCCCCCTATAGTAATAGGTCAGCCTTTTGACTTAACAAGCTAACTTGTCTAAGGGGTACTATGTCAAACTTTTCCTTCAACAAACTAAGTCGACCTAGACCTACTAGTTAGCCATTTTAAAACCTTATTTTATACCTACTAGGTTGACTTGGTTGACCTAGTTATTTAAAAATGATGACTCTTTGACCTTTTTTAATAAACTCCTTTAGCATTTATTACTCTAATCCCTTTAAACCTAGTTCCCTATTTGACCCCTAGTTTCCCTAGAAAAATCGAAAAGTTCATTCTAGTCTCTATATTTGGTCTAAATTACAAATTTATATTAAAAAATAAAATTTAAATAAAATACTCAAAACAAATTTGAAATTGTCAATTGTTTACCAATGTTTCACTCCCATTTGCTAAGTGTCCTCCTTGTCTTCGTTATTGTCTCTTCACCATCTTAGTTTTTTCAGCTTTCACTAGGTCTCTCAGAGCTTTATTTTTCTCTTAGAATAGTCAACCAATAGAAAATGAATTATTTTTAACCCTATTTAAAGTTACTATTCAAAATTATTTACCCTCCAAATATTTACCATTAAATTTATTATTGTGATCATATTTTTGTTTTAACTAACTCCTTTTTTGAACCGTAAAAATTTCTAAAATCCTGATGTCATAGAGAATATTTTCCACTATTATATGTCTATATTAAAAAAATTCAATTTTTTACTCTTTTTTGCACTAATCTCTACAGGTTCACCTAATGTTCCTCACATTGGATGATTTCATATCTATATCATCTCCTTATTTATCTACAAAACTAAGGAAAGTAAAGTTATGTGTTTTTCAATTTTATCCTTTAATTTATCTTATTTGCTTCTTACTGCTCTTTATTTAGCATCATTGTTATGTGTCATCATGTTATATTCCCAAAGTACCATCCTATGTTACACTTACATAACATATGATGAGCTTTGATTGGAGCATATATTTACACATAATATATTCAAACTTTTATCAATTAATGGCATTCTTTATCTTGCAGGAACCCAACAAGTCTCAATTTATCTGAGTGTATTCCCTAAGGGGTACACTAGGAAAGGGGTGGGTAGACCATTGGTGATCTGTAGTATTGTTTTCCCTTTTACCACTTGTTATCTACATATTTTTTTCATAAAAACAATTCCCCTAAGATTTTTCTTCTCTTTTTCACACTCCTCTAGTATTTTTCCACCTTTAGTACCCCTTTTCCTAACCTAAAACTTCTTTTGATAGTTTGTATGATTAGGTCAACTAGGTTGACCTTGTAATCTTATTGGAAAAAAATATTTAGGGTCTAGGTCAACTCTTGGTTGACCTAACTCATGACTTAGTAAGTTTTTTTCAATACTAATAATAGGTTGATTAGGTCAACTATATCAACCAAAACTTTTATAAGGGATTAGGGTTAAATACACCTATATATACACAATAATTTTTCCATTATTTAGAGAATAAAATAAGAATTAAGATATATTGAACATCTACTTATCCACCATTATACTTGAGGAGCATGCTTGGTGTTTCATACTTTCTTTGGAGATATAGATCTTGTCTTATGGAAAAGTCTTTTGGATACATTGATAGTTTATGTATCCTAGAGCTGATTTATCCTTGTCATCCTTATATACCATAACAACCTCTTGTGAATCACCTTTTCCAAGGGAAAGATTGAAGATTGACAGGTTCATCTTCAAAGGTAAGTATTTCTAACTTTGATCCTACATTATAAAGGTAGAGAGATATGCATTTTTACTTCTCTTTCATGCATTAGGATTATGTATACATTGACATGAGTATATGTTTTATATCATGTTTAATTTTGCTTTTTATTACCCCCACTTTGTACCACAAACTTTGGTGAGCACTAGATTAGATTTATTTACTTTACTTGTTATTCGTATAGTGAATATGATAGGACTTAGTTAGGGTTATTGCATATTTTTTGCTTGGTTGGAGGCCTTAGAATCCTCCCTAGTGATATTATTGTAGTAATATATCCCCTATTTGGGTCTAGTTAATTTATATTGGCCATGTTTTATATTATCTAATATATCCCCAATCGAAAGTGTAAGTAGGATCTATCTTCTCTGAGAAAGGATTGATTTGTAGATCTGATGCATTTATGATTGCATGCAGTTTACTATATTAATTAAGAGATTTGAATAGTGATATATATGTTATGATTAATTCAATGGGTATTACCACACTCCCCAATGCCTATGAAATTACAATAAGAGTATAAAATTGCCTAATTCAAGTTGGAAAAATTACCCCAAGTTCACCAATGCCTCTATTTATAGAAATAACTTCTATACAACCTATAATTACTCCAATTCCCACCACAATCATATCACCATATTAAATCCCACTCTTACTGATAATAAAACTAATTTGAATTAAAGTATAGAAGCTACACTTTATGCCAATGGGGGAGTCAAAATTAAAATTACTAACCCTAAATCTCATAAAAGAAAACATAGCTCCCATAAAGGCACCAATGAAGGTTGGTAACATTACTTTTATTATTTTTTAATCAATTAATAAAACTAATTTGAATTTCACTATATGTGAGTAACTATCCATTCTAACACAAAGATATTTACTACAAGAATCCTTGAAAAACTTATAAATAATAGATAAAATTTTGGCAAAGGGACCTAATATTATAATCAATTTGTGTCAACCATAAACTAACACCAAAATAAGTAAAAATGGTAAGACTCCCTCCTTCTATCTCTCACTCATAGTTAGGAAGCATCTCATTCATAATTGCATGATATACTCAGCGGCTAGCATTTTTGTTATGCCCAAGAAAATAGCTGATCCTCATGGTATTAAGTATACACTTTCTCAAAATGTGTGGTTAAATTATATGGGACTAATATTATACTATTTAGGATAATAAAAGGTTTAAATCTCTCCATCCAAGCATGTCCAAGCTTATCAATTTCCCAAGATATCTTAGTTATTGATCTCCTCCATTATTTTGCCATTTGCCTTTCATGAGACTTCACTACAAAAATAGGAGGGTATCTATCTAATGACTGGTCTCACATGTTTTTTAGGATGAGATATGGAATGTGAGTAAAAATAAGAGCTAATCCAATTACTAAACCCTATCCTTATGCATATGAATCTCACAATATAACATCAAGATAAGAGTTTGATCATGAAGTTACAATACCTATAGAAGATACTCTAAATGCTCATCTGTATGAATGGGGATCAAATATCTAATTTTATCCTTATTAATATGTATTATAAAGTAGTTTGGGTACATATTACATTCATAAAAATAATTCAATCATCCTGAATCTTATAAAACTAGCTAAATATCTTCAAGGAATGTGGCAAATATTCTTCGATGGCTTGAGAATAAGGAATGGTATAAGTGCATGTATTATTTTGATCTTTCCATATAAGTGGAGTTATTTATATTCTTTAAAAATTTAGTTTAACTACACTAAAAATGTAGCTAAATATGAATCATTGATTTGAGGTCTCCAACTAGCTAGGGAAATAGGGATAAAATCACTACAATTATTTGGTAACAGTGAGTTGATATTTACCAAGTAATATCTAGAAGCATAACCAAGAAAAACTTTATATTATATTAAAAACAAAATGTTTTGGACCTATTATAATACTTTACCACTTTAAATATTCAAGTTATACCAAAAGCATAAAATAAATATGCTAATCATATGGCCTCGATAGGCTCCTAGTATAACCTACCTAAAGAAATAAAAAATAAAAATATCTAGAATGTTAAGTTGATAGTAAGGATATCTATTATTGATAATGTAAATACCTATAAAGTCTTTTAAATTGATTGGTAAATTATGAATTTTTAAGAGAAGAAGCTAAATTATCTAATAAAAACCAATCAAGACTCCAAGATCAACATGGAGATCAAATTATTTAGTTGAAGATGAATAAATTACCTATGGGCATTGTGACTATTATAGAATATAAATTCACCCTTATGGGATATTTTTTCAAGATTCCCCACTCCCATCCATAGTATTGGGACAATCCTAGGCTATCGGTATCCTCTAGTGGGGTTGAACCTCTAGAGAAGGTCAGCTTCCTCTTGATAGATAACCTAGACTAAAGATTCTACTGAGAAAAGGGTTAGAGGGGGAATAGGGTTACTAACAAAGATAAAAGGGTAATGAAACAAATTTAAATGAGATACTCACATAATCTTGAAACCAACACTAGATCAATGTAAGATAATTTTAGCTCACACAATCCCACAAACTAAATAATTGCATATGTATTTCACGAACTAGGCTCACCAAGCAATCAAGGATGTAAAGAGTAATTTTCAGACTCACACCATGAATCATTTAATGGTATAAATAAATATATTTAAAATAACTTAAAAGAGGCAAGGAAGAAGGGAAATGGTCATAGAAGAATCTCCTTCACAAAACCATCATACATAAGCTTACTAAACACTAGTTAAAGGCAAACGATAGGTAAAAAATCATCTTATTACATCAAGAGGTAGTTTTTAAAAATTTTGATAGGGTCTTGCCATGTAAAATTAGAGTATTTTTATATTTAAAAATGAGATAATCATTTTTTTTATCAAAATTCAGAGAGTTTACAAATATGGAATAAATGGGAGATATAGGGGAAAAGGGGAAGAAAGAGGAGGAACACATCATCAAAAATAATTAAATGAGTTACCACCACCATTAAATGAATTATCAAACATATTTTGATCAAATCAAGAATAGTCCTTCATGTATAAATTAACCTTCATTTGTCCCAATAACTTCTAAACCCTCTCATTGATTGAGAAATACACTAGAAGACAAGAATTTGTTTTCAAGATGATGAGTCATGATCCTTCCAAGGAGGAAAGATCCTTAAGTATATAAAATTGAATACTCCACCTATAATTTCAATCCCCAAATATATTTATTGGAACCTCTATGCCACCCTCCACTTAATTTTTTTATAAGGAAAAAATCTTCATATCTATGGATCTAATAGAGCCATGACTATGTATGTTTTAAGCAGTTGTAATTATCTATTTATCATGGATATGACTATGTTGGAAGATAAGAAACTTATCCATATCTAATTTATATTTTCCCTTACTCAAAATACTAAAATTAGGTCTACTATATATGAAAATAAATCCCATTTATTGGTTTTCCTATAGTCATCATTTCAATGAAAAGCCCATCAGGATGCTTGACTCTATTCTTGATCTTTATTAGGTCTCAATGGACCTAATATATTTTTAAACATTACAAAAGTTAATAAATAATTACACATGGGTTACATTTAAATAAAAATGAAAAAACTCATGAAATTATGTTATAACCTTAAAAAGCAAGTTTTGCAAGTTTTAAATCTTCAAACTAGAGGTCCAAACTGAGCTTTAATGGTGGCCTTCAAACATGAAAGATCTACTCTAGCTTGACGTAAATCATATATATATCTTGATTTTATGCCTTCACCCACCTAGGTTCAAAAAACCCCTTTATCTAACATGTATTCCTATGTGGCATCCATGCCACACTTTTTACCATATTTAAAAATGTGACCATTGTAAATTCAAACACATGTCACTATCTTGTGCCTTATGGAACTTGATTAAATTTACTTCATTGAACTTTTATTTAGGATTCCAAAATTATGACACTTGGTAATCCCATAGTAAATAAGTGGATCCTAATACTATATTTTCATCTTTTTCATGCACTTACACTATGTGGCATCTTCACATATAATTTAGCTTATTGACTTTTTGACCTCATGCACACCGTCAATCTCCTTTACATGGTTGAACAGGCGTCATCGACCTTGATATAATATATAATAAAAATGAATTATTAATCATTTTATTCACTATGATCATGCTAAATATTATCTTTATTTTCAATCTTGGTATCCTTTTAGTTTCTGACCTTGTGTTCACTATTGATCTTCAATTGCATGATTGAACGTGTGTTATTGATTTAGATGCTCCCACTATCTCAAGTTATTATCCATGTTCCATTGTTATTGATTAAATAAATATAGGTTTTGAAACTTTTTGGATCCATGTTTAACCTCAATATCCTTTGAAATATTTTAATTTAAATGATTACTTCTTGTTGTTTTAATTTGACATCCTTTCGTACATCCCACTCTGCCAACTCAACTTTGAAGGCTTATATCTTGAGATGGACAATTCATCAAGATACCAAATTTGTAAGTAATTACCCTGGTAGAAAAATACATCATCTTCATGTGATAATTTAACTTTGAGAGGCCTCTTGAATGCATTGATTAAATGCACAACCAAATTAACTTATTCCTTCTTGCATGATGTGGTATGATGGTCTAGCTATTCTTAAACCTGTGATAATCATCTTTGGACCCATCAAGGTTCTAATAAAATGTTAAGACATTAAGAAAAAAAAATCATCCCCCTTAGATCTCATGAATACCATGGAAGCATTTTGGATCCTTTCACTTGCAATTCTAGACCTATTTCTAGACCTGCTTCCCAAAAATCATCAAATTACACTTTAAGATTGATTAAAGTGTTTCAAAATATTTTCAGTGACATGTGATATTATTCTTATCCATTTGTTTACTTAAATAAACAAGAAATATACTTAATTTTTTTAATCCACACCATGACTTATAGAATATTGATCCATCAAGGCCAAGTTTTGTATGTAGGCCAAAATTGGCCAATATTTTTAGTGACATCTTGGGATGGATGCCTACTATGTAAGAGACTAGTAGCCTTAGCCTATACATTGGGCATGGTCTCAAGTATTCTCTCTTAGATAATATGAAATTAATACAAGTTTTTCCTTTTATAAAACCCCTCTTGAAGTAACAAGGACCAAAATAAATAAGAAACAACATTGTTCCCAAAGCACTTATGGAAGGGAAACACACAACTAAAAATAAATGTGCATAAGGCATTTAGAGGAAAACATAAAAAATTACTCTAATATATATATAATTGACAATTTTTTTTTAATAACAAGACTTTAAATGGATTCCATTTCTTGGGATGGGTAATACCTCTCCATCCATCTGGGTAAGATGAAAAGTATTATGTTGTTTTCATCCATGGATCAAGTAAGGGCCACTCCACAAGATGTCAAACTTGGTATAGTTGCCTAGGTTGACCTTATTTGAATCCCACTTGAGGAATAAGTCCTCTTATCTAAATTACCTTACCATGGATCTCTTTTCAAATTCTTTCTTGAATTTAGATTGGTGTGACTTTAGTGTCTCCATTGCAAGGTCCCTGTCTTCTTTAAGTTCCATGAGCTCTACCATCCTCATGCTCATAGGTTCACCCTCCATAAACTCCAGTTGATGGGATAAATCCTAGGTAGGAATTTCAATATAAATGGGTAATTTTTATTCCCTCCCATATAAGGTAGTTAAATATCTTTCCATTCAAGGTCCTTCAATCTAAATTTGTTCTACCCTTGTAATTCAAATATCAATATGGGCCAATCTAGAGTGGGTAGATTTTAGAATGCTGCCACTTTTCATGTGATTTATATAATAATAATACTAAGTATAATATAAAAAAGGAATTGAAATTTTCTCTCTTATTTAACCATATCTTAATAGTTTCTTCATGCCTATTGAAGTTTTACAAGGCCTCCACTCATGTATCTTCCAATTGGATGATGTCCAATAATCTAGAGGCTATTTCCAAATATTCTAGATGTATTATTGAATGAATTTATAGGTTGTAAAATTAAGGTTTATTTGTATTATATGATCTAAACCATACACCAATATGAATTTATATATTTTTAGGGCTTGCTTATAGCTAGTGTGGTTGGCCCAAATGGCTTACTTTAATAATGGATGCCAGTCTTGAGGTCTCTTCTTTAGTGAATTTTTGATTTTTTTGATTAGGTTTTTATTAGTTGATTTAGCCATGATACTTCATTATGATTATTATTTTTTTGATTAATTTAAATTCATGTTATTATCGTAGGCCCACTCAATGAGTTGTAATGACTAGAATGTAATTATGTCATTGTAAACTAGTAAGGATGGGGTCCAAAATCACATAGCTATGTTATCCTCAAAGAATTTGATGACTTATTTGAATATGCTAATATTTTTTGCTACTACCTCAATCCAATTGGTGTAATAAAAAATGGTTTTAAGTATGAAATAATGGCCAACTGATGAGTTTGGGTTGATGAATCTAATGAAGTTGAGTCCCCATTAGGTAAATGGTCTTTCTTTGATAATAGGTCATATGGGCATCATAGTGTGGAATTATCATTTAGAGAAGGTTTGGAATTAGTGAAATGAACACACATGGAATGGACATCTATGGCCTAATAATAGAATACTCATAGTATTTTGTGTGTACTGGCATTCCAATAAGGGTGGATACCACCTAGATTTTCATGAAAATTGGTCACTACTTACTTAGATTATTCCTTTGATAGGTAGTTAAATTAGATAAATTTATAGATATTTTGATAGAGAATGTATTTATTCAACATCTAATGGGTTAATTTCAAACTTAAGGCTCTTTTCTACATCTAATTGAGTCATAAAAGTAGCCCATAAAGAAGGTAATTTATGATCAGGGCCTACCAATTTGGGTAGAGTGCTACTGATTAATCTACTTGGTGTAATTCAATTCTGGGATCAATTTTAGTGATCAACTGAGTGAAACCCTAACCTTAGACTAACTTGTAATCTTGATATCAAGATCATATTCTTGTCATTTTAGCATCCACTGACTCCTATATTTTCCCATTTCATTTTTTCCTATCATGAGCTTTACAAATGGGTCTCAGATAATGGTGTACACCTTATTCCTATATACACCTAATTTTTGCACAATTTGATATTATTGACACAAAATTTCTAATTATGATGCATTGACCTCCTAATGAATATCAAATTTTAACTCTTTAACACTTTACCTTCTTTTTATTCCTTCCATTTCAGGTCTCCCAAAACTCCCTTTTGTTAACCTTTGCATCCTCCCCCAACTTATTTTCACCCCTTGATCATTAGTGATATAATTATCCCTATAGGTGATGGAACTACCTTTTCTAACTACATAATTTCTGCCTTGGTGATAGGCTTGTCATGATAGTTGTATAAATTGCTATGGTGGTTTCATATTAAAAAAGGGTGGTTTCATGATATATAGTAGTAGTTTCATTCTCATACATAGTGATTACATAACCTATTGATATTTTTGTCCCCAAAATGTCAAAATATATAGTACCCTAAGAAAGACCTAATAATTTTTTTGAAAAATGCCTTAAAATGACCCTGGACACTCGTTTCCCAAAGCTTGATAGAAACTAAAAATTTGGGTGCAATTTACAACTTATAACTTGAAAATTACATCCAAACCGTTGCTTCTCACTTTACCCATATCCAAAAAAAATCAAATATTGGAATGTAATTTTCAACTTAAAAAATGATAAATTTCTTCCTAACCTCCACTTTCCACATAACTCATGCCCATCATAAATTAGAACCCCACTTGCAAATTATAGCTTACAGAGTTTCAAATTACAAATGGAGCTCTAATTCTTGACAAATACATACCCCATAAAAATAAAAAAATTGGAATGAAATTTTCAACTTTTAAACTTGAAAACTTGATTTCCAACCTCTTTCTTATGCATCACTCCAATTATAAACTAAAACTCAAAGTTGAAAATTTCAACTCGTGTTTTGCTTCCCACTAACTATCCTTCCTACAAAAATTAGAACTCTAGTTTTAATTTTGAACTTGAAAAGTTGAAAATTGAACCTAAAGTTTTACCTTCCTATTTTCAAAGAACTAATTTACCCTATAGAAAGTGTAGGTCAAAGTGCAAATCACAAATTTGTAAAATTGCAAAGTTTCTCCCAGACTCTAAAGTTCTAAGCCAAAAATTTACCTAGGGGTATTTAATGTATAGGTTATATATAAATGAAGTAGGATTAATTAAAAATCATTATTTATGTGATAAATTTGAGATTGAAGCTTTATGCCTCAAGCCATAACCCTGATAGTGACCTCAAGCCATGATGCCATGCATTCAATGCATGCAACCTTAAGCCACAATGCCATTGATCCCCCTACATGGTATTCATATTTCCCTATTGTATCTCCTACTATCATTTTTTGATATCATGCTAAGCATAGGTATATTTCTCTTTTTTCTTCCTATCTAGTTGTAAATTTAGGGTTTTTCTTTACTTAGCATTGATAGGGCTTTATTTTTTCTACTTGTTGTCATCGAGGAAACATATGGTTACCCAAGTTCATGTCGAGTATAATCAAGCATTTCTATCCATAAAGAATCTAAGGATTTCAAAATTCATAAAAACTAGTAGAATATCCTTTGAATATCCTCACATAGTCCCTATGGGCTTTTCACTTGCTATCACAACTTCAAAACCCATGGATTTTCTACTTACTTTTACAACCCTATAACTCTATGGATAATCCTAGTGCACTAAGTAACTCCAAATCCCATCAGTGATCTTAATTACAATTGCAAGCCCAAAACCCACTAGTGTTTTTATTAAACATTTAAAGTGTATTTTTCTAAACAATCCCCACTAGATATTTTCCCTATAATAGCAACTCCAAAGTTTACCAAATCTTTCACCTATGTTTTTCACTCTCAAATCCCACCAAATCTATAGTTGGTTTTCCCCTAACATCCATGTTTGGAAAAGAGATGAAATTCAAATCTAAGGGATCTAGTGTAACACTTATCTTGGAATCTAACATGAATGAAATCGTTGACATAGACTTAGGTCACATTAACCTAGGTGATTTTTGGACTAGAGTGAATGTTGAATTCAAAAATTAGTCAATTTATAGCATTTACAATTATGTACTTCCCTAGGTAGAAACCTTCCCCTTGTTAGTGTAGATCCATGAGCTTGTGATCACATTGGAAAAGTATTATGATGTAGAGAAGATATAAGTGCTCACTAATAAGGGAGAGATAATTATGAACCTAAACCCTAATTTTATAGACTTAGTGTTCATGATCCTTGACTATGAGAGTTATCTTGATATAACTCACAAATCATCAAATAAGTTTTATCATGATAATAACATTAGATGTTTAAGGGTATTCAATAAAAAATGGCTAAAAGTACCTAGGCTTACCTCTATAAGACTACCTAAAACATTGGCATGGATAGATTTTAAGGATGAAGTGGGTGATTTAATAATACTCTGGCATAGAGTCACTAAAAACCCCAATGCCAAGAACTTTCAAGACTAGATGTACCAATACATATGAGTAATATACCAAAACAAGTAGTTTATCCAATGGGCACAACTAATAAGTGACTCCATCCATAAGTAGTTGATGGAAGTCCAAAATATAGGGAAGTTCTACATGACTTCATATATAGTATATATAATAGAAAAGGGGAAAGATTTCCTAAGATTGAATTTAGTATCTGACCAAGTAAACAAAGTGTTAAATTATTACCCTAACCTCACTCTTGAGGCAAGTAGGTGACACTTTAGAAGGGTAAATGATGCATTCATAGACTACATCATATTCATGTTTGATAAAGATTTGGAAAAGAAATTATTCTCTAATGATGTTATTTTAGAGATCACAAACTAGTGATCTTATTTCATTCAATTCCCCACATACTCATACATTAGAGTAGGGGGTATCAATTTTTTTCATTACACCCTCTTAAGCTATGTAAGAAACAAATGGGATTTAGTGAAACTTGTGAGGAAACTTGTATAAACTCACAAATTGTTATCAAACAAACATAAGGTAGGAATCCATTTCTCCATTAGTATAGGGAGGGATACATGCCCTTACTTATCCAAATCCAAGTGTGTAGATGGTAAAATGACTCAAATAACTTTGAGAGATCTCGAGGCTAGGCTATTTTATAATGTAAATGGCAACATTACTAGTACATTAGGGATCATAACATATTCCCATGTTCCCTACTATGAATACTACTGGGAGGACCTTCAAGATGAAGAATAAATGAGACTAAAGGATTTTTATAGGATGACCCTAGATCAAATCAAGGATTTTAACATGGTATCAATCCTTAAGGACTTGGTAGATGATGAATCCCTACTAGACAAGGTCTACTATGATAACAAGATCTTTGGTCAACACCTTTCAGTAGTTAGTTGGTATATTCAAGTCCTTATCATTAATAGATAGAACCACTAATGTAATAAATAGAAAAATCAACTGGATTAGAAGTAAATGGGTCAATGTGACCAAGGAAACAATGAGCATCAATGATAAGCTAAGAGATCTTAAGGAGAAAGGAATACCACCAACTATAGAAGGTCTTAGCAATAGAACCCTCCCATAATAGGTAGATAGGTCAGTGATATCTCACAAGAGAAAGAAAAATTTAAAGGCTAAAAGAGGGAAATATAGTAGCCAAGGAGAAGCATTAGATCATCTAATAGTTATTTCATTTGAATATATAGCTATTATTAGAGCACTAATAATTTATACTCTTATCTCTGTCATAGTTTGTACTCCTATCTCTATCATAGTTTATACTCCTATCTTTATCATAGTTTCTTCTCCTATCTCAGTCATTCCATTAGCTACAATACCTCCTCCTCTTATATCCACTCCACTATCACCTCAATAAAATTTCCCCTCCATTTCTACTAGCTCACCTATGCCAATAACTCCATTGCCAATAGTTCAATCAACTCAATTAGAAACTCAAGTTTCACTTCCACACCCCTCTTCCATAATTCTTCCCTCTTATACAATTACACTACCTTCTTATATAATTCCTTCCATATTATCCCTAATAACCACCACCAACCCATTAATCAGTAACACCACACAATAGTATATAGCTATAGATTCAATCATCCTGACTACAATCCTTCTAGCCATCCCAACCATAGGGATAGTTACTACTTCATTTTCATCTCCTATCACCTTCCCCATTTCATCAACCCTGAGTGTCCCCAAAAATTTGATTTATTTATTCATGGATATAGATTACACACTCCCATAGGTTCCCATTTTTGAAATCCCTATGCCTACCCCTCCATTGGTGTCACTTCCATATCCCACACCCTCGGTAGGCACATCCATTTCCACTGCACCATTCCTTCCATTTTCAAAATAAACCTAACCCCCCCCCCCCCAAAGTATGTAGAGATAGAGAAAATCATTAATAAAAATGTGGCCACTCAACTCATAGATGGGGAAGAGGTTTCCAAAACATTAGCTAAAGATTTAGAGTCCATATCATTGAAAGATATAAAACTCATCACTGTAACCACTAGTGAAATAAATTCAACTACAGATTCATAATTTGCATTTCAAGGACAACAACATGCCACTCCAAGTTGGCTAGTGCAATCAGTGGGGAAGAAATGAAGTAGATGTTGTCCCTGAGCACATTAGAATTTTGAATTATAGAGTCATTTAAGAAATAAAAGTAATATATTAGAACCATATCAAGAATACTATATAATTAATCAAGGGAGAAATATGTATAAATTATAGAATCCCTACTAGACAAACAAAAAGAAGATCTAGTGGAGGGGGATTACCAAATATCAAAGGTTCACCTTGGTTGTCCTATAACAGAGGGATTTAAACATGATGTTTAATCCAACATTAACTCTATTTTTAAAAAAATGGATAGTGTCAAGGTCACAAACGAAAAATTGAATAATAAGGTTGAACAATTGATGACTGGACTGAATAAGTTCATTAATCCTACTCCCCAACTAGCACAATCTATCACTCAAATATTTGACCAAGAAAAACTTGATATAGTAATAGATATTATAAGTATGGGTAGGGATATAAATTATTAGGTATAGGAACACATTTCAAGGGAAATAGATTTATTGAATTATCAATGGACTATTACAAAGCTCTGAAGGATGGACAGACAACTTTGAGGGATCAAATAAGAAAATATTAGGAATAGATAAAAAGTTTGAACCTATTCTATCTGAAGTTTCTAGTTTTGGACATGATTTAAATTGATACCCTCATTATAGAAAAGATATGAAGAAATGATGCAGAGAATGAGGAATTGGATAGAGTAGCTCAGTTCAGAATAATAATACTCATAAAGAGTATCAATAAATCTAAGGCTACACATGATAAAGTCATAGATCTGATTAAGACATTGAATATTTTATTAATAAACTATCATGTGAAGTAATAGATAAAGACCAAATCCTTTATGCACATGAAGTTTAAGATAAGTTCAAAGAAGTAGTTGAGAGAGAGTCATCATGAGAAACAACATTTAGCTTGAGATCCATCCACCATTTTATTAGGTACCATAATACACTAGATCAAATGGAGAAAGAAAGTCAAGTATACAAGGTTGCACAAAGTTAACTCTTTGACACACTTAAAAAATTTAAAATAATCAAATTATACTCTTTTGGTCCTGATGAAGATTATATCCTAGAGATTCAAAAGTTTTGATACATACCTTTATAAGACATAGGAAAAGAAGGACAAAGAGTCTTCAAAAGTTATGGTTGTATACTAATTCTTTTGATCAAATACATTATGTATATTGTAATTTATTATTATAAAAAAATATTGTAAATTTTTAGATTGCAAATTTTAACTATCATTTTTATAGCTCTTTTTTAGAAAGATCCACTTGTAATTTCCATGTTCCTTTTTGAAAGGTTGAAAGTTGTAAAAATCAAACTTGTAAATTATACTTTCCTTTTTGACAAGTCTAATTTACTTAATTATAAAAAATAATATGTAAATTACATTTCTATTTTTGTCAAAATTGGATGACTTAAAAGTTTTAAAAGTCCCAATTGAAAATTACAAGTTAGGTTTTGTAAAAATAACATAAAGTTATCTAAAAGTTATTTATTGTCTCGAGTATGAGTTCAATTTTTGACTCCTCATTATGTGGATAATATACATTAGCTCAACTGAATAAGACAAAGTTTTTGCATGAAGATTCAATAAGTTCTCCTATACCTCCAATAGTTTTTTAGAATTCCCAATAGTTGCATGTTCTTTTTCTAGCCATTTACTTTGCCAAGGATGCCATTCTAGCTAAAGATCACACCCCCTTGCATGGATTTTTCATGCTATTAAACTAAGCATGGTGTTTTTGTTAACTACACCCCTTACAAGATACTTTTTTTGTATAAATATGGGTATTATGGAGTATCCCATTTATATTTTTATTGTTATAAAATTATTCTTAATTTTGAATAAGTTATCTAAATGATGTAACCTAGAGAATGAGAATAGATTGAAGATTTTCCTTTCTTATATGTCTTATATTTGTGTATGAAATCTTATTTATCAAATTTTTGGATGCTTTTATTCTCATTTCAGTCAAAAAATTTCATCTATGGTATTATTTTCCCTTTTTAGATATTGTTTGATTAAAAATAAAGAATCTTGACCCTTATGTTAGAAATCCCCAATACTACTTTTGATTTCACATTTTCATGAGTTTATGCTCCAATAAATTTTGATAAATTTATTTTTATGTTCTATTAATTCAAATAAATCATTAAAATACACTACAAATATTTGGTGTAATCACCATTTCCAATTTTGAAATTTTATTTCTAAAAACTTTTTTCTCTCAGTCAAACCCTAGTTTAGAAGAAAGATCACTAAGAAAAAAAATCTCCATGTGAACTAGTAATTTATTAGTTTCACTAAATTTAGTGAAAGGAATTCAAAATTATCTATAGGTTTACCTCAATTCTCTAAGTCCTTAAATCTTAGAGGTGATCCCATTGTATCATTAGATTTCTACACAACATTCTACAAACACCAAGTCAGGTGAAAAATCTATATGATAACAATTTTTGCATTGCCCGATGGGACCCAAAAATTATTACTAAGAGATTGGAGATATTCTCAAAAAGCATTGTATGATTCTCATACACACTTCAAATACACCTGGTGATTCCACTAGCTTATAGATTCAATAATTCATGGTTTACGAGATCATATGCTAAAGGTAAGAAAGTTGACTTATAGTAATTATCATTTCCTTATAAAAAGAAATCAAAATCAATTATATCGTACACTAGAGTATATTCTATAAATCTATTTGAATCTATTATAAATACACACAGTAGTTTTATACATCCCATTATGGCTTTGAGAAATAAAATTTTTGTAGCCTTCAATGGAGGCAACCAACTTCAATTGGCCCAGTATGATGATATTCCCACCTTGGCTTTGAAAATCCTTTTGTATTTTACTAGGGAAACTTCTACCACTCTTATGTAACATATACAAGACATTGTTAATCTTTGTTTAGTCCATAATGTATTACAAGATAATGTTATTATCAAGATTCTAGTCTCCTCTTTTAAGGGTAAAACCTTAAAATGGTATAGAAACATACCTCCCAAATCCATTTATGTTTGGGATGACTTACAGATTGCACTATGCACACAATTTGAAGATAAGAGTGATAAACTCTCCTTGGTTAAACAACAAACTACTATTCAATAAGATCTTCAATAGTTCTTGAGTGATTTCAATTTTTTATTTCAAAAGACATGGGATAGAATTAAAATTTTGGTCAATCCAACCCTAAATAATAATTTCTATATACAAATAATATTTTTAAAATTTAATCAATTACTAATGTTCTTTATCTTATAAGAACCCATCCAGTCTCAATCTCTCTGCATGCACTCCCTAAGGGGTGTACCAGGAAAGGGGTGGGTATACCACTCATGCTTTATAGGATTATTGTCCCTTTTACCACCTATTATCTACACACTTGTATCCCAAAAACCATTCCCCTAAGCTTATTATTCTCTTTTGAATACTCCTCTAGTATTTTACTACTTTTAGTACCCATTTTCCTAACCTAAAACATATTTTGATAATTTAAATGACTAGGTCAACTAGGCTGACCTTGAACTCTTACTAGAAAAACTTATTTAGGGTCTAGGTCAGCTCTTGGCCAACCTAGCTTATGACCTAGTAAGTTTTTGTCAACAATGATACTAGGTTGATTGGGTCAACCCTATTGGATAAATTTTATGGAAGGAATTAGGGATAAATACTCCTATATATACATAATTATTTTTCCATTATTTAGATAAGAGAAGAAGTACGAGCTATTATGCATCTGCTTATTTACCATTCTACCTAAGGAATAACCTTAGGGTTTCATACTTTGTTTGGAGATACAGATCTTATTTTATGGAGAAGTCTTTTGGATATATTGATAGGTTGTGTAGCCTAAAGCTGATTTATCCTTATCATACTCACATACAACAATAACCTCTTATGAAGCACCTTGGCCAAGAGAGAGATTGAGGCTCAGTAGGTTCATCTTCAAAGGTAAGTATTCCTAACTTTTTTCTTCCTTTGTAAGAGCATATAAATATGAATTTGTACTTCTCTTCAATGCATTAGGATTTTATATACATTTATTTGAGTATATGTCTTTTATGCATGTTTACTTTTGTTTTTTATTGCCCCAATTTTGTGCCATAAGCTTTGGTGAGCACTAGATTAGATTTCTTTCCTTTACTTGTTAATAGTATAATGAATATAAAAACATAGGTCTTAGTTAGGGTTATTGTATAGTTTTTCTTGATTAGAGGCTTTGGAACCCTCCCTAGTGATCTTATTATGGTAATACATCATGTAATTGGATCTAATAGATCCATATTGGTCATGTTCCTAATTATCTAATATATCCCAAATCAAAAATGTAAGTAGGATCTATCTTCTCTAAGCTAGGATTTATTTGTGGATCTTATGCATTTCTAGTTGCATATATTCTATGGAATCTAATGTGAAGCTAACCCTTACCATTTTTATTTCATGCTTTTAACTTATATCATTTTATTATTTTTCTATATTTTAAGTACTAGGTTGATAAGGCTGGTATAGTTTCCAACTTTTGTGTGTAGGTTTAACACATAGTCACATCAAAATGACTATGTTGTTTCTATGGAGTTCTTCATCAGATAAAGGTTACTAGATTGAATAGGTTGACATAATACTCTTATTCACTTCCAAATAATAGATTATATCAAAAAATTTGACTTAGTATTTTATTTACCTTGAGAATAAAAAACTAATTTGAAAATGTTGACTTAGTATCATAATCAGCTTCCAGATAACAAATTAGGTTAAACACGCTAGTATAGTCATCTTAATAGGCTTTAGTAATTAGGCAATATAGAACTAGGTCAACCTAGTCAACATACTTGGCAAAACCTGAAAGAAACATTTAGGAGAATTCAACATAAATTTCATAGTCCTTAGCATCTTCCAACCCACCAAGGTTCCTTTATTTCTCACTCTTTCAATTTATTTCTTCTTTATAGTTTTGTTTTCTAAAGTTTGTAGTCTTCAAAATTGCAATCATATAGAAAACTAGGTCAACTTGATCGACCTATTTCTATATTCTATCTAAAATATTAGGTCAACCTGGTCAACTTAGTTCTTAAGGACTCATACTTTTATAGTATAGTATAAACCCTATTGAATCTATTCTATAATGTTTTCATGAACTGTGATTTGAGCCAACTCTATATTGTGCTTAATTTGGGAATTAATAGCTATATGATTGTAATTCATCCATACTTTCATTTTTAGTAGTTTTCATGCTTAGAATATCTCACATAGTCTAATTATGTGGTTTTCTAATATACCATTTAGTTACACTATTTTTATCTTTCTTGTAGACACTACCAAATCACATAATTTCAAAATGAATTTAAACATTTATCTACCCAAGGCCTACCTACTTAGATTTCATCACCAAGGGGGAATATGACATGTTATTCTGGCCAAGTATACACACATGGTTAATGATATATATTATCAAATCACAAAACACCCTTATCACTGTGGGATTATGAAGTGAGGGGGTATGTCCCAATACCAAGCTAGTACCATTGCCAACACAGATCCCTTTCAACCTAAATGTCTTAAAACCATCCATATATTTCTATCTAGTTCCCTAATTTTATTTAAATTCCCTATCACACTTAATATAACACTTTATAATAATCTAAAAACATTCAGGATGACCACTTAGCATTTAAATTTTTAGTTAATTACTTGCTCATTATATGTTGTATTGCAAAAACTTGCATTGGCCAGTGTTGGTACAAGGTTTTGCATTGTGTTCCTTAATTTTATCATTCTCATTGACTAAATTTATTATGTGTTTGATTTGATTTCTTTTTTTAAAGTACATTGAATTTTTTTCCTTGTTTTCAATACAATGTCATTTTTTTTGATACAATCTCTTATAGATTGTCTATTCCCCTACCTATAGTACTAAGTTGACCTGCTCAACCTAGTACTCATTATTAAATATTAAGTTATATTACTAATTTGAATTGATTGAATCTGTATCCTTATCAAGCTTCCCTTTGCCTTAGGTTGTATTACTATGTCAACCTAGTCAATTTTGTATCCTTATTAACTCAGTTTTCATACCCTTATTTGAGTGTTAGGTCAACCTAGTTGACTTTGTACTCTTATATTCATTTTATCTCTCATTTTTTTGCATCAAATTTTCCTTCACTAATATTTATCCTTCATCATGAACTTATTGTTTGAAGAGAACACTAAGTTTAATTCAATGGATATGATGAGTCTTACTAGCCCTAATAGGTTCTCCCATAAACAACTAATGGCTCTTATCCTAGATGAAATTAATGTGAATATAGCCACTCACATTAAAAACTATAGTTCCCCTCCTCATTCTTCTTCACTTTGTAATCCTCTCTTCTCACTTTAAAATTAACAAAAATTATAGTATAAACCATAAATGCTCTTCTTCATCAATGAGTTTCCTCAACATCAAGGAAATGATCATTTTACTATCTACCATCTCATGATAAGTAATCAAGTTGAGGAACCCCATTCACCTTCTCCCACTTTTTCACATGGATTTAAGGATGCTAGCTTATTTTCTTCTCAACCTCTTCCCTTTATTTATACCCCTTATCATACCATGACTTCTTCTTTGATTTCCTCTACTTCCATGCCTAGTATCTCTACTAATATGGTGGGTTCTACATCTAGTAGGCCTCTTCCAAGACCCACTATTATTAATTAATCCACTACTACATCATTTGATACCAATGGTAATCATGCCTCTAGTGCTTCTTCTTCTCATCCCTCTACTAGTCCAAGTAAATTATGCCAATAGTGACTCACTTACTAATAGTTCTTTTAAATCACCTATTAATATTCATAGTGGTACCCAAACCACTACTATCAATTCTGATACTTCAAATAATGCTAATAATGTAACTCAAACCCATCAAATCCTATTACAAGCTCATAATCAAATGAATGATTTTCAATATAACAATGCAAATCAAATGATGTAAATGCAAAATCAGCTTATCCATATTCAAACCCACCCTCAATATATGCCATGGGGCATGCATAATAATAATGTTTCCCCACCTCCTCTTAAAGATTACCATGGTAATCTTATCCCTCAACCCCATCTTGTTAATAAAACAATCAATAATATTCAAAATGAGCCTATCACCTCTTAAATTTCTAAAATTGATATAGGAGGTATCAACCCTACCATTTCTTATAGTGGGTCAATCGATCCTACTCTCTACTTGAAAACATTTGGAAATCTATATAAAAACTAGGTCAAATTAAATACCTTTATTGCTAGAAATATATTAGCCAAAAATATCATAAGTAATGCTTTATATTGGTAAAATTAACTAAAATCTCATTCTATTAATTATTTGGAAGATTTATTTAATTCTCTAGTCTAATAGTTCCAAACTAGTGATCTCCCTAGGAATACCTTATCTCAAACTAGTTCCAACACTCTCTATCCCAAGTTCTAATATCAGGTCCAAACTCTCTCTCCATGTACTTTGGAAGAGGCCATTAAATAAGATAATCATCAATATTTACTTATAAATCAATTCAAGCCATTCTAACCTTGTATGGGTACTTGAATGTTACTCAATAATATGAATCACCATTCTACCAATGATGGTATCATCGACTCTTATGATACCATTCACACTATTCAATCTATTATTCCTAAAATTTCAAAACATGCTTCCCCTCCTAACCACATCACCAACCCTCATTTATCTTCAGACAAAACCATCAATTTTTATATACCTTTATCCATAGTGGAATTATAAAAACATCTCCCAAGGCCTCTCCCATGAGAACTTGATCCCACTTGTCCCATGAAATCCTTGTATGATCCTAATAATTTGTGTTGGTTTCACACTAGTTGGGGTCATTATCATGAGATGTGTAGGTAACTTCATAATTTGGCTATGTATTTCCTTCTTGGTCCTAATTTTGACCATAATTATATCATTCTTCAATTCCAACAAGTCTATGACATTTCTTTCAAATCCCATGAAAAATAAACTAAATCTCAAGATTTGACATAGGCTAATGCTCATTTAGCCATCTGTCAAGATCCTCTTCCAAATCACCAAGACAACCAAGACAATCTAACCCCTTATACTAATAATGTTGATAGTCTTCTTGACCCAAGTCCTGAAGAGAATGTGGTTAATATGACTAACATGTGAAGGGTGGTTGATTTCATTGATACTCAACCTATCCACACACCTCAATTGTCTCACACATTTTATGTTATCCAAGATTCTTCTCCCACTCACTTAACTGAATTGGGTAAATAAGACCTCATATCTTTTGATGAACCAATTCTAACTCCTCCCTTAGATAACACTTCTCATACCATTTATACCATCACTCCAACTTCTTTACCTATCACCAATGATACTCAAACTTCTATTAACACTTCTTCTCAAACCACACCTACATCAACTACCCCATCCTCTCAAGCTAATAAAAAAACTTATCCTTTAATCAAGCCTTCTACCTCTTATTGACGCAAATTAACATGTACTTTAGTTCCTCATTATGAGGACCTCCTTCAACACTATGCACCTCTTTACAATAGTACTCTAAAGGGTTATGATGAGTGGGCTACTAATATAGAACTTACTAATCTCCCATCTCAAATCCCATTTCTTGAACTTATGTAGACCTCTCAATGACACCATAACCATCTTATTCAGCTTTTATTTTAAATGAACATCCCTCATCCTCCCCTAGTAGGATGTGAAGCCACCTTATCTAGATTAGAAGATAGCATTTTACAATAATGTGAAGATATGTCCATACATGTTGATGAGATAATGGACACTTCTCTTTCCCTCAAATTCTCCATTAATTCTATGATTACTGGAGTGATTCTACTTCATGCAAATGATCCTCCTCTTTTTATCAGTGTCTAAATTGGTGATATCCAAGTCAAACATTCCTTGATTGATGAGGGTTCTAGTACTTGTTTTGCCTCTCTCAATTTTGTCAAAACCCTTGGATATTCTGAATGAAATCTTAAATCCACACATATCACATGTCAAGGTTAATGAATGAAGAGAAATTCATCTTTTATATTGTGTGTGGCTACCCATTACCATCCTTCCTATCATAATTCACATGAAGGTGACGATATTCAACTTTATTCTATCTTATAAAATTTTACTTAGTAGGCTATGGACTCATCACATGAGAGAAATTACCTCTTTTATCTGCCAATGCATCAAATTCCATCATAATGGAGCCATCTATATGATTTAGGGTGAGATTAATCTTTTAATTTTTGAAAAAATCCAAGACCATGGTGTGTTCAAGATTCATACCCTTGAACCCTTACTAAGCATCGCATTTCATGAATCTAAATGGTTGAACTTTACTATCAATTCTCCCTAAGGTTATAATGGTCACATTGAACTCATTAGTAATATAACCCCTAACCTCCTATATTTTGATGATGATGATCCTAATGAGGTCAATCTCAATATCAAAACAATATATCTCTCACCTCATCTCATCTCTCATATTATTTGGTTAATATTCAACCTCATTCCCATCAACCACCTTATGATGACATCCCTATTGTCTTAACTAAGACTTGACATTCCATTCATCACACCACATTAGATGACAAGGTCATCCCTACCTATCCCATTAATCTTCATACACCTAATTATGATAATGATTATACCTTAGATGATCCATTCTTAGGAGGTCTAGTTTAGGGCTGAGATGCTGATATTTTTTTTATCATTCCTCTTTACTTTAGTCTTTTAGTATATCTTCTAGTATTCCATCTTATATATTTCCTCTTTATCATAAGGTAGATATGGTTCACACATCCCCACTTTTTGATGAACCTCATAAGAGTATACTTATGTATCATGCTATGATTGGTCTCTATCACTTTTCTATATACCATGACCCATCTAGCCTATTTATGCCTGAGCTTATGACTATCCTTTATCCTTACATAAACCCCAACTCCTCCCTTAGTAGAGCCCACTTTGGATCCTATTACCACTCTTGATCTCACTAGGTCTCTTCTTATTTCTGATCCTATTTCTCCCTCAGTTGAACCTTGTCCAATCTCTCCACTAACCCAACTTTATCTTGGTGATGGTTTGCTCCCTTTACCAGAGATGGTTCTTTTTCCCACCAAATGAGCCAACTAGAATTATTATGAAATTCATAAAGTTTTGGGTCACTAGACTAGAGATTTTTCCCTATAACATGATCCTTAAAATTATATTTCACCTCTTCTTTTAAGTACACATACCAATATTAATCTTAGTCATATCTGTTACTTCCATGTCATAGATAACCATTCATCTATGCATTATCGCAAGATACAACAATATATTGACACCTTTTATCCCACTACTCCTTATCCCTCATATAAGGTTATAGCTCCCTCAAAAGTATCTTCCTAAGTATGGAGAGGTATATTATCTATAACACAAATATGGCATACATCACACTAATATTTGTTGCATCCTTTAGCAGCATCTCTAGGATCATCTCTTAACCATTCCTACACTTTCTACCCTTCCTCCCATAGGTTGTTCTCACAAGAGGGCTTACCCTTCTTACCCCATGGTTCCAAATCTTATGGATACATATCATCCTATGATCCCTTCTCCACTTACTTTTATTCCACCCTTGAATCCCTCACCCATAGACCTTCCCTCACTCGTGAATCTTTTTCCATCTATGATTCCCTCACCCATGGATCCTTCCACACTGGTGACCCCTTAATCTCTTATAGAAACCACTCTCATGTATTCCCCTAAGAATACCCTACATTATATCCCTCATCCTCATGATCCTTCAAGCATTCCTACATTTTATGTCAAAGAGATTTGATGTGAAGTATTTTCTCAACATTCATTGAAGATCAATGAGACATTAGTTGTAGTCTGAGTTAAACTTCATAAAAACTTATTATATGTTATGGATAATGTGTGTGGATGAATATATTAGTACCTATGAACACATTCATGGTGTTATTACATTTTCATTTGGATTAGATGTATGCTCCAACTTTACATTTCTCTATTTTATATCATTTGACATTTTGTCAAATTTTTATCTATCTTACATGTTCACTTTGGATTCAAACTTCATATTGATTATGATATAATTATGTTCTCTTAAGGACTCTTTTTTCATAATTACATTATTTTTATCATTAAATTCATTCCTTATCATTCCCTTATTATTTTTCATGATTGTTTTATATATTATCTTTATAAACATGGATAATTGTTATTATGACTTGGTTATATAAACCTTGCCCCCTTTACTCATTCTTCATTTATCTTGTGATCAGTTAGCAAAAAAATCATCTCATTATAATATCCTTTTACTATTCCACTTTGGATATCCCTTTATTCCCCTTTATTCCCTCTCACAAACTAAGTATACACATGGTTGAAACTTTGGATAATATGCTAGTTCATTGTAAAGCCTAAGATTTCTAGTCAGTCGTATCTTTAGATACTTAGATTCCTTTAGCCAAAGCCCAAATCCTATTTGTGTGTGTCACTTTATCTCTCATTATTGGTCATTCTGAGTCCATATTTATGAGGAATCTTAAAATCCATAAAAATATTCAAAATCTAAATCATTTAACAAAAGGCAATGATCCAAAAAGCAACATTTAAAAATCTCAAAAGTAAAATCACACTAAAAGACATGATTCTAAGCACATCTCCTTTTTCTAATTGAATATCAAAATTCAAAGTTGGACTCAAAGTAGAGATAAGGTCCATTTTGATGCATTAGTCTAGTAGAGTATAAAAGGATAATAACAAAATCTTTTAGTGATACCTACTTTCACACGTAAGTACCCAATCTTCATAGTAGATTGATGACTCTGTAAGGGGTGCTGAGGAATGTAGAACATGCCATGGGAATGTAGGTCCATTTTAATTTTATTATACAAAACCTCCAACATGAATTTATCTTATTAAAACACTTATTTTACTACACAAATCTGTGTCTATAGCGAATAGGTATCCTCTATATATTGATGGTCATTAGTCACTTAGTGTCTTCTCATGTCAGTGTGCCTCATGTCTCCCAATGTATTCCCATAAGACACCTAAGTTATGATTTTACATTATATTTTCCACTCCTTATAATCATAATATTTCCCATTGATAAATATTTTTTTATTCACTTATGACTCCCTTAGGGATTCCATTTGTGAGTTGCATTGCAATCCCATGGATAGGACCTGGCCTTCCTCACAAATTACCAATTTTCACAATACCATTCCAAACATTCAATTTTATCATATTTGTTACATTTTTTCCACTTCATTAGTTTTCCCTTTATGATTTTCAATATAAGACCATGGATAGGACTTGGCCTTCCTCACAAAATTTTCTAATATCCAAGTCACAACAAAAATTACTTGTGTTAAACATGAGATAAGATGTCATTTATTATGAGTTACACATAATTGAAATGATTCCCATATTTATTAAGTATGTTATAAGATTTATTCATTAATGTTTCATATCTTATATTCTTATTGTCCAACTGCATGTAATAATATAACCATTTTTCTTAAGTTTTTCATACTTCCCAACTTGAATTAGTGTGATTCATTTAAGAACATTTTGCTAATTTTGTTTCTCTTTTATAATTCCTAATGTTATTTAGTATGATTGATTAAATAAATTGATTTATTTTTATAAGATTATTGTTTCATATGTTTTCTATTTTATTACATTATTTTCATACTTACTAATGTGAGTTAGGGTGATTTTAATTATTTTAATTTGGTGCCAGTATTTTTCTTGGTTTAAAATTAAACTTTTGCCCTTTTTTTTACCACTCTTTGGTTTCTTATACATAGTCATATTTTGTTATTACACATTTACCAACATTAAATATAGTGTAGTATATTAATTTTAGATTAATTATACTTTGCCAATTCCTTTTCGCCTAGTTATTTTTAACCATGCATGTGTTCTACATAATGCTAGAAAAAAAACACAACAAATATATTTCCAATAACATATACAACAAAACCAAAATACATATTCTACAAAAAAATATATCCATTCATCCATAACCAAAACCATAATACAAACACACACACACACACACACACACAAGATAGATATTAGATCACTTATACATATCTAAATATATCTACAATCACTCAAATATTATATGATAGTATTCTATATCAAAAACTAACAATTATAATCATTTATTACCTATCCTTATGTCACCAATCACAATCTCCCTATTTGCTCATCTACCAAGAATGATCTCTCCATTGGCTTATATTATAAATAACTCATCTTTGGGATTCCTCCTAATCAAAACAAACCTTTTAGGCACCACCAATGCACATCTCAAGTCTCACCTTAGTGGTGCCTCTATAGACCAGATCTACCTTAGATCGATTGATAGGTCATCCTGGATGACAACCCTCTATGTTCTCTCTCTCACCATTAGAGTCTCCCTTGGTGGTATGACCAATGTGGTCACTACTCCTACTATGGTGCAAGTTTTGGTGCTCATGACACTTCTTCATCCATGTCCATACCCTTTTTAACTACCAACTATAATGATCAACCAGTCTACAGTCTCACATGTCACAGTCTATTCTTTAGTCTCATGACTGGTGTTCCTCTTCCTCCTCTCCCCTTAGCTCTCTTGCATGAAAATCCCAAAATATAAGAACCAATATAAGAACATTATGTGAGGGATTTTGAACTATCTTAGTAAGCATGCCATTAAATAAAACTCTACCCACCAAGTGTAGTGGCTTGGGATCGACACTTCTGTTAACCCTAGTACCACCATCACCCAAATTAAACAAACTATCAAAATGTGTAAATAAGGATGCCACATAATCTCTCCTCATGTGACCATCTATAGAGATATCATGTGGCACATGAACCATGCCACCTAATATTGTATCCATCTCAGTATTAAAGGTAACCTATCATCAACCACATGGGTCAATCTAGCTAGATGATACATTAAGAACCTCTCATATATCTAAGCACTCAACAATACCACTATCCCCATGCTCTTATACCCTTTAGAAAACATAACCCAAGATGATATAACCTAAGTCATAGAATGCCCCTTATTCCAATATCAACTAACACAAGGCTATTTTATATAGTTATACCTTACCTTCCATCTTATGACATAACACTCATGATATCACAAGTCCTATCATAAAGTTCTATATGTTTGGAATCTGTACAATATAGACATTAAATAGACTCACCCTCAATCGTGATTAAATCTTATCTAATCAAGTCACCCATTAGGGTAATGTTCACATCTCTTCTTAATAATCTAGTATCCCCATGATCATTGGCATCCCCATTATAAGAATTAAAAGTAACGTATGGATATATTATAATGTGATACTAACCTCTATGGTATCCCCATCCATCACCCATCTAAATGTATTAGTCAAACATTCCTAGGTTCCCATGAACATGAACACTAGATTAACAATTAGTGGGACTGATTACATCTCCATGATGCCTCCTAAGCCTATCATGATCTATCAACTACTTAAATATATTTGGTAGCCATAACCTATCCACCAATTTCCAAAATCTTTGGTGCCCCTACAACAATCATATGACAAAAGATGTATTAGACCTCTGTGTCACTTATAATCAAAATATATTATTTTAAAAATTCACATAAACAAACATAATTTACCTTAATTTATTCATTTCTTACCAATTTGACCTATTTTTATCTTATTTGGCCATTTTAGTACTTAGTCAAGCACCCTAGGCCTTAAAAGTACTATAACAGCTAATTTCTTAAATTTTAGTACTATCTCAACCACTTAGTAATTAATCCAAAGTATTTTTCATCTTTCATATGTTTCCAATATCTATAAAAACTAGTATAGAATGGAAGAGAATTATGAAATATTTATGATGCACTTTTAATGGACTAAATTTGAGTATGTATGTGAAATTTATGGCAATGTAAAGTTATGGTCAATTGTAAAATAGTGACATGGACACATATATGGTTTCCAAGTGGATCAATCAGGGTTTGACATGTGGCATTTCAAGTTACTTAGGTTGAAACATGTGTCATTTTACTAGTTAATGAGGGATATATTATATAATTATTTTAATATCCAAGTCCAAACATGATCCAGACAATAATTCAGGTGACAATTCGGGTGAAGGTTTGCCCCAATTGCTGATAGAACTTTCATGAGCCATAACTTTTGTACCCTAGCTCTAATTGACTCACCATTTGAACCATTGGAAAGATAAAAACAAGGAGAACATGGTGAGATGGCATATATATCTACTTGATGAAGTTTAACCCATTAAAACCCAATGAAAGTGCCCCAAATTTCAATTTTAGTAGTGCAGTCTAAAAATAGTAAGTTTCTAAAAATAGTAATTCCTCAAATTATATATTATTTTAAATCATAGAAGTTAAACCAATTAATCTCCCTCATCCCGTATAAATGGATGTTTAGAGTGATATATCTGAATCATGTGAATAATCAAGTAGTTCACCACCTCTATCTGACTATCAGTTTCTGGATGGAAGGCTATGGACTTCATCAGTTTGGTATCCATCATCTTCCATAGAGTGAACCAGAAGATGCTTAGGAACTTGCTATCTCAATCTGATAAAATGGACTTGGGGAGACTAAAATGGAGCCATACATGACTAAAATATAGTTGAGAAATTTCTTCAATAGATATATTTTTCTTATAAGCAATCATGATATCCAATTTTTAAAAATGATTAACTACAACAAAAATACAGTCCTTGCCATGTTTTGAAGTGGGCAAACCTGAGAGAAAATCCATTGAGATAGATTCCCAAGGCCTGGTTGGTTTTGTAAATGGCATGTACAATCCTTGCTTCTTATTTGTTGGCTTGGATATCACACAGGGGGTGCAATATTTGAGATACCTTTCCACATCCTTTTGCATATGGGGCCAATAGAAGTGTTTCTAAAGAACTACCAATGTATTTTCTACACCAAAGTGTCCAAATGTCCTACTTAAATGTGCTTCCCATATCATATTCTATTTCTCTATAGCTAGAACATAGATATACCCCATATGAAAGAGGACATTATCTTGTAAATATAAATTAGAAACATGTTTACCTTTTTGAAGCACCTGATATGTATCAGTAAAGGCAAGATCTAATTCATACAGAGCACCCAAAGTGGTAGTCTCATGTCCACATAGGTTAGGAACTGTTGTGAGTGTAGTAATTGGTGGGAAGCTCTAATAATTTACAATTGTATTTGAGCTCCCCTTTTTATTTTTGATTATCAGATGGAATTGCTAAAGATATGTGACCCATTTTTGGTGCCTCTCATTTTGTAGTTTGCTTTGTGTCTAGATTAATTCTAATTGTCTATGGTTAGTGTGGATGACCGTCTCTTTCCCCAAGATTTAGTGTTTCCATTATTTGTAGGCTTACACAATGGCATAGAGATCCTTATCATATATTAGGTATTTTATGCAAATCTAGCAAGGCAAGAATAGGGGTTGACCAAAGTCTATTCTTCAAATTCTCAAATGCCCTTTTTGTATTTCACCCCACTAAAATGTAGCTTTAGCTCCTCCTTTAGTCACTTAGGTTACTGACCAAGAAATATGTAAAAATCCAAGAAAAAACTTGTGATAGAAATTTCCAAGACCTAAGAAGTTACAAAGTTCTGTGAGGGTCCTTGGTGTAGGCTATTCTCAAATAACCCAAATCTTTTTTGCATCACATGGAGCCCTTCTTCATTCACAATGTACCCAAGGTACTAAATTATTATCATCCCAAATGTGCATTTTTCAAGATTTGCATACAACATGTGCTCCTGAAGAGTTTGAAGCACCTTGCGAACATGTTGCAGATACTCCCCCATGTTCTACTATAGATGAGTATGTCATCCAGGTAGACATCCATGATTGAGTTGGTGAAGGGTCATAGGATGTCATCCATCATCTTCATGAAGGTTGTAGGTGTGTTAGTTAAGCCAAAAGGTATAACCAACCATTCAAAGAGTCCCTCCTTAGATTTGAATGTAGTCTTCCAGACATCAATGGGATTGATGGGAATTTGGTGATAGCTAGATTTGAGATCAATTTTGGTGAAGAAATTCACACCATGGAGTTGGTCTAGTAGGTCATCAATCCTAAGGAGAGGGTAGAATTTCTTCATAGTGATTTTATTTAGGGTTCAATAATCAATGCAAAGCCTCCATGTTCCATCTTTCTTTGGTGCTAAGATAATTGAGCTACCACAGGGTGAAGAGCTTATCCTGATGTGGCCCTTTTGGATCAATTATTGAATATATCTTTTTATGTTATAATTTTCTAAAATTGATCCATGATACATAGGACTTTTAGGCAAAGGTGACCCTAGGATCAAATTGATAGAATATTTTACCTAATAATGCAGTGGAGCTCTTGTGGGTGACTTCAATAAGTCATCATATTATCCTATGATTTGTCCCATCTACTTTTGTTGTTGTGTTGATTGTGTATTCAAGACTACAAAATCATCCTTCTTGGATTTCTATGGTTTGACCACCATGAGAATGAATTTCTTTGTCTTTTCTACCAATCTCTTACATTGCTTGGCACTGATCAGGTAGACAGATGTGGGAGGTGGTACCTATAGTACCCTATAGCATCATGTTCCAAGAGTGAGGGTGATTCTTTATGTTCATGATTCATATATTCCATGTCAATCATACATGAATGGCTAGCCAAAGAGTACATTACAAACATCTATATTGACCACATCACACAAGACTTCATCTTGGAAAGGTTTTATTGCATATGAAAGAAGACATTGATGGGTGACACAGAGGTCTCTCCCTGGGCTCAACCATCCAATACTATATGGCTTTGGGTGAGGCTTCATGGATAGATTCAGAATTTTCACAAATTTAGTAGAGATTAAATTATTTTGACTCCCACTATCAAGAATGAAATGTAGAGGATTAACTTTTACCCATAATTTAGAGTGGAACAATCTTTCCTTGTCATCTGGCCTTTCCTCATGGGTCTGTGATGAAGCAATGATGGTGTTGGGATCAACATCTACAATCTCTTCTTCATCCTCTTTGATTGTAGGTTATGTATGAGATAGATTAGTAGATGTCGAGTATTGTGACTCAAAAAGTAGTGACTTGATGGCTTGACATTCTTCTTTGGAGTGAGTTCCAGTTTTGTGGTAATCACACCATTTTTTAGCCTTCCCCTTCTAGGGTTTCTTATCTTGAAACTCTTTTTTCTTCCAATTTTGGCCTCATGTTTGACCTTCTTTGTCCTTTTTCCATTTTCAGGGTTAACTCTTCGTATTCTTTCTACCATGTTTCTGCTCAATCTTCACTACAAACTTGTATGCCTCACCAAGGGTTTCCAAATGGAAGAGTTCCATATCCCCCCATATGTACCATTATAATCCACCATGATATTTGAGAGTCTTATGTTTCTCACTTTCTTGGATGCCCAATCTTGTAGACAAAGAATGAAAAATGTCTGTGTAATCTTGAATAGATTGGTCCTTACCTTGGTGAAGTTGTTGCCACTGTATGTATATATCATCATATGCTCTAATGGGATAGTATTCTTCCTTTACCACTTCAATGAGATCATCACATGTAGGTTCTCCCTCAAGGCCAATGTCATCTATACTGAACATCTTTTTGTACACTTTCCACCAATTTTTCATTGGTAATGACACTTTCAAAAGAGCAAAAGTGATCTTTTCTCTATTAATGAACTTAATTACAAAGAAATAGGAAGATAATTGATCCAATCAATTTTATACTACATTAGTATTGATTTTTCCTTCAAATGTAGGAATATCAAAATTTACTTTAACCTTGAATGGTATTGGGGCATTGAAAGGATGGTCCATGGATGAGGAGCCAAGAAGTGTAGATAAGGAGCTAGAATTTCCCATCAAAAGTTATTGGAGAATTTGGGAAAATTGTTATAACATATATGCTTATTTCCATTAGAGGGATTCATTCACCATTTCCTTGAAAGGATCTGATGTCTCGGTGTTTTTTTCTATTTGAAGTCATTTGTAGCAAATAGGTGGATAGTTTGGAAGCTCTATTAACTTTCACCCAAGCTTTTTATAGCTTGACCTCATCCTTGGGATCATACACTCTCAAGACAAACCACTCTGATCCACTAATCCAAAACTTAGAAGTTTTGATTGATAAATATATAAATAACACAAAAATAACACAGTAACAATGAATTCTCTCAGAAGAGATGTTTTATTACTCAAGATCATAATACAACTATATGCTTATCTCTAGAAAGAGATGTCTAATTTTCATTTCAGGTTACATCTTAATTTATACTCATTTTGAAAGTAGAGGGAGGATGTGGAAGGTCAAAAATCTTGAGGGAGATTAATTTGTTTGACTTATATGATTTAAAACAGTATAGAATTTGAGGAATTACTATTTTTAGAAACTTACTATTTTTAGACTGCACTACTAAAATTGAAATTTAGGGAACTTTCATTGGGTTTTAGGGGGGAAAATTCATCAAGTAGATATATATTCCATCTCACCATGTTATACTTGTTTTTATCTTTCCAATGGTTCAAATAGTGAGTTAATTAGAGCTAGGGTGCAAAATTTATGGCTCCTGAAAGTTCTGTCATCAATTGGGGCAAAACCTTCACTCGAATTGTCACCTGAATTGTTATCAGATCATGTTTGGACTTGGGTATTGAAATAATTAGATAATATCTCCATTATTAAATAGTATAATGACACCTGTTTCAATCTGAGTAACTTGAAATGCCACATGACAAACCCTGAATGATCCACTTGGAAACCATACATGTGTTCATGTCACTATTTTACAGTTGACCATAACTTTAACTTGCCATAAATTTCACATACATACTCAAATTTAGTCCATTAAAAGTTCATAATAAATATTTCATAATGCTCTTCCATTCTATACTAGTTTTTAGAGATATTGGAAACATATGAAAGATGAAAAATACTCTAGATTAATTACTAAGTGGTTGAGATAGTACTAAAATGTAAGAAATTAGTTGTTATAGTAATTTTAAGGCCTAGGGTGCTTGACTAAGTAATGAAATGGCCAAATAAGATAAAAATAGGTCAAATTGGTAAGAAATGAATAAATTAAGGTAAATTATGTTTGTTTATGTGAATTTTTAAAATAATAAATTTTGATTGTAAGTGACACAGAGGTCTAATACATCTTTTGTCATATGATTATTGCAGGGGCACCAAAGATTTTGGAAATTGGTGGATAGGTTATGGCTACCAAATATATTTAAGTAGTTGATAGATGTAGACTAAGCTATATTGGTCATGATAGGCTTAAGAGGCATCATGGAGATGTAATCAGTCCCACTAATTATTAATCTAGTGTTCATGTTCATGAGAACCTAGGAATGTTTGACTAATACATTTAGATGGGTGATGGATGGGGATAAAATAGAGGTTGGTATCACATTATAATATATCCATACATTACTTCTAATTCTTATAGGGGGGATGCCAATGATCATGGGGATACTAGATTATTAGGAAGAGAGGTGAACATTACCCTGATGGGTGACTTGATTAGATAAGATTTACTCACGATTGAGGGTGAGTCTATTTAATGTCTATATTGTACAACTTCAAAACATATAGAAGTATATGATAGGACTTGTGATATCATTAATGTTATGTCATAAGTTGGAAGGTAAGGTATAACTATATATAAAATAGCCTTGTGTTAGTCGATATTGGAATAAGGGGTATTCTATGACTTAGGTTATATCATCTTGGGTTATGTTGTCCAAAGGGAAGGAAAGCATGGGGATAGTGGTATTGTTGAGTGCTTAGATATATGAGAGGTTCTTGATGTATCATCTAGCTAGATTGCCCCATGTGGTTGATGATAGGTTACCTTTAATACTAAGATGGATACAATATTAGGTGGCATGGTTCATGTGCCACATGATATCTCTATAGATGGTCACATGAGGAGAGATTATGTGGCATCATTATGCACACATTTTTATAGTTTGTCTAATTTGGGTGATGGTGGTACTAGGGTTAACACAAGTGTGGATCCCAAGCCACTACACTTGGTGGGTAGAGTTTCATTTAATGGCATGCTTACTAAGATAGTTAAAACTCCCTCACATAATGTTCTTATATTGGTTCCTATATTTTGGGATTGACATGCAAGAGAGCTAAGGGGAGAGGAGGAAGAAGAGCACCAGTCATGAGACTAGAGAATAGACTATGACATGTGAGACTATGGATTGGTTGATCATGATAACTAGTAGTTAGAAAGGGTATGGACATGGATGAAGAAGTGTCATGAGCAGCACAACTTGCACCATAGTAGGAGTAGTGACCACATTGGTCATACCACCAATGGAGACTCTAATGGTGAGAGAAAGAGCATAGAGGGTTGTCATCCAGGATGACCTATCAATTGATCTAAGGTAGATCTGGTCTATAGAGGAACCATTAAGGTGAGACTTGAGATGTGCATGGGTGGTGAATGAAAGGTTTATTTTGATTAGGAGGCATCCCAAGGATGAGTTATTTATAATATAAGCCAATGGAGAGATCATGCTTGGTAGATGAGAAAATAGGGAGATTGTGATTGGTGACATAAGGATAGGTAATAAATGGTTATAATTTTTAGTTTTTGATATAGAATAGTATCATATAAGATTTGAGTGATTGTAGATAGATTTTGAGATATATCAGTGATCTAATATCTATCTTGTGTGTGTGTGTCTTATTTTAATAGTTGAATGTTTATCTTATGTGTTTGTATTATGGTTTTGGTTGTGGATGAATGGATATATTTATTTTTAGAATATGTATTTTGTTTTTATTGTATATGTTATAGGAAATATATTTGTTGATTTTTTTTTAGAATTATGTAGAACACATGCATGGTTAAAAATAAATAGGTGAAAATGAATTAGCAAAGTATAATTAATCTAAAACAAATATACTACACTATATTTAATGTTGGCAAATGTGTAGTAACAAAATATGACTATGTATAATAAACCAAAGAGTTTTTAACAAAAGGGCAAAATTTTATTTTTAAACCAAGAAAAAGATTGGCACCAAATTAAAATAAGTAAAATCACACTAACTCACATTAGTAAGTATGAAAATAATGTAATAAAATAGAAAAAATGTTAAACAATAATCTTATAAAAATAAATCAATTTATTTAATCAATCATACTAAATCACATTAGGAAGTATAAAAGAGAAACAAAATTAGCAAATTGTTCTTAAATGAATCACACTAATTCAAGTTGGGAAGTATGAAAAACTTAAGAAAAATGGTTAGATTATTACATGAAACTGGACAATAAGAATATAAAATATGAAATATTAATGAATAAATCATAAAACATACTTAATAAAGATGGGAATCATGTCAATTATGTGTAACTCATAATAAATGACATCTTATCTCATGTTTAACACAAGTAATTTTTGTTGTGACTTGGATATTGGAAAATTTTGTGAGGAAGGACAAGTACTATCCATGGTCTTATACTAAAAATCATAAAGGGAACACTAATGAAGTGGAAACAATGTAAAAAATATGACAAAATTGAATGTTTGGAATGGTATTGTGAAAATTGGTAATTTGTAAGGAAGGCCAGGTCCTATCCATGGGCTTATAATGCAACTCATAAATGGAATCCCTAGGGAAGTCATCAGTGAATAAAATAATATTTCTCAAGGGGAAGTATTAGGATTCTAAGTATTGGAAAGTATAATGTAAGAAGCATAACTTAGGTGTCTTATGAGAATACATTGTGAGACATGAGGCACACTAAGGACATGAGAAGACACTAAGTGACTAGTGACCATCAATATATAGAGGATACCTATTCGCTATAGAAACAGATTTGTGTAGTAAAACAAGTATTTTAATAATATAAATTCATGTTAGAGGTTTTGTATAAGAAAATTAAAATGGACCTACATTCCCATGACATGTTCCCCATTCCTCAGCACCCCTTATAGATTCATCGATCTACTATGAAGATTGGGTACTTACGTGTGAAAGTAGGTATCACTAAAAGATTTTTTTATTATCCTTTTATAATATACTAGCCTAATGCATCAAAATGGACCTTATCTCTATTTTGAGTCCAACTGTGAAGTTTGATATTTGATTAGAAAAAGGAGATGTGCTTAGAATCATGTCTTTTAGTGTGATTTTACTTTTGAGATTTTTGAATGTTGTTTTTTGGATCATTGCCTTTTGTTAAATGATTTGGATTTTAAATATTTTTATGGATTTTAAGATTCCTCATAAATATGGACTTAGAATGACCAATAATGAGAGATAAAGTGACACACACAAATGGGATTTGGGCTTTGGCTAAAGGAATCTAAGTATCCAAAGATACGACTGACTAGAAATCTTAGGCTTTACAATGAACTAGCATATTATCTCAATTTTCAACCATGTGTATACTTAGTTTATGAAAGGGAAATAAGGGGAATAAAGGGATATCCAAATTGGAATAGTAAAAGGATATTATAATGAGATGAATTTTTTTCTAACTGATCACAAGATAAATGAAGAATGAGTAAAGGGGGCAAGGTTTATATAACCAAGTCATAATAACAATTATCCATGTTTATAAAGATAAGATATCAAACAATCATGAAAAAGAACAAGGGAATGATAAGGAATGAATTTAATGATAACAAGAATGTAATTATGAAAAAAGAGTCTGTAAGAGAACATAATGATATCATAATAAATATGAAGTTTGAATCCAAAGTCAACATGTAAGATAGATAAAAATTTGACAAAATGTCAAATGATATGAAATAGAGAAATGTAAAGTTGGAGCATACATATAATCCAAATGAAAATTTAATAACACCATGAATGTGTTCATAGGTACTAATGTATTTGTCCACACACATTATCCATAACATATAATAAGTTTTATTACTTAGTTGATCCTTCTTTCTGCTACTTCTCATGGATCCTGCGTGCGTGCAATTTCAAAATTTGAAACCAGATGCTGTGAATCTGGAGGTTGGTGTGGTTGTGGTAACTATTACAAGTGGGGCTTCCACTGCATGTGGGGGGGGGGGGTTCAGAGTGCCCCTAAAGCTATGGGTGGGGGTTCTATCCTGGCAGTGCGTTATGCTAATGGGTGTTAGGCCCCTGGTTCAGGTTTTGGTTTTGGGGGAAGGACTTTTGCAGATGTGGCTACCTTCAAAGCTGGACCACATGATGCTCAACCTCAAGCATCATCTGGGCTTTCCCATACTTCTCTTGTAAGTGCTTTAAAACCCATAAAGGTAACTCTAGATCCTGAATTAGTGGAAGATATCTTCCAAAAGGAAGAATAGTTTTCCTCTCTTGCTACTATTTTTCACTTCCATGGCTTCTGGCCCTCTATCATAGAACTACAAGACTGGATTTCCAAGACCTGGCTGCCACTTATTGAAAATAATGCCAAAATCATCCGATGTACCAGGGGTTTTTTTATAGTTTTGTTCCAAAGCTCTAATGATAGGAAGATTATTTTGTGCCACAATATTTTTTCCTTGCAGGGTAGATATCCTCTCATGGCCAAACCTTGGCATAAGGATTTTAATCCTCTCTCAGAATCCTTTAACAAAATCCCTATCTAGGTGAGGCTCCCTTATCTTCCAATACATCTATGGCATGAGTTGGTTTTTAAAACCATTGGGAATGCAATAGGGGATTTTTTATTTGTGAAGGAGAGTATTACAGATTTTTACCACTCAACTTGTGCACACTTTCTGGTAGATGTGGATGTTTCTAAGGGCCTTCCTGAGGTGATTTGCCTAGACTCCCCAAGGGGTTCCTAGACACAAATGTTGGATGATGAGGGGAGCCCTTTTTGTTGCAAGAATTACCACCTGACGGATCATATTGTTGCTTGTTGTACAGCAGGGAAACCCAAATCCAGATGACCACCTTCTAGGTGGACTGAGACTTCCTCTAAACAAAAGGAAGCTCCAACTGAATCTGATTCTAATACTAAGGAAAGTATTCATTCTGAGTAGGAGGTTGAGGAGGATTCTTTGGTTAAACATTCTAATGAAGTTCCTATGGGGGTTGTGGTTAGTGATCTCTCTGAGCCAGTGGTGGAGGTGGCGGTATCTTCCCATGTTTCAGAGGATCTTCCAAAGAGCCAGACTTTGTCTGGTTCTCACAAGGTATTTGTTGAGGCATCTGTGTCCACTAGGATCCAAGGATCATTTTCTTTTGGGCATGGGTTGCTGAGGCAACAAAGTTAGAGGATGGATGGACAGCAGTCAAGAGGAAGAAGTCTAAGTCTATGGTCCCCCCTCTAGACATGAATCTTCGATCGAACAAAAAAAAACCTCAATTCAAAAGGAATATCTAGTGGTCCCTTTGGCTGACTATTTTTTTGGGGTTAGTAAATGGGTTGCTTTCCTAGTTTACTAGTTACTGGTATGGGGGTTAGTCTGTTAACTTCCAAATCAGCATTTTGATAGTAGTTTTATTTGGTCATATCTGTTGGTAATAGGTCCCTAAAAAACTTGGTTTTGATTCTAAACTGGAAATAGGTTCTTTTAAAAACCTGGTTGTGCTTCATGGTTCATATTTCTCCTTGTTATTAAGGGTTTTAGGGTCCCTTCAAAACATGATTTTACCTTAATCTAAAACATTTAATAAGTTTTTATGAAGTTTAACTCATACTATAACTAATGTCTCATCGATCTTCAATGAATGTTGAGAAAATAATTCACATCAAATATCCTTGACATAAAATGTAGGAATGCTTGAAGGATCATGAGGATGAGGTATATAATGTAGGGGATGCTTAGGAGAATACATGAGAGTGGTTTCTATAAGAGATTAAGGGGTCACTAGTGGGGAAGGATCCATGGGTGAGGGAATCATAGATGGAAAAAGATCCACGAGTAAGGGAAGGTCTATGGGTGAGGGATTCAAGGGTGGAATAAAATTAGGTGGAGAAGGGATCATATGATGATATGTAACCATAATATTTGGAGCCATGGGGTAAGAAGGGTAAGACCTCTTGTGAGAACAACCTATGGGAAGAAGGGTAGAAAGTGTAGGAATGGTTAAGAGATGATCTTAGAGATGCTGTTAAAGGATACAACAAGGATTAGTGTGATGTGTACCATATTGGTGTTATAGATAATATACCTCTCCATACTTAGGAAGATAATTTTGAGGGAGGTACAGCCTTGTATGATGGCTAAGGAGTAGTGGGATAAAAGGTGTCAATATATTTTTGTAGCTTGTGATAATGCATAGATGAATGGTTATCTATGACATGGAAGTAACAGTTATGACAAAGAGTAATATTGGTATGTGTACTCAAAATAAGAGGTGAAATATAATTTGAAGGATCATGGTATAGGGAACAATCTCTAGTCTAGTGACCCATAACTTTATGAATTTCATAATAATTCTAGTTGGCCCATTTGGTGGGAAAAAGAACCATCTCTAGTAAAAGGAGCAAACCATCACCAAGATAAAGTTAGGTTAGTGGAGAGATTGGACAAGGCTCAACTAACAGTGAAATAGGATAAAAAATAAGAAGAGACCCAGTGAGATCAAGAGTGGTAATAGGATCCAAAGTGGGCTCTACTGAGGGAGGAGTGGGGTTTATATAAGGATAAAGGATAGTCATAAGCATCTCAGGCATAAATAGGCTAGATGGGTCATGGTATATAGAAAAGTGATAGAGACTAATCATAAAATGATACATAAGTATAATCATATGAATTTCATCAAAAAGTGTGGGTGTGTGCACCATATATACCTTATGATAAAGAGGAAATATATAAGATGGAATACTAGAAGATATACTAAAAGACTAAAGTAAAGAGGAATGATAAAAAAAATATCAGCATCTCAGCCCTAAACTAGACCTCCTAAGAATGGATCATCTAAGGTATAACCATTATCATAATTAGGTGGATGAAGATTAATGGCATAAGTAGGGATGAACTTGTCATCTGATGTGTTGTGATGAATGGAATGTCGAGTCTTAGTTAAGACAATAGGGATGTCATCATAAGGTGGTTGATGGGAATGAGGTTGAAAATAAGCAAGAATATGAGAGATGAGATGAGAGATCTAATGTTTTGATCTTGATATTGACCTCATTAGGATCATCATCATCATAATCTATGAGGTTAGGGGTTATATTCCTAATGAGTTTAATGTGACCATTATAACCTCAAGGAGAATTATTAGTAAATTTCAACCATTTAGATTCATGAAATGGGATGCTTAGTAAGGTTTCAAGGGTAGGAATATTGAATACACCATGGTCTTGGATTTGTTCAAAAATTCAAGGATTAATCTCACCCTAAATCCTATAGGTGGCTCCATTATGATGGAATTTGATACATTGGCAAACAAAAGAGGTGATTTCTCTCATGTGATGAGTCCATAACCTACTAAGTAAAATTTTATAAGATAGAATAAAGTTGAATATCATCACCTTCATGTGAATTATGATAGGAAAGATGGTAATGGGTAGCCACACACAATATAAAAGATGAATTTCTCTTCAATCATAACCTTGACATGTGATATGTGTGGATTTAAGATTTCATTTAGAATATCTAAGGGTTTTGATAAAATTGAGAGAGGTAACACAAGTACTAGAACCATCATCAATCAAGGAATGTTTGACCTGGATATCACCAATTAGACACTATAAAAAGAGGAGGATCATTTGCATGAAGTAGAATCACTCCAGTAATCATAGAATTAATGGAGAATTTGAGGGAAAGAGAAGTGTCCATTATCTCATCAACATGTATGGACATATCTTCACATTATTGTAAAATGCTATCTTCTAATCTAGATAAGGTGGCTTCACATCCTACTAGGGGAGGATGAGGGATGTTCATTTCAAATAAAAGCTAAATAAGATGGTTATGGTGTCATTGAGAGGTCTACATAAGTTCAAGAAATGGGATTTGAGATGGGAGATTAGTAAGTTCTATATTAGTATCCGACTCATCATAACCCTTTAGAGTACTATTGTAAAGAGGTACATAGTGTTGAAGGAGGTCCTCATAATGAGGAACTAAAGTACATGTGAATTTACATCAATAAGAGGTAGAAGGCTTGATTAAAGGATAAGTTTTTTTATTAGCTTGAGAGGATGGGGTAGTTTATGTAGGTGTGGTTTGAGAAGAAGTATTAATAGAAGTTTGAGTATCATTGGTGATAGGTAAAGAAGTTGGAGTGATGGTATAAATGGTATGACAAGTTTTATCTAAGGGAGGTGTTGGAATTGGTTCATCAAAAGATATGAGGTCTTATTTTCCCAATTCAATTAAGTGAGTGGGAGAAGAGTCTTGGATAACATAAAATGTGTGAGACAATTGAGGTGTGTGGATAGGTTGAGTATCAATGAAATAAACCACCCTTCACATGTTAGTCATATTAAACACATTCTCTTCAGGACTTGGGTCAAGAATACTATCAACATTATTGGTATAAGGGGCTAGATTGTCATGGTTGTCTTGGTGATTTGGAAGAGGATCTTGATAGATGGCCAAATGAGCATTAGCCTATTTCAAATCTTGAGATTTAGTTTATGTTTCATGGGATTTGAAAGAAATGTCATAGACTTGTTGGAATTGATGAATGATAGAATTATGGTCAAAATTGGGACCAAGAAGGAAATCCATAACCAAATTATGAAGCTACCTACACATATCATGATAATGACCCCAACTAGTGTGAAACCAACAAAAATTATTAGGATCATACCAAGATTTCATGGGACAAGTGGGATCAAGTTCTCATGGGAGAGGCCTTGGGAGATGTTTTTATAATTCCACTAGGGATAAAGGTATATAAACATTGATGGTTTTGTCTAAAGATAAATGATGGTTGGTGATGTTTTTAGGAGGGAAAGCATGTTTTTAAATTTAGTTGGGAATAATAGCCTGAATGGTGTGAATGGTATCATAAGATTAGATGATACCATCATTAGTAGAATGGCTATTCTTATTATTGAGTAACATTTAAGTACCCATACAACGTTAGAATGGCTTGAATTGATTTATAAGTAAATATTGATGCTCATCTTGGTCAATGGCCTCTTCCAAAGTACATGGAGAGAGAGTTTGGACCTGATATTAGAACTTGGGATAGAGAGTGTTGGTAAATAGATGAAAGATATTATCATTTTCTATATTATGTTCACATTTATTATATAATGTATTGCATCATTTAATGAAAGCTTATGTAGTTTTGATCTCAAGTTACTTACAATTGATAAAATGGACAAACGTATTCTCATGGAGATCACTAGTTTGGAACTATTAGACTAGAGCATTAAATAAATCTTCCAAACTATTAATAGAATGAGATTTTAGTTAATTTTACCAATCTAAAGCATTAATTATGATATTTTTGGCTAATATATTGTTAGCAACAAAGGTATTTAATTTGACCTAGTTTTTATATAGATTTCCAAATGTTTTCAAGTAAAAAGTAGGATCGATTGACCCATTATAAGAAATGGTAGGGGTGATACCTCCTCTATCAACATTATAAATTAAAGAGGTAATAGGTTCATTTATGAAGATTATTTATTTTTTTATTAAAAAGATGGGGTTGAGGGATAAGATTACCATGGTAATCTTTAAGAGCATGTGGGGGAACATTATGATTATGCATTCCCCATGGCATCTATTGAGGGTGGGTTTGAATATGGATAAGCTGATTTTGCATTTACATCATTTGATTTGCATTGTTATATTGAAAATCATTCATTTGATTATGAGTTTGTAATAGGATTTGATGGGTTTGAGTTAAATTATTAGCATTATTTGAAGTATCAGAATTGATAGTAGTGGTTTGGGTACCACTATGAATATTAGTAGGTGCTTTAGAAGAACTATTAGTAAGTGAGTCACGATTGGTATAATTTGCTTGGACTAGTAGAGGGATGAGAAAAAGAAGCACTAGATGCATGATTACCATTGGTATCAAATGATGCACTAGTGGATTAATTAATAATAGTGGGTCTTGGAAGAGGCCCACTAGATGTAAAACCCACCATGTTTGTAGAGATACTAGGCATGGAAGTAGAGGAAATCAAAGAAGAAGAAGTCATGGTATCATAAGGGGTATAAATAAAGGGAAGAGGCTGAGAAGAAAATAAGCTAGCATCCTTAAATCCATGTGAAAAAGTGGGAGAAGGTTATTGGGGTTCCTCAACTTGATTACTTATCATGAGATGGTAGATAGTAAAATGATCATTTCCTCAATGTTGAGGGAACTCATTGATGAAGAAGAGCATTTATGGTGTATACTCTAATTTGGGTTGATTTTAAAGTGAGAAGAGAGGATTATAAAGTGAAGAAGAATGAGGATGGGAACTATAGTTACTAATGTTAGTGGCTATATTCACCTTACTTTCATCTAGGATAAGAGCCATTAGTTTCTTAGGGAGAACCTATTAGGGCTAGTAAGACTCATCATATCCATTGAATTAAACTCAATGTTGTCATTAAACAAGAAGTTCATGATGAAGGATAAATATTAGTGAAGGAAAATTTCATGAAAAAAATGAGATATAAAATGAATATAAGAGTACAAAGTCAACTAGGTTGACCTAGCACTGTAATAAGGGTATGAAAACTGAGTTAATAAGGATCCAAAATTGACTAGGTTGACATAGTAATTTAACCTAAGACAAAGGGAAGCTTGATAAGGATACAGATTCAACCAATTCAACTTAGTAATATAACTTAAGAGTTAATAAGGAGTACTAGGTTGATCAGGTTAACTCAGTACTATAGGTAGGGGAATAGACAATCTATAAGAGATTGTGTTGAACAAAATGACAATGTATTGAAAACAAGGAAAAAAAATTCAATGTACTTTAAAAAAAGAAATGAAATAAAAACCATAATCAATTTAGTCAGTGAGAATGATCAAATTAAGGAACACAATGTAAAACCTTGTACCAACACTAGCCAATGCAAGTTTTTGCAATACAACATATAATGAGCAAGCAATTAACTAAAAAGTTAAATGTTAAGTGGTCATCCTGAATGTTTTTAGATTATTATAAAGTGTTATATTAAGTGTGATATGGAATATATAAAAAATTAGGGAACTAGATATCAATCTTTGGATGGTTTTAAGACATTTAGGTTGAAAGGGATCTATGTTGGCAATGGTACTAGCTTGGTACTGGGGCATACCCCCTCACTTCACAATCCCATAGTGATAAGGGTGTTTTGTGATTTGATAATATATATCATTAACCATATGTGTATACTTGGCCAAAAAAACATGTCATCTTCCCCCTTGGAAATGAAATCTAAGTAGGTAGGCCTTGGGTAGATAAATGTTTAAATTCATTTTGAAATTATGTGATTTGGTAGTGTCTACAAGAAAGAGAAAAATAGTGTTACTAAATGGTATATTAAAAAACCACATAATTAGACTATGTGAGATATTCTAAGCATGCAAACTACTAAAAATGAAAGTGTGAATGAATTACTAACATATAGCTATTAATTCCCAAATTAAGCACAATATAGAGTTGGTTCAAATGACAGTTCATGAAAACATTATAGAATAGAAAGTATGAGTCCTTAAGAACTAAGTTGACTAGGTTGACCTAATATTTTAAATAGAATATAAAAATAGGTCGATCAGGTTGACCTAGTTTTCTATAGGATTGCAATTTTGAAGACTACAAATTTTACAAAACAAAACTGTAAGGAAGAACTAAATTGATAGAGTGAGAAATAAAGGAACCTTGGTGGGTTGGAAGATGCTAAGGACTATGAAATTTATGTTGAAGTCTCCTAAATGTTTCTTTCAAGTTTTGCCAACTATGTTGACTAGGTTGACCTAATTCTGTATTCCAAAATTACTAAAGCCTATTACGATGACTATACTAGCATGGTTAATCTAATTTGTTATCTAGAAGCTGATTGTGATACTAAGTCAACATTTTCAACTTAGTTTTTTATTCTCAAGTTAAATAAAATACTAAGTCAACTTTTTTGATATAATATATTATTTGGAAGTGAATAAGAGTATTATATCAACCTATTCAATCCAGTAACCTTTATCTGATGAAGAACTCCACTGAAACAACATAGTCATTTTGATGTGATTATGTGTTAAACCTACACACAAAAGTTGGAAACTATACCAGCCTTATCAACCTAGTACTTAAAATATAGAAAAATAATAAAATGATATAAGTTAAAAGCATGAAATAAAAATTTTAAGGGTTAGCTTCACGTCAGGTTCCCTAGAATATATGCAACTAGAAATGCATAAGATCCAAAAATAAATCCTAGCTCAAAGAAGATAAATCCTACTTACATTTCTAATTAGGGATATATTAGATAATTAGGAACATGACCAATATAGATCTGTTAGACCCAATTAGAGGATGTATTACCATAATAAGATCACTAGGGAGGGTTCCAAAGCCTCTAATCAAGAAAAACTATACAATAACCCTAACTAAGTCCTATGTTTTTATATTCATTATACTAATAACAAGTAAAGCAAAGAAATATAATCTAGTGCTCACCAAAGCTTATGGCACAAAATGGGGGTAATAAAAAACAAAAGTAAACATGCATAGAAGACATATACTCAAATAAATGTATATAAAATCCTAATACATTGAAGAGAAGTACAAATTCATATTTATCTACTCTTACAAAGGAACAAAAAATTTAGGAATATTTACCTTTGAAGATGAACCTACTGATCCTCAATCTCTCTCTTGGCCAAGGTGCTTCATAAGAGGTTATTTTTGTATGTGAGTATGATAAGGATAAATCAGCTTTAGGCTAGACAACCTATCAATACATCCAAAAGAATTCCCCACAAAATAAGATCTGTATCTCCAAAGAAAGTATGAAACCCTAAGGTTACTCCTTAAGTAGAATGGTAAATAAGTAGATGCATAATAGCTCTTATTTCTTCTCTTATCTAAATAATGGAAAAATCATTATGTATATATAGGATTATTTATTCCTAATTCCTACCAAAAAATTTGTCCAATAGGGTTGACCAAGTCAACCTAGTATCATTTTTGACAAAAACTTACTAGGTCACAAGCTAGGTTAGCAAAGAGCTGACCTAGACCCTAAATAAGTTTTTTCAGTAAGAGTGCAAGGTCAACCTAGTTGACCTAGTCATTTAAATTATCAAAATATGTTTTAGGTTAGGAAAATGGGTACTAAAGGTAGTAAAATACTAGAGGAGTATTCAAAAGAGAATAATAAGCTTAGGGGAATGGTTTTTGGGATACAAGTGTGTAGATAATTGGTGGTAAAAGGGACAATAATCCTATGAAGCATGAGTGGTATATCCACCCCTTTCCTGGTACACCCCTTAGGGAGTGCATGCAGAGAGATTGAGACTCGATGGGTTCCTATAAGATAAAGAGCATTAGTAATTGATAAAAATTTAAAAATATTATGTGTATATAGAAATTATTATTTAGGGTTGGATTGACCAAAATTTGAATTCTATTCCATGTCTTTTGAAATAAAAAATTGAAATCACTCAAGAACTATTGAAGATCTTATTGAATAGTAGTTTTTTGTTTAACCAAGGAGAGTTTATCACTCTTATCTTCAAATTGTGTGCATAGTGAAATCTGTAAGTCATCCTAAACATAAATGGAATTGGGAGGTAGGCTTCTATATCATTTTAAGGCTTTACCCTTAAAAGAGGAGACTAGAATATTGATTATAACATTATCTTGTACTACATTATGGACTAAAAAAAGATTAACAATGTCTTGTATATGTTACATAATAGTGGTAGAAGTTTCCCTAGTAAAATACAAAAGGATTTTCAAAGCCAATGTGGGAATATCATCATACTGGGCCAATTGAAGTGGGTTGCCTCCATTGAAGGCTACAAAAATTTTATTTCTCAAAGCCATAATGGGATGTATAAAAATACTATGTGTATTTATAGTGAATGTAAATAGATTTATAGAATATACTCTAGTGTAAGATATAATTGATTTTGATTTCTTTTTATAGGGAAATGATAATTACTATAAGTCAACTTTCTTACCTTTAGCATATGATCTCATAAACCATGAATTATTGAATCTATAAGCTAGTGGAATCACCAGGTGTATTTGAAGTGTGTATGAGAATCATACAATGCTTTTTGAGAATATCTCCAATCTCTTAGTAATAATTTTTGGGTCCCATCGGGCATGCCAAAAATTGTTATCACAAAGATTTTTCACCTAACTTGGTGTTTGTAGAATGTTGTGTAGAAATATAATGATACAATGGGATCACCACTAATATTTAAGACCTTAGAGAATTGAGGTAAACCTCTAGATATGTTTGAATTCCTTTCACTAAATTTAGTGCAACTGATAAATTACTAGTTCATATGGAAAAAAAAGTTCTTAGTGATCTTTCTTCTAAACTAGGGTTTGACTGAGAGAAAAAAGTTTTTAGAAATAAAATTTCAAAACTGGAAATGGTGATAGCACCAAATTTTTTTAGTGTATTTTAATGATTTATTTTAATGAACACAACATAAAAATAAATTTATTGGAGCATAAACTCGTGAAAATGTGAAATCAAAAGTAATATTGGGGATTTCTAACATAAGGGTCAAGATTCTTTATTTTTAATCAAACAATATCTAAAAAGGGAAATTAATACCATAGATGAAATTTTGTGATTTAAATAAGAATAAAAGCATCCACAAAATTTATAAATAAGCTTTCATACACAAATATAACACACATAAGAAAGGAAAATCTTCAATCTATTTTCATTCTCTAGGTTACAACATGTAGATAACTTATTCAAAATTAAGAATAATTTTATAACAATAAAAATATAAATGGGATACTCCATAATACCCATATTTATACAAAAAATTATCTTTTAAGGGGTGTAATTAACAAAAACACCATGCTTAGTTCAATAGCATGAAAAATATTAAAAATCCATGCAAGGGGGTGTGATCTTTAGCTAGAATGGCATCCTTGGCAAAGTAAATGGATAGAAAAAGAACATGCAACTGTTGGGCATTCTAAAAAACTATTGGAGGTATAGGAGAACTTAATGAATCTTCATGCAACAACTTTTTTGTATTTAGTTGAGCTGATGTATATTCTCCACATAATGAGGAGTCAAAAATTGAACTCATACTCAAGACAATAAATAGGTTTTAGATAACTTTATGTTATTTTTACAAAATCTAACTTGTAATTTTCAATTGGGACTTTTAAAACTTTTAAGTCATCCAATTTTGACAAAAATAAAAATGTACTTTACATAGTAGTTTTTAAAATTAAGTAACTTAGACTTGTCAAAAAGGAAAGTATAATTTACAAGTTTGATTTTTACAACATTCAACATTTCAAAAAGGAACATGGAAATTACAAGTGGATCTTTCTAAAAAAGAGCTGTAAAAATGATAGTTGAAATTTGCAATCTACAAATTTACAATATTTTTTTCAATAATAAAATACAATATACGTAATTTATTTTATCAAAATAATTAATATACAACCATAACTTTTGAATACTTGTTGTCCTTATTTTCCTATGTCTTTTAAATGTATGCATCAAAACTTTTGAATCTCTAGGATATAATCTTCATCAGGACCAAATCAGTATAATTTGATTATTTTACATTATTTAAGTGTGTCAAAGAGTTCCCCTTGTGCAACCTTGTATACTTGAGTTTCTTTCCACATTTGATCTACTGTATTATTTTACCTAATAAAATGGTGGATTTTGTCTTTATGTATTACTTCACATGATAATTTATTAATAAAATATTAAATGTCTTAGATCAGATCTATGACTTTATCATGCGTAGCCTTAGATTTATTGATACTCTTTATGAGTATTATTATTCTAAACTGAGCTACTCTATCCAATTCCTCATTCTATGCATCATTTCTTCATATCTTTTCTATAATGAGGGTATCAATTTCAATCATGTCCACAACTAGAAACTTCAGATAGAATAGGTTCAACCTCTTTATCTATTCCTAATATTTTCTTACTTGATCCCTCAAAGTTGTATGTCCATCCTTCAAAGCTTTGTAATAGTCCATTGATAATTCAATAAATCTATTTCCCTTTAAATGTGTTCCTATACCTAATACTTTATGTCCCTTCCCATACTTATAATATCTGTTACTATATCAAATTTTTATTGGTCAAATATTTGACTAATAGATTGTGCTGGTTGGGTAGTAGGCTCAATGAACTTCTTCAGTGCAGTCATCAATTATTTAACCTTATTATTCAATTTTTCCTTTGTGACTTTGTCACTATCCATTTTTGCAAAGATAGAGTTAATGTTGTATTGAACATCATGTTTCAATCCCTCTGTTATAGGATAACCAAGGTGAACCTTTGATATTTGGTAATCCCCCACCACTAGATCTTCTTTTTGTTTTTCTAGTAGGGATTCTATAATTTCTACATATTTCTCCCCTGATGAATTATATAGTATTCTTGATATGGTTCTAATAGATTCCTTTTATTTCCTAAATGCCTCTATAATTCAAAATTCTAATGTGCTCAGGGACACCATCTACTTCATTTCTTCCCCATTGATTGCACTAGCCAACTTGGAGTGGCATTTTGTTGTCCTAGAAATGCAAATTATGAATCTGTAGTTGAAGTTATTTCACTAGTGGTTATGGTGATGAGTTTTATATATTTAAATGATATGGACTCTAAATCTTTAGCTAATGTTTTGGAAACCTCTTCCCCATCTATGAGTTGAGTGGCCACATTTTTATTAATGGTTTTCTCTATCTCTACATACTTTTGGAGGGTTAGGTTTTTTTTGAAAATGGAAGGAATGGTGCAATGGAAATAGATGTGCCTACCGAAGGTGTGGGATATGGAAGTGACACCAATAGAGGGGTAGGCATAGGGATTTAAAAAATTGGAACCTATGGGAGTGTGTAATCTATATCCATGAATAAATAAACCAAATTTTTGGGGACACTCAAGGTTGATGAAATGGGGAAGGTGATAAGAGATGAAAATGAAGTAGTAACTATCCCTATGGTTGGGATGGCTAGAAGGATTTTAGTCAGGATGATTGAATCTATAGCTGTAAACTATTGTATGGTGTTACTGATTAATGGGTTGGTGGTGGTTATTAGGGATAATATGGAAGGAATTGTATAAGAAGGTAGTGTAATTGTAGAGGAGGGAAGGATTATGGAAGAGGGGAGTGGAAGTGAAACTTGAGTTTCTAATTGAGTTGATTGAACTATTGGCAATGGAGTTATTGGCATAGGTGAGCTAGTAGAAATGGAGGGGAAAATTTATTGAGGTGATAGTGGAGTGGATATAAAAGGAGAATGTGTTGTAGCTAATGGAATGACTGAGATAGGAGGAGAAAATATGATAAAGATAGGAGTACAAACTATGATAGAGATAGGATTACAAACTATGAAAGAGATAAGGGTAGAAATTATTGGTGCTCTAATGACAGCTATATATTCAAATGAAATTACTATTAGATGATATAATGCTTCTCCTTGGCCACTTATTTCCCTCTTTTAGCCTTTAAATTTTTCTTTCTCTCGTGAGATATCATTGACCTATCTACCTATTATCGGAGGGTTCCATTGCTAAGATCTTCTATAGTTGGTGGTACTCCCTTCTCCTTGAGATCTCTTAGCTTCTCATTGATGCTCATTGTTTCCTTGGTCACATTGACCCATTTGCTTCTAATCGAGTTGATTTTTATATTTATTACATTAGTGGTTCTATCTATTAATGATAAGGACTCGAATAGACCACCTAACTACTGAAAGGTGTTGACCAAAGATCTTGTTATCATAGTAGACCTTGTCTACTAGGGATTCATCATCTACCAAGTCCTTAGGGACTACTACCATGTTAAAAGCCTTGATTTGATCTAGGGTCATCCTATAATAATCCTTTAGTCTCACTTATTCTTCATCTTGAAGATCCTCCCAATAGTATTCATAGTAGGGAACATGGGAATATGTTGTGATCCCTAATGTACTAGTAATGTTGCCATTTACATTATAAAATAGCCTAGCTTCTAGAGCTATAAAATTTATTTGAGTCATTTTTCCATCTACACACTTGGATTTGGATAAGGGCATGTATACCTCCCTATACTAATGGGTAAATGGATTCCTACCTTGTGTTTGTTTGATAACAATTTGTGAGTTTATACAAGTTTACTCACTAGTTTCACTAAATCCCATTTGTTGCTTACATAGCTTAGGAGGGTGTAAGGAAAAAAATTGATACCCCCTACTCTAATGTATGATTATGTGGGGAATTGAATGAAATAAGATCACTAGTTTGTGATCTCTAAAATAACATCATTAGAGAATAATTTCTTTTCCAGATCTTTATCAAACATGAATATGATGTAGTCTATGAATGCATCATTTAACCTTCTAAAGTGTCACCTACTTGCCTTGAGAGTGAGGTTAGGGTAATAATTTAAAACCTTTTTTACTTGGTCAGCTACTAAATTAAATCTTAGGAAATCTTTCCCCTTTTCTATTATATATACTAGATATGAAGTCATGTAGAACTTCCTTATATTCTAGACTTCCATCAACTACTTATTAATGGAGTCACTTATCAATTGTGCCCATTGGATGTACTACTTGTTTTGGTGGATTACCCATATGTATTGGTACATCTAGTCTTGAAATTTCTTGGCATCAGGGTTTTTAGTCACTCTATGCCAAAGTATTATTAAATCACCCACTTCATCCTTAAAATATATCCATGCCAATGTTTTAGGTAGTCTTATAGAGGTAGGCCTAGGGACTTTTAGCCATTTTTTATTGAAGACCCTTAAAAATCTAATGGTATTATCTTGATAGAACTTATTTGATGATTTGATATTTATATCAAGATAACTCTCATATTCAAGGATCATGAACACTAAGTCTATGAAATTAGGGTTTAGGTTCATAATTATCTCTCCCTTATTAGTGAGCACTTCTATCTTCTCTGCATCATAATACTTTTCCAATGTGATCACAAGCTCTGGGATCTACAGTAACAAGGGGAAGGTTTCTACCTAGGGAAGTACATAATTTTAAATACTATAAATTGAGTAATTTTTGAATTCAACATTCATTCTAGTCCAAAAGTCACCTAGGTTAATGTGACCTAAGTCTATGTCAATGATCTCATTCATGTTAGATTCCAAGATAAGTGGGACACTAGATCCCTTAGATTTGAATTTCATCTCTTTTCCAAACATGGATGTTAGGGGAAAACCAACTATAGATTTGGTGGGATTTGAGTGTGAAAAAGATAGGTGAAAGATTTGGTAAACTTTGGAGTTGCTCTTATAGGGAAAATATCTAGTGGGGATTGTTTAGAAAAATACACTTTCAATGTTTAATAAAAACACCAGTGGGTTTTGGGCTTGCAATTGTAATTAAGATCACCGATGGGCTTTGGAGTTACTTAGTGCACTAGGATTATCCATAGAGTTATAGGGTTGTAAAAGTAAGTAGAAAATCCATGGGTTTTGAAGTTGTGATAGCAAGTGAAAAGCCCATAGGGACTATGTGAGGATATTCAAAGGATATTCTACTAGTTTTTATGAATTTTGAAATCCTTAGATTATTTATAGATAAAAATGCTTGAATATACTCGACATGAACTTGGGTAACCATATGTTTCCTTGATGACAACAAGTAGACAAAATAGATCCCTATCGATGCTAAGTAAAGAAAAACCCTAATTTTACAACTAGATAGGAAGAAAAAAGAGACATATACCTATGCTTAGATTGATATAAAAAAATGATAGTAGGAGATACAATAGGGAAATATGAATACCATGTAGGGGGATCAATGGCATTGTGGCTTAAGGTTGTATGGGTTGAATGCATGGCATCATGGCTTGAGGTCACTATCAGGGTTATAGCTTGAGGCATAGAGCTTTAATCTCAAATTTAGCACAAAATAATGATTTTTTATTAATCCTACTTCATTTATATATAACCTATACATTTAATACCCCTAGGTCAATCATTGGCTTAGAACTTTAGAGTCTGGGAGAAACTTTGCAATTTTACAAATTTGTGATTTGCACTTTGACCTCCACTTTCTATAGGGTAAATTAGCTCTTTAAAAATGGGAAGGTAAAACTTGAGGTTTAATTTTAAACTTTTCAAGTTGTAAATTAAAACTAGAGTTCTAGTTTTTGTAGGAAGGATAGTCAGTGGGAAGCAAGACACGAGTTAAAATTTTCAACTTTGAGTTTTAGTTTATAATTGGAGTGATGCATAAGAAAGAGGTTGGAAATTAAGTTTTCAAGTTTAAAAGTTAAAAATTGCATTCCAATATTTTATTTTTGTGGGGTATGTATTTGTCAGGAATTAGAGCTCCATTTGTAATTTGAAACTTTGTAAGCTATAATTTGCAAGTGGGGTTCTAATTTATGATGGGCATGAGTAATGTGGAAAGTGGAGGTTGGGAAGAAATTTATCATTTTTCAAGTTGAAAATTACATTCCAATATTTGACTTTTTTTGGATATGGGTAAAGTGGGAAGCAAAGGTCTGGATGTAATTTTCAAGTTATAAGTTATAAATTGCACCCAAATTTTTAGTTTCTATCAAGCTTTGGGAAATGAGTGCCCAGGGTCATTTTAAGGCATTTTTCCAAAAAATTAATGGGTCTTTCTTTGGGTACTAGATATTTTGACATTTTGGGGACAAAAATATCAATAGGTTATGTAATCACCATGTATGAGAATGAAACTACTACTATATATCATGAAACCACCCTTTTTTAATATGAAACCACCATAGCAATTTATACAACTATCATGACAAGCCCATCACCAAGGCAGAAATTATGTAGTTAGAAAAGGTGGTTCCATCACCTAGAGGGATAATTATATCACTAATAATCAAGGGGTAATAAAAATTTGGGGGAAGATGCAAAGGTCAACAAAAGGGAGTTTTGGGAGACCTAAAAGGGAAGGAATAAAAAGAAGGTAAAGTGTTAAAGAGTTAAAATTTGATATTCAATGGGAGGTCAATGCATCATCATTGGACATTTTGTGTCAAGAATATCAAATTGTGTAAAAATTAGGTGTATATAGGAATAAGGTGTACACTATTATCTGAGACCCATCCGTAAATCTCATGATAGGGAAAAATGAATTAGGAAAATATAGGAGTCAGTGGATGGTAAAATGACAAGAATATGATCTTGATATCAAGATTATAAGTTAGTCTAAGGCTAGGGTTTCACTCAGTTGATCACTAAAATTGATCCCAAAATTGAATTACACCAAGTAGATTAATCAATAGCACTCTACCCAAATTGGTAGGCCCTGATCATAAATTACCTTCTTTATGGGCTATTTTTATGACTCAATTAGATGTAGAAAAGAGCCTTAAGTTTGAAATTAACCCATTATATGTTGAATATATACATTATCTATCAAAATATCTATAAATTTATCTAATTTAACTACCTATCAGAGAAAGAATCCAAGGAAGTAGTGACCAATTTTCATGAAAATCTAGGTGGTATCTGTTGGGTGAATATTTTGTCATCAACTAACTGATGACAAAATGGGTATATCAACCACAACACAAGGAGATTTACACCATAAAAAGTGTGGGTTTACAACATCTGGATGAGCTAAATCTCTCCTCTCATCATGGGGAGGTTCCCTATGAATATTTATAAGATATATGTATATATATAAGCAGAAAATAATACTCAGGATGGTATGACAACATCCATCTCTCTTTTTTCAGAGATGATGTCCAAGGAGCAAGAGAGAGAAATCTTGGTCATTGGCTAAGAAAATTCCTCTTCTTTTAGGAATGGTATCCAACATAGAGTATAAAATCCCCTAAAGTATGTAACCAAGTTCACAAGGAAACCCATGTAAGCACAAAGTCTTCCGTTGCTTCCTTCACTAATTCAGAATACGCGTAACTATAGAGTGAAATAAAGCACAAAGTCTTTGCATAAAACTACAAAGGGTGAAAGGATCACCAAGATAAAAGTAGCTCAAAGTCTCTCTTTTATCTTTTATAAACATCCTTATATAATGTTAACACACACACTTTGCTTATTAAATCAAATAGATAAGAGATTATCAGGAAAGAGGACATAAGAACTATTTCCTAAATAACACAAATTACTTCAACATAAAGTCTTTAAATAAACCTGTTTCTCATTCATTCGATGAAATATGATTTACAAGTTGAGCACAAATTCTCAAGAAGTGTCTCAATTTCAACAGAGTTTTTGCTCTCAATTATCAGAGATCCATTTACAAAAGAGGTCTCCACTATCTATAGGGAGAAACCTTCAAAATTAAAAAGATTAAAATATAAAAATATCTTAGTCAAAGATGAGTCATCTTTGACTTTTGAGATATTTTTCCATATTTTTCACATGTAATTACACATTAAAAAATTGCATGCACTTTTTCATGACAAAAGTGCATGAGAAGAGAGGAAGAAGAGAGAAGGGGAAAATGGTTCAGCTCTTGTCTCTAGACTTCTTCAAATGAGCATTGTACATAGCAATAGATGCCTAAATTCCTATATTTTTTGGCATAATGGTGTTCCTAAAGATAACCCTGGCCCTGATTAGAGCATCCTTCAATGTTGTGATTGCCTTAGCATGACTAGTTAACTGAGTATCTAAAATATTGTCCACAGAAGTCATTGAGAACACTTTTTCTTCAAAATCCCTATAAATCATACCTTTGAATCCTTAGATCATCTCTTCAACCAACATAAATCGATTATCCTTGGAGGTGAGGTCACAAGGCAGTTCTTCCAGTCTATTCAACAAGCTTGTGTCACTTTTCTCACTAGCATGCTTAGAAGACTCGAGATCTTCAATCAGCTCCTTGAGTACCTGAATCCTGTATATTAGTGATTCCTTGATCTCAACATAACAATCTTTACTGGTAATAATTCTAATGGATATCAAGGTGATTTTCTTTAGATCTTTCATTTCCCTCCACTTGCTAAGATATTTCTCTATACTGTCAATGTCCTGAGAGATAAGAGAGACAAGGTCCTCTAAATCTGTCCTCACCTTTTTCATCTTGTTTGTCTTCTCAACAACCTCTGTAAGGAAATTCCTTGAGTGTGCATCTTTTTAATGTAATCCTCTAGCACTTTCCCTTTCATATAGGTTTTCTTTGCCTTTTGAATGACAGGGTCATCTATGGAAAAGGCCTCTGGGGTTGCTGCTTCAAGGGTAAGGGTGAATTTCCTTACTACTGCAGTCAAGTACTCTACCTTGGCCTTATAGTAATCCTTCATCTCTTTTTCTCTATCAAATTTTTGGACCATGATGTCCATTGTAGAGTGTAGATCACTTTTCGCACCTTCATGAGTAACTTTTCCAAGTTTAACATGAGAAATAAAATAGATGCTCATGTCAAAACCCTCAAGGGTTGCATCCTATGGTGGTTTATCTATTTCTAGAAATTTATGCCCCTTTTCTTCAACCAATTTTGAAAGGATCCTTGGTCTCTTAGGGGCTTTAGCTTTCACCGACACTATCTTGCCAAAATTGAAGTCATCTGTAGAGATGGCTAGCTTCTTTCTTTTAGGCATGAAAGCTAACATCCAAGGAGGGAGAGAAGAAGTACTTGTTGTGGCAATGGTTCCTGTAGCTGGTGTTACCATGGTAACATCAACATTGCTAGTGGTAATAGTGGTTACAGTGGGATTAACTGGCAAAACTATACCAGCTATTAACTGATCAAGGGTAGAACTTTCTCTTAGATTGAAAGAAGAAGATGATAGACTAGGAATAGAACCTGAGGAGCAAAGAGTATCTCTAGAAGTGCCTTGAGGATCACCAAACATAACTCTAGAAGGAGAGGTGGCTCCAGAAGAATTAACACTGATAGGAGATAGAGGTGAAGGAGAGGCCATAAGAGATTAAGGTGGTGAAGGAGAGACATGTGTAAGTGGTTATGCCCCTTCTTGGGAAGGTAGAGGCTCAGTTCTTTAATACTCTAAGGGTTTGTCATCTGTCTCTATTTGCTAAGCTACTTGTTCTTAGGAGCTTTGTTTTCCAACTCCCTTAACCATCGATTCTGGCTCCTCAACAACCTTCAATTTCTTGGAAACAAAGATGATTCTAAGCTTGTGAGGCCTAGATGAAGAAGGAACATCACCTTTGTTCTTGGTCCTATTTTTTGCCTTCTTCCTCATTTCCACTTGGAATTTAGTCTCTGATCCTGTAATAAACTCTTTCAGCGTGATCCCTTTAGCTATTAACCAATCATTGGTGTTAGCCAATATTGATTCAAATCTCTTCCTCAAATAAGTTAATTCTTTTTGGGACCACTAAATAGGAGGAAGAGGAGAGTCAGCAACCTTCTCAGCCAGGTACCTACTGTTGATGATGTTTTTATCATTGACCAAATTGGAGGGAAAATCTATAAGCCCCAAATATTCAATTTGTTCCAAATTTAACTTGTTGTAGTCCATCCTCCTGATTTCTTTAGCTGTCTTCAGGTCTACCCAGATGTCTTCGATCATAGGCTCATGAAACTGAGTCTCTCTTTTGATCATGTATTTGACACCCCTATAGTAAAATTCATCCCTTCTCTTAAACTATTTCATAGTAACCAGCTGCATCTCTGTCTCTATGACCTTGGCTTTGGCTGCAGTCAAAACTAAGTATTTGCCAATTTCAATTGGAAACTTGAAACTTGGCTTTTTTAGTTCCATTTGCCTAGTGTGTACGATGACCATTTGTCTACACACCTCCATTAGAACTAGCTTTTCAAAAGGAAATATGGGGAGAATATGGGGATAGCCTTGGAAAAAGCCAACTTAGAGATAGTAGAAGGAGGGAAATTGTAGAAACATATAGCCATAGTCGTTGATGACCATCCAGGCTTCATCAAATACTCTTTTATATTCGAGTTGAGGGTTGAAGAGGAATAAAAATACTATGAAGAAGGCATCATTTACCCTCCTAAAATGGTGGATTGATCCTTTCAGTGTTAACTGAGGGTAATATGAGTAGACTGGGGTGGTCTTCCTATCTCCTTCAGTTGTCAAACCTGGAAAGGTTCACATGGAGGCCACAATGTACACTAGGTATGAAGTCATATAAAACTTTGAAGTAGTGGATACCTTGGTCAACTACTCATGAAGATTTTTGTTGATCTACTCACCCTAGAAGATGACTTTCTTCCCTTAGAGGATGATCTTGATGAAGGGATACATCCATTCATGAAATTGTGAGGAAGATGGGAGGCCTCGCACTTGGTTGAGGAGGGTAATCAAGTCACCAACCTCTTCAATGAAATCACTCCTTGAGAAATTTTGTGGCCATCTAGACAAGTTCATTCTGGGGGCCTTGAGCCACTTGTGATTCATCACTTTCTTTGCCCTCTCAGGGTCCTTGTCATAATCCTTCTATGCCTTGACGAAGTCGATCCTCATCACTTCAAGATTTCTCTCTCTTGCTCTAAATGAGGTTAAAATTAGATTAAATGGGGTGAAAATCAACCCCAATAACCTGGTGCACATAGCAACAAATTCTACGTGTGAAAATTGAGGTAGTGTAGGGGTGGAAAAATTTGCCACCCTTGTACTCAAAAATGGAAGCGACATGCAGGGGTGGCAAATTTTGTCGCTCCTGCACAAAACGGAGAAAAATGCAGGGGCAAAAAAATTTGCCACCCTTGCACATCCAGATGCAAGGGCAGAAAAATTTGCCACTCTTTCATGATAGAATAAAAATTCACTAGCGGAAAAAAATGCTGCCCATGCACAAAAATAGAAGAAAAAACACTAACTCTAAAAAAAGCCAAAATTTTAGTCCCCAGGTTGTATCGAGATCATAACAACTTTCACGTTTTGAGGAAAATGTAATGAGAAGCTGTTATAAATTTTGAATGGTGTCAGTTGAGCCAATACAAGAATGAGAAAAACTCATCTCAAAAATGAACTTAGAGAGACAACGGGTGAAATAGACAAGTTTTGTAGGGGGTTGTTCCAAAAATGAGCTGAGCTGATTTTGGAAACAATAGTATCCACCCTTATGGGAATGTCAGTACACACAAAATACTATGAGTAGTCTATGATTAGGCCACAAATTTCAATTCCATGTGTGTTCATTTCACTAATTCCAAACCTTCTGTAAATGATAATTCCACACTATGATGCCCATATGACCTATTATCAAAGAAAGGCCATTTACCTAATGGGGACTCAACTTCATTGGATTCATCAACCCAAAATCATCAGTTATCCATTATCTCATACTTAAAACCATTATTTATTACACCAATTGGATTGAGGTAGTAGAAAAAAATAATAGCATATTCAAATAAGTCATCAAATTCTTTGAGGATAACATAGCTATGTGATTTTGGACCCCATCCTTACTAGTCTACAATAACATAATTACATTCTAGTTATTAGAACTCATTGAGTGGGCCTACGATAATAACATTACGTTAAAGTAATCAACAAAATACTAATCATAATGAAGTATCATGGCCAAGTCAACTAATAAAAACCTAATCAAAACAATCAAAAAGCCACTAAAGAAGAGACCTCAAGACTGGCATTCATTATTAAAGTAAGCCATTTGGGCCAACCACACTAGCTATAAGCAAGCCCTAAAAATATATAAATTCATAGTGGTGTATGGTGTGGATCATATAATTCAAATAAACCTTAAGTTTACAACCTATAAACTCATTCAATAATACATCTAGAATATTTGGAAATAGCCTCTAAACTATTGGACATCATCCAATTGGAAGATACATGAGTGGAGGCCTTGTAAAACTTCAGTAGGCATGAAGAAACTATTAAGATATGGTTAAATAAGAGAGAAAATTTCAAATACTTTTGGATATTAGACTTAGTATTATTATTATATAAATCACATGAAAAGGGGTAGCATTCCAAAATTTACCCACTCTAGATTGGCCCATATTGATATTTGAATTACTAGGGTAGAACACATTTATATAGAAGGACCTTGAATGTAAATATATTTCACTACCTTGTATGGGAGGGAATATGAATTACCCATTTATATTGAAATTCCTACCTAGGATTTATCTCATCAATTGGAGTTTATGGAGGGTGAACCTATGAGCATGAGGATGCTAAAGCTCATGGAACTTGAAGAAGATAGGGACCTTGCAATGGAGACACTAGAGTCACATAAATCTAAATTCAAGAAAGACTTTGACAAGATATCCATGGTAAGGTAATTTAGATAAGAGTACCTATTCCTCAAGTGGGATTTAAATAAGGTCAACCTAGGCAGCTATATCAAGTTTGACATCTTGTGGAGTGGCCCTTACTTGATCCATGGATGAAAACAACATAATACTTTTCATCTTACCCAAATGGATGGAGAGGTATTACCCATACCAAGAAATGGAATCCATTTAAAGTCTAGTTATTAAAAAAAATTGTCAATTATATATATTATAGTAATTTTTTATGTTTTCCTCTAAATGCCTTATGCACATTTGTTTTTAGTTGTGTGTTTCCCTTCCATAAGTGCTTTGGGCACAATGTTGTTTCTTATTTCTTTGGGTCCTTTTTACTTCAAGAGAGGTTTTATAAAGGGAAAAACTTGTATTAATTTCATATTATCTAAGAGATAATACTTGAGACTCCATGCCCAATGTATAGGCTAAGGCTATTAGTCTCTTACATAGTAGGCATCCATCCCAGGATGTCACTAAAAATATTGGCCAATTTTGGCCTACATAAAAAACTTGGCCTTGATGGATCAGTACTCTATAAGTCCTAGTGTGGATTAAAAAAATTGAGTATATTTGGTTTTTATTTTAGTAACCAAATGGATAATAATAATATCACATGTCACTGGAAATCTTTTGAAACACTTTAAGCAATCTTAAAGTGTAATTTGATGATTTTTGGGAAGCAGGTCTAGAAATAGGTCTAGAATTGCAAGTGAAAGGGTCCAAAACGTTTCCATGGTATTCATGAGATCCAAGGGGGATGAATTTTTTTTATTAATGTCTTAAAATTTTATCAAAACCTTGATGGTTCCAAAGATGATTATCACAGGTTTAATAATAGCTAGACCGTCATACCACATCATGCAAGAAAGAATAAGTTAGTTTGGTTGTGAATTTAATCAATGTATTCAAGAGGAATCTCAAAGTTAAATTATCACATGAAGATGATGTATTTTTATACCATGGTAATTCGTTACAAATTTGGTATCTTGATGAATTTTCCATCTCAAGATATAAGCCTTCAAAGTTGAGTTGGCAGAGTGGGATGTATGTAAGGATGTCAAATTAAAACCATAAGAAGTAATCATTTAAATTAAAATATTTCAAAGGATATTAAGGTTAAAAATTGATAAAAAAAAAAGTGTCAAAACCTATCTTTATTAATCAATATCAATGGCACATGGATAATAACTTGAGATAGTGGGAGCATCTAGATCAATAACACACATTCACTCATGCAATTGAAGATCAATAGTGAACACAAGGTCAGCAAGTAAAAGGATCCCAAGATTGAAAATAAAGATAATAATTAGCATGATCATAGTGAATAAAATTATTAATAATTCATTTTTTATAAATTATATCAAGATCGATGACGTGTGTTCAACCATGTAAAGGAGATCGATGGTGTGCATGATGTCAAAAAGTCAATAAGCTAAATTACATGTGAAGATGCCACATAGTGTAAGTGCATGAAAAAGATGAAAATATAGTATTAGGATCCACTTATTTACTATGGGATTACCAAGTGTCATAATTTTGTAATCCTAAATCAAAGTTCAATGAAGTAAATTTAATCAAGTTCCATGAGGCACAAGATAGTGACATGTGTCTGAATTTATAATGGTCACATTTTAAAATATGATAAAAAGTGTGGCATGGATGCCACATAGGAAGACATGTTAGATAAAATGGTTTTGTGTACCTAGGTGGGTGAAGGCATAAAATCAAGATATAGATATGATTTACGTCAAGCTAGAGTAGATCTTTTACGTTTGAAGGCCACCATTAAAGCTCAGTTTAGACCTCTAGTTTGAAGATTTAAAACTTGATTTCTAAGGTTATAACATAATTTCATGAATTTTTTCATTTTTATTTAAATGGAATCCATGTGTAATTATTTATTATCTTTTTTAATGTTCAAAAATATATTAGGTCCATTGAGTCCTAATAAAGATCAAGAATAGAGTCAAGCAGCCTAATGGGCTTTTCATTGAAATGATGACTATAGGAAAACCAAAAAATGGGATTTATTTTCATATATAGTAGACCTAATTTTAGGATTTTGATTAAGGTAAAATATAAATTAGATATGGATAAGTTTCTTATCTTCCAACATAGTCATATCCTTGATAAATAGATAATTACAGCCACTTAAAACATACATAGTCATGGCTCTATTAGATCCATAGATATGAAGATTTTTCCCTTATAAAAAAATAAAGTGGAGGGTGGCATAGAGGTTATAATAAATATATTTTGGGATTGAAAATTATATTTGGAGTATTCAATTTTATATACTTAAGGATCTTTCCTCCTTGGAAGGATCGTGACTCATCATCTTGAAAATAAATTCTTGTCTTCTAGTGTATTTTTCAACCAATGAGAGGGTTTGGAAGTTATTGGGACAAATGAAGGTTAATTTATCCATGAAGTACTATTATTAATTTGATAAAAATATGGTTGATAATTCATTTAAGGGTGGTGGCAACTCATTTAATTATTTTTGATGATGTGCTCCTCCTCTTACTTCCCCTTTTTTCCTATGTCTCCCATTTATTCCATATTTGTAAACTCTCTGACTTTTGATTAAAAAAATTGATTATCTCATTTTTAAATATAAAAATACTCTCATTTTATATGGCAAGACCCTATAAATTTTTTTAAAAACTACCTCTTGATGCAATAAGATGATTTTTTACCTATCATTTGCCTTTAACTAGTGTTTAGTAAGCTTATGTATGATGGTTTTGTGAAGGAGATTCTTCTATGACCATTTCCCTTCTTCCTTGCCTATTTTGAGTTATTTTAAGTATATTTATGGATCTAAGCTTATGTTATTTATACCATTAAATGATTCTTGGTGTGAGTCTTAAAATTACTCTTTACATCCTTGATTGCTTGGTGAGCCTAGTTCGTGAAATACATATGCAATTAGCTAGTTTGTGGGATTGTGTGAGCTAAAATTATCTTACATTGATATAGTGTTGGTTTAAAGATTATGTGAGTATCTAATTAAAATTTGGTTCATTACCATTTTATCTTCTTAGTAACCCTATTCCCCCTCTAACCCTTTTCTCAGTAGAATCTTTAGTCTAGGTTATCTATCAAGAGGAAGCTGACCTTCTCTACAGGTTCAACCCCACTAGAGGATACCAAAAGCCTAGGGTTGTCCCAATATTATGTATGGGAGTTGGGTATCTTGAAAAAATCTCCCATAAAGGTAAATTTATATGCTATAATAGTTACAAGGCCCATAGGTAATTTATTCATCTTCAACTAAATAATTTGATCTCCATGTTGATCTTGGAGTCTTGATTGGTTTTTATTAGATAATTTAGATTTTTCTCTTAAAAATTCATAATTTACCAATCACTGTCAAATACTTTCTAGGTAGTTACATTATCAACAATAGATAGCCTTACTATCAACTTAACATTCTAGATATTTTTATTATTTATTTCTTTAGGTAGGTTATACTAGGAGCCTATCGAGGCCATATGATTAACATCTTTATTTAATGATTTTGGTATCACTTGAATTTTTAAAATGGTAAAGTATTATAATAGGTCCAAAAACTTTTGTTTTTAATATCCTATCAAGTTATTCTTGGTTATGCTTCTAGATCTTACTTGGTAAATAATCAACTCACTGTTATCAAATAATTGTAGTGATTTTATCCCTATTTCCCTAGCTAGTTGGAGACCTCAAATCAAGGCTTCATATTTAGCTACATTGTTAGTGTAGCTAAACTAAATTTTGAAAGAATATAAATAAATCTCCTTATATGGAAAGATCAAAATAATACATGCACTTGTACCATTCCTTATTCTCAAGCCATCTAAGAATATTTGCCACATTCCTTGAAGATATTTAGCTAGTTTTATAAGATTGATGATGATTGCATAATTTTCATGAATGTAATATGTACCCAACCTACTTTATTATACATATTCATAGGGATAAAATTATATATTTTATCCCCATTCATACATATGAGTGTCTAGAGTATCTTCTATAGGTATTGTAACTTCATGATCAAGCTCTTATCTTGATGTTATAATGTGAAATTCATATCCATAAGGATAGGGTTTAGTGATTAGATTAGCTCTTATTGTTACTCACATTACATATCTCATCCTAAAAAACATGTGAGACTAGTCAGTAGATAGATACCCTCCCATTTTTGTAGTGAAGTCTCATGAAAGGCAAATGGCAAAATAATGGAGGAGATCAATAACTAAGATATCTTGGGAAATTGATAATCTTGGACATGATTGGATGGAGAGATTTAAACCTTTTATTATACTAAATAGTTTAATATTATTCCCATCTAATTGAACCACACCTTTTGAGACAAGTGTATACTTAATACCAAGAGGATCAACTATTTTCTTGGGCATAACAAAAATGCTAGCCACTGAGTCTATCATGCAATTATGAATGAGATGCTTCCTAACTATGAGTGGGAGATAGAAGGAGGGAGTCTTACCATTTTTACTTATTTTGGTGTTAGTTTAAGGTTAAAACAAATTAATTACAATATTAGGTCCCTTTGCCAAAATTTTATCTATTATTTAGAAGTTTCTCAAGGATTCTTGTAGTAAATATCTTTGTGTTAGAATGGATAGTTCTTCCCATATAGTGAAATTAAAATTAGATTTATTAATTTATTAAAAAATACTAAAAGGATTTTTACCTTCATTGGTGCCTTTATGGGAGCTATGTTTTATTTTATGAGATTTAGGGTCAACAATTTTGATTTTGACTGGCCCATTGGCATAAAGGATGGCCTCTATACTTCATTGCCTTTTGTAGATTCTTGTATAATTTTATAAGTTTTATCTTGTTCCACCTTGGGGTGTTCATCACTTTATATTTCCATTTTATTTGAATGTGTATTTGTTACCACTAAACCACCACCATTAAATAATGCTTCCTCCTAATTTACACCATAAAAAACCTCCTCTTGCCAATTCAAAAGAGTAGCCTCATTCTAAGTGGGCTATTATGTATCTTTCTACAGGGAAGTGGCTTCTAATTATTGTTCTTGAAAGTTTGATATGATTTGAACCATAAAATCTTGACTAATGATTCCATTAGGGTAAGTATTCTAATTATATGGTTGAGCATAGGGATAACACCACTCTTAATCCTGAGCCAATTTATTCTAAATGGGTAAAATAGATTTAGAATTACTTGTTGTATTTAGAGCATAGATGTTTGGATATTTTACTTTCATATTTTGTTTTTATGGTTTTGAACTACCTTGGTATGGCTAACTATTGGGTTGGTATATTTTGTTTTCTTTTTGATAAGGTCTGTAGTTCTAGGATTTTTTCCTTTTCATTACTACCAACTCATTTACAAAAATGTAAAGCAATTACTTAACCTCATATAAATCATCAATAAGAGTGGGATTTAATATGGTGATTTTCTTGTGGTGGGAATTGGAGTAATTATAGGTTGTATAGAAGGTATTTCTAGAAATAGAGGCATTAGTGAACTTGGGGTAATTTTTCCAACTTAAATTAGGCAATTTTATACTCTTATTGTAATTTCATAGGCATTGGGAAGTGTGGTACTACCCATTGAATTAATCATAGCATCTATATCACTATTCAAATATCTTAATTAATATATTAAATTACATGCAATCATAAATACATCAGATCTAAAAATCAATCCTATCTCAGAGAAGATAGATCCTACTTACACTTTCAATTGGGGATATATTAGATAATCTAGAACATGACCAATATAAATTAAATAGACCCAAATAGGGGATATATTACTACAATAATATCACTAGGGAGGGTTTCAAAGCCTCCAATCAAGCAAAAACTATGCAATAACCTTAACTAAGTCCTATGTTTTCATATTCACTATACTAATAACAAGTAAAGTAAATAAATCTAATCTAGTGCTCACCAAATTTTGTGGCACAAAGTGGGGGTAATAAACAACAAAATTAAAAATGCATAGAAAACATATACTCATGTCAATGTATACAGAATCCTAATGCATGAAAGAGAAGTAAAAATGCATATCTCTCTACCTTTATAATGTAAGATAAAAGTCAGGAATACTTACCTTTGAAGATGAACCTGTCAATCCTTAATCTTTCCCTTGGACAAGGTTATTCACAAGAGGTTGTTATGGTATATAAGGATGACAAGGATAAATCAGCTTTAGGATACATAAACTATCAATGTATCCAAAAGACTTCTCCACAAGACAAGATCTATATCTCCAAAGAAAGTATGAAACACTAAGCATGCTCCTCAAGTATGATGGTGGATAAGTAGATGTTAAATATCTCTTAATTATTCTTTTCTTCTCTAAATAATGGAAAAATGATTGTGTATATATAGGTGTATTTAACACTGATCCCTTCTAAAAGTTTTGGCTGATAGAGTTGACCTAATTAACCTATCATTAGTATTGACAAAAACTTACTAGGTCATGGGTTAGGTCAACCAAGAGCTGACATAGACCCTAAATATTTTTTTCCAATAATATTACAAGGTCAACCCAGTTGACCTAATCATGCAAACTATCAAAATTAGTTTTAGGTTAGGAAAAGGGGTACTAAAGGTGGTAAAATACTAGAGGAGTGTGAAAAAGAGAAAAAAAATCTTAGGGGAATTGTTTTTATGAGAAAAATATGTAGATAACAAGTGGTAAAAGGGAGAACAATCCTACAAAGCACCAATGGTCCACCCACCCCTTTCCTAGTGTACCCCTTAGGGCATACACTCAGATAAATTGAGACTTGATGGGTTCCTACAAGATAAAGAATGTCATTAATTTATAAAAGTTTGAATATATTATGTGTATATATATGCTCCACTTGAAGCTCATCATATGTTATGTAAGTGTAACATAGGATGGTAATTTGGGAATATAACATGATGACACATAAAAGTGATGCTAAATAAAGTGTAGTAAGAAGCAAATAAGATAAATTAAAGGATAAAATTGAAAAACACATACCTTTACTTACCTTAGTTTTGTAGATAAATAAGGAGATGATATAGTTATGAAGGCATCCAATGTGAGGAACATTAGGTAAACCTGTAGAGATTAGTGCAAAAAAAGAGTAAAAAATTGAAATTTTTGTAATATAGACATATAATAGTGGAAAATATTCTCTATGACATCAGGATTTTAGAACTTTTTACGGTTCAAAAAATGAGTTAGAAAAAACAAAAATATGATCACAATAATAAATTTAATGGTAAATATTTGGAGGGTAAATAATTGTGAATATTAACTTTAAATAGGGTTAAAAATAATTCATTTTCTATTAGTTGACTATTCTAAGAGAAAAATAAAGCTCTGAGAGACCTAGTGAAAGCTCAAAAAACTAAGATGGTGAAGAGACAATAACGAAGACAAGGAGGACACTTAGCAGATGGGAGTGCAACATTGGTAAAAAATTGAGAATTTCAAATTTATTATGAGTATTTTATTTAAAGTTGAGTTTTTAATATAAATTTGTAATTTAGACCAAATCTAAAGACTAGAATGAACTTTTAGAATTTTCTCAGGAAACTAGGGGTCAAACAAGGAACTAGGTTGAAAGGGATTAGAGTAATAAATGCTAAAGGAATTTATTAAAAAAGGTCAAAGAGTCATCATATTTAAATAACTAGGTCAACCAAGTCAACCTAGTAGGTATAAAATAAGGTTTTAAAATGGCTGACCTAGTAGGTCTAGGTCGACTTAGTTTGTTGGAGGAAAAGTTTGACATAGTACCCCTTGGTCAAGTTAGCTTGTTAAGTCAAAAGGATGACATATTACTATAGGGGGGAAAATAAAAGGGCCAAATTATTTTTTTAAGGCTAAGTGGCTGACCTAGTACTATAGGGTCAACTTAGTTTGTTACTTATCTGTAAACTAGATTTACTCTCTGAGATGAATCACATAGTTTTTAAAAATGGATACTAAAAATCTCAATTCTTTAAGGGAAATAGAATTGGATTCAGAATTCTAAGAATAAATGAAAGTAATTATAAAACTTTTTAAACTCATTTACCACTTAAAACTCTTGATTTGTGTCCTTTTATAATTTATTATAATTAATTTTAGTGTTTCATTAATTTACTTGCCAAACTAAATTATAAACTGAAACTCAAAAATAACTAAACGGAAAGTGAAACAATCTTGATAATGGAGTTCACCCTTTTAGGGGCTACATCTCTAACTTCATAATCATGAATTGTTCCATTTAAAATGATGCAAATATCAATATTTTATAACTTACATCAAAATGGAATATGAGAACCTATAAATAATGCTGCAATCTAATTGTGTGAAGACTCTAATTAATTTAGTAGATGTCTTTCCTTTGTTAGCAACATCTACAACTATAATAAGCATAGGCATCTAGTCATCTTAAAAATAAGCATATATCATCTCTACCTTTTGGGATTCTTTTTTTATAAATACAGTCACACATATACCCATATATCTCTTCCATTATGGGCCTTTCAAAAAAAGAAACATAACATAGGCCTAGTTTTCTGTGTGCCTATATGCATCATGCAAAATATATCCTTCACCCATTAGCTCAATGGCCTTTCAAAATAGGCAAAGCAACCCTGCATCTATGTAGAACCATGTATATGTCTTGGGTCTATCAACATGTTTTCCCATGACCAATAGGTTTTTACCTAAATAGGTGTATTATAAATAACTCCATTCGGATCCTGCATTCCTCCAACTCTGAAAGTAAACATGCCTCCACATAATACATAGTCACACATTTATAATCCTTAAAAAATTAATACATAAGCACCAAAATGGCTCAATTCTTTGTATCTTCCATTGCTTGCCAAATAGAGACATATATCCATATTATAGGCTCTAGTCTATAATGGCATACCTTGCCATGCTTTAAAAAAATGAATGAATATGTCAACACAGGCTCCATCAATACATAGTCTTGAATATCTATATATAAATAAACCCCATTTGGGACTATATATGTCCTTTAATAAATTGACCTCTTCCATTTCTTAAAATCCCTACTAGTAGGCGTATTGACCTCTTCTTATAAGTAGGAAATATTATCTTTATTTATTCAGGACTATATCTACAACATACATCAATTGTCTATGGCCTGAAGATCTTATAAAATATGCAAAATTAATCGAGTATGCTTGGCCTTACAAAATAGAATAATATGCGTTAAAAAACTAGGCTTGGGTCTATAATGCCATTAGATTATATATATTCAACTCAAAGGTCTTGAAATAATAGACATGATCTCCCATCTCACCTTCAGGACTACATTCCTCGTCTAATGTTGAGGCTAATTATAACATCCTTCCATACTCTTTCCAACTATGAGCTTTTAATGGATAACTCCTCCAATGGTCTAACCACTTTGAATAGCCATTTTTAAGGCTAATGTTAGCCTCTAGGCCATGGCCTAATGGTCAGGCCTTACCTATTTCTAAAAAGAGGTCAAGGTTTCAACCTTTATTCTCAACAACAGATTTTCCTTTAGGGGCTTTAATTCTACATTCACTAGAGTGAATGTTGATAAAGCCTTTAAATATGCTTTGTTGGCCTTTTTAATGCATGGCTTTAGCCATATCTCTTTCCTTTTTATTATTTGATGAAAATTTCTCTTCTTAGTTGGGAAAACCATATGGATGAGATCAAACTATAAAAATAATAGTCAGTCCACTTGCTTAATTAGGATCTTGACAAAAATAAATAAGCTCAGTTGGATGATAGAAGATTCCAAGTTTGGTTTGGTAATGACTCGAGCTAGTACTCGATATAGATTTTGAGCTCTATAAATATCTTGAAAACTAGCATGACGTGGTGTCAAGCCATGTGTTAGCTTGAGGACCCACCATATGGACCTCTGCAAATGCTTAGACTTAGGTACTGAGATAATTAGATAGGATCTCCCTTATTCTCTAATAAAATGACACATTTTGCAATTTGAATAACTCAAAATGGCATGTGCTAGACCTTGATTGGTACACTTGGAAAACCATACACATATCCACATCATTGTTTGATGGTTGACCTTTTTTATCCAAACTTTAACTGGCCATAACTTTCAGATATTAACTCAAATTTGGTCTAATTTAATTGCATCAAAAAGATTCCAAAATGATCTTCAATTCTATATTGGTTCCTAGAGAAATTTAAAAAATATGAAAGATGACAAATCCTCTAGATAAAACCTCCCCAAAAAGAAGATTTTGGTCTCAAAAATTCCCAATAATTCACTACATCTGCTAAATGGTTCTCTACATAACATCAAAGTACAAAAACCAAAATATATCATAGTGAAGGTGTTATGAAGTTAAACTATGCAAATAAACTCAATTTAAAATCCACAAAGTTTATTTTAGAAAAATAAGACACCATAAAAAATTCCCTATAAAAAGCTAACTATCCAACTAAAACTATAACCTATTTATGGAGAGTAAAACAAACTCTTTACCCATTCTACGAAAATGACTTGTTAACCAAAATAGTCATTAAATCTAGTGGATTCTCTCAACCCCTACACTACATAAAGGCTAAGGTGTTCTCCATATTATCAACATCACACAAGGAAAAACAAAATGTGATGTATACCCCTATAGGACTTGTAAATAAATTACAACCCATGTATACTTGCATTTTACAAACATTGCCTAAGATAAAGTGGGACTTAAATGTATAAGTCAAGTATAAAAATGTGCAATGAATTTGTCTATCTTAAGGTTATAACTGCATAATTCATAAATAATATCCTCTTTACAAACTCAAAAACTCTATAAGTATCTATAAGACATATCATAAACGTGATAATAAAAATAAGAATGTTAAACTTGTCTTTAATTTTCCTCACTATTGACTGCTCCCTGATTCATACCTCCAAAACTCATCTAGAGTTTGTTTCCCAGAAAGTTTATCACAATGGAAAATTGAAATAGGAATATAAAATATTCTTCCACAACACAAATATTATCAAAATTCCTTCCTAAATCCAATAGTTAATAATTTTCCTAAAATAGTGTTTTGAAGTGAATAAAAATATACTAATTAATACCATAGTCATGCTTATCCAAAACTATTCAAATAAACCAATTGATCAATAAGGGTTGTTCCTTGTTCAAGGTTTCCACAACTAAAGAGGAGGTGGTTTCATCTTATTTAAAACTCTATTTTTTAATATTTAATTGATACATTCTATAAATTCAAAAGGCTTTCAAAACAATTCCAAATAAATATATATTTTACTTCCAAGTAACCCTACACAAAGGAGTCAAACCATAACTGTGCATACATAATTATGTAGAAAAAAATTTATACCTATGAAGAAACTATGAAATTCACCTACTAAGTACTGGTTGACATATTTTTAGTGTTTAATCAACTCCCTATTTACTTCTTGTAACTCTTAACAAAGATGTGAAACATAAACCAACTTATGAACCGATTAACAACTCAATCCATAAAGTGCAAAAACCTATTTAATTTCTTGAAAAAATCCCTCTTTTGCATTTCCATATCTTACCATGGAACTTTTATTTACACTTTTTCCTATAGGCTTCCAAGTATGATTAGTTATCCAAAAATAAAGGCTACACAACTAGTTATCAAAAGCCAAAATATTATGTCAATACCAATATGAAATCAGATCACCATCATACCTTAATCTACCCTCCATGTAAGAATGGTAATAGGACTACAAATGATTCTTATTAGATGTGCATCATTGAAAATTCATTTCATTTTATCTAAATGCATCCCAAGATAGAAAGGTTGATCCTCTCTCAACACCATCTTACAACTTTAAGTGACAATGTGTTGTGTTCTTCATCCATGTTGATCCTACAAGGCTAGTGGTTTTAGAACCTTAGTTGTTAAAATATTTTCTTCTTCTAGTGAATTGGAACATCTTCTAATTTTATTTTGCACTAATCATCCGACATAATCAAATCAATAAAAGAACAATACGAAGAATATGATATTTAAAAAGTTCAAATGAAGTATATCAACAACTAAAGCAAGTCCTATATTAACCTATTCTCATACAAAAATTGAATATTAAACTAGATTTACTCTCTGAGATGAATTAAGTATTTTTTGAAAAAAGTATGCTAAAAATCTCAATTTTTTAATGGAAATAGAATTCGATGTAGAATTCTAGGAATAAATGAAAATAATAAGAAAACTTGTAAACTCATTTCCCACTTAAAACCCCTGATTTGTGTCATTTTATAATATCTTGTTATTAATTTTAGTGTTTCATTAATTCACTTGCCAAACTAGATTATAAACTAAAACTTAGAAATAACTGAAAGGAAAGCGACACAATATTGATAACATAGTTCACCCTTTTATGGGCTACATCTTATGGTTCATAATCATGAATCGATCCATTTAAAATGATTCAAATATAAATATTTTACAACTTACATCAAAATATAATATGAGAATCTATAAATAATGCTACACTCTGGCTATATGAAGACTCTAATTCATTTAGCAAATATCTTTCCTTTATTAGCAACATCTATAACTCCAATAATCATAGGCATTTGGTCCTGTTACAAATAGGCACATATCATCTCTACCATTTGGGAATTTTTTTGTATAAATAAAATCACAAATATACTTGTATATCTCTTTCATTATGGCTCTAATACCTTTCAAAAGGAAGAAACATAACACAGGTTTGGTTTTCTATGTGCCTATATACATTGTGAAACATATATCCTTCACCCATTAACTCAATGGCCTTTCAAAATAGGTGAATCAACCCTACATCCATTCAAGATCATGTATATGTCTTAGGTATATCAACACATTCACCCATGGATAATATTTTTTTACCCAAATAGGTGTATTATAAATGACTCCATTCAGGTCCTCCATTCCTCCAACTCTATAAGTAAACATGCCTCCACATAATACATAGTCACACATTCATGGGCCTTAAAAAATTTATACATAAGCACTAAAATGGCTTGGGTCTCTATGTCCTCCATTCCTCACCAAATAGAAACATCCATACATATTATAGGCTCAAGTTTATAACAACATACCTTGCCCATACTTTACAAAAATGAATGAACATGTCAACACAGGATCCATCAAGACATAGTCTTAGGTCTCTATATATAATTTGACCCCATTTGGGACTACATATATCCTTTAATAAATTAACCTCACCCATGTCTCGAAATCCCTACTAGTAGGAATATTAACCTCTTCTTAAAAGTAGGTGAAATTCCCCTTATTAATTTGGGATTGTATATGTAACATACATTAATTGCCCATGGCCCAAAGGTCCTATAAAATAGGAAAAATTAATCTCAGATGATTATATTTATAAAGTAGAAGATGTATTAAAGAAATAGGCTTAGGTCCACAACACCATAATATTATCGATCCTCAGCTCAAAGGTCTAGTAATAATAGACATGATCTCACATCTCACCATTGGGACTATGTTCCTCCTCTAATGTCAAGGATAATTATATCTTTCTATGGTCATTCTAACTATGAAATTTCAATGGAAAACTCCTCCAATGGTTTAACCACTTTGAATAGCCAATTCTATAGGCTAATGTAAGCTTCTAGGCCATGGCCTAATAGCCAGGCCTTACCTTTTTCGAAAAATAGGTCAAGTGTTTGACTTTTATTCTTGAAAATAGATTTTCCTTTGGGGGATTTAATCCCATATTAACCAAAGTGAATGTTGATAAATACCTTAAATAGGCTTCATTGTCCTTTGTAATGTGTGGCTTCAGCCACATCTCTTGCCTTTTGCTTAGGTGATGTAAATAGATCTCCTTAGTTTGGAAACCCATGTGGATGAGCTTAAACTATAAAAATAATAGTTGGTCCACTTGCTTAATTAGGATTTAAACAAGAATAGACAATCTCAATCAGATGATAGAATATTATGAGTTCATTTGGGTAATAACTCAAGATGGCACTCACACTAGGTGTGAAGCTTGAAAAATAGCATGAGGTGGTGGTAGGGCATGTGGTGTCTTAAGGACCCACCACATATACCTCTCCAAATGATTGGACTTGGCTATTGAGATAATTATATAAGATCTCCCTCATTCACTAATAAAATGACACATGTTCCAATCTGAATAACTTGAAATGCCACATGTCAAACCTTGATTGGTCCACTTGACAACCATACATGTGTCCATATCAGTATTTGATGGTTGACCATTTTTTATCCAAACTTTAACTTGCCATAAATTTCACATAGAGACCTAGATTTAGTCTGTTTAAAGTGCATCATAAATATTTTATAATGTTCTTCCATTCTATACTAGTTTTGGGAGATATTGGAAACATATGAAAGATGAAAAATACTCTAGATCAATTACTAAGTGGTTGATATAGTACTAAAATACAAGAAATTGGTTGATATAGTACATTTAAGGGCAAGGGTGCTTGATTGAGTATTGAAATGGCAAAATAAGCTAAACATAGGTCAAATTGGTAAGAAATGAATAAATTAAATAAAATTAGGTTTGTTTATATGAATTTTTTAAATAATGTATTTTGATTATAAGTGGCATGGAGGTCTAATACATATTTTGTCATTTGATTATTGCAGGGGCACTAAAGATTTTGGTAATTAGTGGATACATCTTGGATACCAAATCTATTAGAGTAGCTGATAGATGTGGACCGAGCTAGATTGGTGATGATAGGCTTATGAGGCATCATGGAGATTTAATGAGTCCCACTGAGTGTCAATCTAATGTTCATGTTCATGGAATCTTGAGAATGTTTGACCAATAAATTTATATGGGTGATGGATGGGGATACCATAGAGGTTGGTATCACATTAGAGAATGTCCATGCATTGCTTGGAATTCCTATGATGGGGATGTCGATGATCACATGGATACTAGATAATTAAGAAGAGAGGTGAATATTATCTGAATAGGTGACTTGATTGGATAATATTTACCCAATAATTAGGGTGAGTCTATTTGATATGTATATTGTATATATTCCAAACATCTAGAAGTTTGTGATAGGACTTATGATATCATGAATGTTGTGTCATAAGTCAGAAGGCAAGGTATCACTGTATAAAATATTCTTGTGTTAGTCGATATTGGAATAGGGGGTACTCTATGACTTGGGTTATATTATCCAAATGGTATAAGACCATGGGGCTAGTGGTATTGTCAAGTACTTGGATATATGAGAGGTTCCTAATGTGTGATTTAGCTAGGTTGCCCTATGTGGTTGATGATAGGTTGCCTCTAGTATTGATATGGATACAAGATCAAGTTACATGGTCTATTCCCCACATGATAGATCTATAGATGGTCACATGAGGAGAGATTATGTGGCATCCTTATGCACACATTATGATATTTTGTCTAAGTTGGGTGATGGTGGTACCAGGGTTAGCATGAGTGTGGATCCCAAGCCACTACACTTGGTGGGTAGAGTCGCGTATAATGTCATACTTACTAGGATATTTCAAACTCCCTCACCTAGATTTATTATATTGGTTCCTATATTTTGGGCTTGACATGCAAGAGAGCTAAGGGGAGAGGAGGAGAAAGAGTATCAGTCATGAGACTAGAGATTAGACTATGACATGTGAGATAATGGACTAGTCAATCATGATAGTTGGTAGTTAGAAAGGGTATGGACATGGATGAAGGAGTGTCTTGGGTACCACATCTAGAACCATAGTAAGAGTAGTGACCAAATTATTCATACCACCAATGGATACTCTAATAGTAGAGAGAGCATAGAGGGTGGTCATCTAGGATGACCTATTAATCAACCTAGGGTAGATCTAGTCTATAGAGGCACCACTAAGGTGAGTCTTGAGATGTGCATGGGTGGTGACCCAAAGTTATGTTTTTATTGGGAGGCATCCCAAATATGAGGTATTTAAAACACAAGATAATGGAGAGATCATGCTTGATAGATGAGCAAATAGGGAGATAGTGATTGGTGACACAAGGATAGGTAATAAATGATTATAATTATTAGTTTTTGATATATAATACAATAATAAAATATTTGAGTGATTGTAGATAGATTTTGAGATATATCAGTGATCTAATATTTATCTGGTGTGAATTTTGTAGATCTTATAGATGAAGAGGAGGTTAAATGGGGATCCCTAGTGATTGGAGCAGTCCATGATATTATAGATGGGGTGTTGGTACAATATGACCCTACCACATTAGATGATCTTATGCTACCATTTACCCTAGCTTAGGAAATATGGTTCAAACTATTAGTGGAGGTCATGAGGTAGCTACAAGCATGCAAAGATGGGCTAAAACTAGTAGTAGGGGTAGGAGCATAAGAGGAATAGGTATGGTAGGCCTTGGCTTAGGAGTGAACCATGTATTTAGCTACCACTATTTAACTATGATAGGTACAAGTCTAGGTTGCCAACCTACAAAGATAGGTAGCAGGCTTGAGATCTTGGACATTCTCATTATAACAGACTATATGACAAATCTATGGCAAGCATGGCTAGGCCACAAGATAGATATGATTGATCCTAGCCTTAGAGCTAAAGCAATATATTTTTATACTTTTTATAAAAAACACATAATATATATACATATAAATATACATACATACATATGTATGTATGTATGTGTGTGTGTGTGTATATATATATATAGACACACACACACAGATATATATATATATATATATATATATATATATAATTTTGACTGTTGACTATTGATGTTATGTGTTTTTATTATGGTTTTGGTTGTGGACGCATGGATATATTTCTTTGTATCATATGTATTTTGATTTTTTTTTATCACACACACACACACACATATACATAGATATATATGTATGTATATGTGTGTGTGTATGTATGGGTATGTATGTATGTATATATATATATATATATATATATCTTATTTTGACTATTGACTGTTGATCTTATATGTTTGTATTATGGTTTTTGTTGTGGTTGCATGGATATATTTATTTTTAGCATATGTATTTTGATTTTATTTTATATGTATATATATATATATATATATATATGTATGTATGTATATACATATAAATATATATATATATATATATATATGTATGTATATATATATATATATATATATATGTATATATATATATATATACATACACACACACAGATATATATATATATTATTTTGACTGATGACTATTGATCTTATGTGATATATATATATATATATATATATATATATATATATATATATATATATATATATATATATATATATATATATATTTATATGTATATACATATATATATATATATATATGTATATACATATAAATATATATATATATATATAAACATACATATATATATACATATATACATATACATACATATATATATATGTATGTATATGTGTATATATATATATATATATACATACACACACACAGATAGATATATATATATATATATATATATATATATATATATATATATATAATTTTGATTGGTGACTATTGATCTTATGTGTTTTTATTATGGTTTTGGTTGTGGACGCATGGATATATTTCTTTGTAGCATATGTATTTTGATTTTGTTTTATCACAGACACACACACACACACACACACACACACACACACACACACACACACACACACACACACACACACACACACACACACACACACACACACACACACACACACACACACACACACACACACACACACACACACACACACACATATACATAAATATATATGTATGTATGTGTGTGTGTGTGTGTGTGTGTGTGTGTGTGTGTGTGTGTGTGTGTGTGTGTGTGTGTGTGTGTGTGTGTGTGTGTGTGTGTGTGTGTGTGTGTGTGTGTGTGTGTGTGTGTGTGTGTGTGTGTGTGTGTGTGTGTGTGTATATCTTATTTTGACTGTTGACTGTTGATCTTATATGTTTGTATTATGGTTTTGGTTATGGTTGCATGGATATATTTATTTTTAGCATATGTATTTTGATTTTGTTTTATATGCTATAAGAAATATATTTGTTGTGTTTTCTTTTCTAGCATTATGTAGGACACATGCATGGTTAAAAATAAATAGGTGAAAAGGAATCAGCAAAGTATAATTAATCAAAAATAAATATACTACTCATTATTTCAAGTTGGGAAATGTGTAATAACAAAATATGACTTTGTATAAAAAACCAAAGAGTGGTAAACAAAAGGGCAAAAGTTTTTTTTTAAACCAAGAAAAATATTGGCACCAGATTAAAATAAGTAAAATCACACTAAGTCATGTTGGTAAGTATGAAAATAATATAATAAAATGGAAAGCATTTGAAAGAATGATAGTAAAAAAATAAATCAATTAAGTTAATCGATCATACTAAATCACATTGGGAAGTATAAAAGAGAAACAAAATTGGCAAAATGTTCTTAAATGAATCACACTAATTCAAGTTGGGAAGTATGAAAAACTTAATAAAAATGGTTATCCAAGGGAGGTGTTGGAATTGGTTTATCAAAATATATGAGGTCTTCTTTCCCCAACTTAGTTAAGTGAGTGAGAGAAGAATCTTGGATAACATAAAATATGTGAGACAATTAAGGTGTGTGGATAGGTTGAGTATCAATGAAATCAACCACCCTTCACATGTTAGTCATATTAACCACATTCTCTTCAAGACTTGGGTCAAGAAGACTATCAACATTATTGGTATAAGTGGTTAGCTTATCTTAGTTGTCTTGGTGATTTGGAAGATGTCATGTCCCCTTTTCAATTGACATGTTCTGAGTTCATGGTTAGCCTATTATGCGACCTTCGTAGGCTAATAAGATGGATAGAGGGTCATAATGGAGCTTGGCTCGACTTTGATTCACAGGATTTCTTCATTTGATTTTTATTCAGGGTATTTCAGACACATTTGGCCTGAGCTCCTACTTTTTAGGGATATTTGATATGCAGCGGAGCACCTTTATTGTGGCATGGTTATGTGCGGAATCACTCCCTGATTCACTAGCTTCGATCGGTTCGTGGATCCGACATGTATTGAGGGAGATATTAATATTTGATTGATTTAATCAAATATTAATTATTTAGCCTAATTTTAATTAGAAACCCTAATTCTAATTTAAGAAACCCTAATTAGGGCAAGCATATCTTTTTGGAGGGTATAAGGGTTTCTCATGGAGGCCATTGTTCATTATGCTATTGAATATTGATATTGATTTTGAGAATTTCTTCTATGAAGACTGAGCCTATGGTTCAAGGATTCCATTTGCATTGGAGAACGTTCCCTCTTCAGTGTGTGCAATTAAGAGGCTGTGGAATATCAGCTGATCTATTGCCAAAGTGAGAGATAGCTTCATCCAAAAGTTATCACAGAATTTCAGGTTTGAGAGATAACTTCACACAGAAGTTATTACAGATATTCCAGGTATTTCTTTATTCTTGTTTTGATTCAATAAATTATACAGCTAGAGATCTTCTGTGCTAGAAACATATATTTCCAAATCAGGGATTGAAAACAGGGAAGCGTTCTTAATTGGCAGCTATACAAAGTCCGTACAGGTCCGTACAGATCAACTCAGTAACCGACCTCGGTAGACAGAGGGTTTCCATTGACCGACATCGGTCGACTGAAGACCGACGTCGGTAGAAAGTGGACCTGTAGTGACCGACGTCGGTAGTTTATCGACCGACGCCGGCGACTGTGTGTTCGACACAGCAGGCCGAGACCTTCCAGAATTCAATTTGCACTTCCAGATTTGCAAAGCCAGGGTTTTCAAGACTGTATTTCATATTTATATGCATATTATAGGACTGCAATTGTAATTATTTAGAAGAACAAGTGATAAGATCGGTGATTTACTATTGAAAAGACTATATTATTGTTATCATTCTAAATTTATTCAACAGCGATTATATCTTGGTTCAGATTTTTTGTGTTGCTATATTTCCTGTCTGAAGGGGATATTACAGAAGAGGATCTTGATAGATGGCCAAATGAGCATTAGCCTAGTTCAAATCTTGAGATTTAGTTTGTGTTTCATGGGATTTGAAATAAATGTCATAGGCTTGTTGGCATTGATGAATGATAGAATTATGGTCAAAATTGGGACCAAAAAGGAAATCCATAACCAAATTCTGAAGCTACCTACACATCTCATGAGAATGACCACAACTAACATGAAACCAACAAAATTTATTGGGGTCATACCAGAATTTCATGGGACAATTGGGATCAAGTTCTCATGGGAGAGGCCTTCAGAGATGTTTTTGTAATTCCACTAGGGAGAAAGTTTTATAAACATGGATGTTGTTTTCTGAAGTTAAATGAGGGTTGGTGATGTGGTTAGGATGGGAATCATTTAATTTGGTTGGGAATAATAGCTTGAATTGTATGAATGGTATCATAAGAGTCGATGACACCATCATTGATAGAAGGTTGATTCTTATTATTGAGTAACATGTAAGTATCCATAAAAGGTTAAAATGGCTTGAATTAATGTATAAGTAAATATTGATGCTAATCTTGGTCAATGGCCTCTTCCAAAGTACATGGAGAGAGAATTTGGACTTGATATTACAACTTGGGATAGAGAGTGTTGGTAAATAGATGAAAGAGATTATCATCTACTATATTATGTTCATATTTATTAGACATTTTCTTCCATCAATTGATAAAAGCTTATGCAGTTTTAATCTCAAGTTACATACAATTGATAAAATGGGCCAAGGTATTCTCAGGGAGATCACTAGTTTGGAACTATTAGACTAAAGCATTAACTAAATCTTCTAAACTAATAATAAAATGATATTTGAGTTGATTATACTAATATAAAGAATTAATTATGATATTTTTTGCTAATATATTGGTAGAAACAAAGGTATTTAATTTGACCCAGTCTTTCTATAGATTTATAAATGTTTTCAAGTAAAGAGTAGGATCGATTGACCCATTATAAGAAATGGTATGGGTGATACCTCATATATAAAGATTAGAAATTTAAGAGGTAATAAGCTAATTTTTAAGATGATTTATTATTTTCTTAAAAAGAGTAGGTCGAGGGATAAGATTACCATGGTAATCCCTAAGAGGAGCTGGGCTAACATTATGATTATACATGCCCCATGGCATCTATTGAGGGTGGGTTTGCATATGGATAAAGTGATTCTACATTTGCATCATTTAATTTGCATTGTTATCTTGAAAATCACTCATTTGATTATGATTTTGTAATAGGATTTGATGGGTTTGAGTTGCATTATTAGCATTGTTTTAAGTATTAGAATTGGTAGTAGTGGTTTGGTTACCACTATGAGTATTAGTAGGTTCTTGAGAAGAAATATTAGTAAGTGAGTCACTAGTGGCATAATTTTCTTGGAATAGTAGATGGATGAGAATAATCATCACTAGAGGCATGATTACCATGGGTATAAAATGATGTGCTAGTGGCAGAATTAAGAAGAGTTGGTCTTGGAAGAGGCCCACTAGATGTAGAACCCACCATGTTAGTAGAGATACTAGGCATAGAGGTAGAGGAAATCAAAGAAGAAGAAGTCATGGTATGAGATGGGGAAGAAATAAAGGGAAGAGGCTGATAACAAAATAAGTTAGTATCACTAAATCCATGTGAGAAAGTGGGAGAAGGTGAGTGGCGTTCCTCAAATTGACCACTTCTCATGAGATGGTAGCTAGTAAAAGCATCATTTCCTCTATGTTGAGGAAAATCATTAATGAAGAAGAGAATTTATGGTGTATACTCTAGTTTATGTTGATTTTCAAGTGAGAAGAGAGGATTACGAAGTGAATAAGAATGAGGAGGGGTCCCATAGTTTATAATGTGAGTGGCTATATGCACATTACTTTCATCTAGGATAAGAGCCATCAGTTTCTTATGGGAGAACCTATTAGGGTTGGTAAGACTCATCATATCCATTGAATTCAAATTAATTTTGTCTTTAAATATGAATTTCATGATGAAAGATAAATATTAGTGAAGGTAAATTTGATGCAAAAAAAGGAGAGATAAAATACAGATAAGAGTATAGAGTTGACTAGGTCGACCTAATACTAAAAGTAGGGTATGAAAACTAAGTTAATAAGGATAAAGTGTTGATTAGGTTGACTTAGTACTATAACCTAAGATAAAGGGAAGCTTGATAAGGATACAAATTCAACCAATTCAACTTAGTAATATAACCTGAGAGGTAATAAGGAGTACTAGGTTGATCAAGTCAACTAAATACTATAGGTAGGGGAATAGATAATCTATAAGAGATTATGTTCAACAGAATGATAGTGTATTGAAAATAAGGGAAAAAAATTCAATGTAATTTAAATCAAGAAATTAAATCAAACACATAATCAATTGGGTCAATGAAAATGATCCAATTGAGGCACACAATGCAACACCTTACACCAACACTGGCCAATACAAGTTTTTTCAATACAACATACAATGAGCAAGTAACTAACTAAAAAATTAAATCCTAAGTGGTGATCTTTAATGTTGTTAGATTATTATAAAGTTTTAGTTTAATTTTGATAGTGAAGCTAGATAAAATTAGGGAACTAGAAAGCAATCTATGGATGGTTTTAAAACATTGAGTATAAAAGGGATCTATGTTGAAATGGTACTAGCTTGGTATTGGTGCATACCCCCTCACTTCTTAATCCCATAGTGATAAGGGTGTTGGGTGATTTTCTAATATATACCATTAGCCATGTGTTTATACTTGGCCAAAAAAACATGTCAACTTCTCCCTTGGTGATGAAATCTAAGTAGGTAGGCCTTGGGCAAATAAATATTTAAATTCATTTTGAAATTATGTGATTTGGTAGTGTGTGTAAGAAAGATAAAAATATTTCAACTAAATGGTATATTAAAAAAACACCTAATTATACTATGTGAGCTATCTTAATCATGCAAACTACTGAAAATGAAAGTGGGAATTAATTATTAGCATATAGTTATTAAGTTCCAAATTAAGCACAGTACAGAGGTGGTTCAAATGACAGTGTATGCAAACATTATAGAATAAATTCAATAGGATTGATACTATACTATAAAATTAGGAGTCCTTAAGAACTGAGTTGACTAGGTTGACCTAGTCTTTTAGATAGAATATAGAATACAAAACTAGGTCGGTCAGGTTGACCTAGTTTTCTATATGATTAAAATTTTAAAGACTACAAACTTTACAAAATAGAACTATAAGGAATAAAGAGTGAGAAATAAATTAACCTTGGTGGGTTAGAAGATGTTAAGGACTATAAAATTTATGTTGAAGTATCTTGAATGTTGCTTTCAAGTTTTGACAACTATGTCAACTAGGTCAATCTAGTTCTATAATTCCTTGTTTGCTAAACCCTATTAATATGACTATACTAGCATAGTCAACCTAATTTGTTATCTATAAGTTTATTTTGATATTAAGTCAACATTTTCAACTTAGTTTATTAATCTCAAGCCTAAATAAGAGACTAAGTCAACCTTTTTGACATAGTCTCTTATTTATAAGTGATTAAGAGTACTATGTCAACGTATTCAATCCAATAACCTATATCTGATGAAGGCCTCCATAGAAACAACATAGTCATTTTGATGTGATTATGTGTTAAACCTAGGCACAAAATTTGGAAACTATACAAGCCTTATCAACCTAGTATTTCAAATATAGAAAAATAATAAATTGATATAAATTCAATAGGGTTGATACTATACTATAAAAGTATGAATTCTTAATAACTAAGTTGACTAGGTTGACCTAATATTTTAAATAGAATATAGAATACAGAACTAGGTCAATCAGGTTGACCTAGTTTTCCATATGATTACAATTTTGAAGACTATAAACTTTAGAAAATAGAATTGTAAGGAAGAACTAAATTGAAAGAGTGAGAAAGAAAGGAACCTTGGTGGGTTGGAAGATGCTAAGGACTATAAAATTTATGTTGAAGTCTCTTGAATGTTTCTTTCAATTTTTTCCAACTATGTCAGCTAGGTTGACCTAGTTCTATAATTCCCTAATTTCTAAAGCCTGTTAAGATGACTATACTAGCATGGTCAGCCTAATTTGTTATCTGGACATTGATTATGATACTAAATCAATATTTTTAAACTATTTTTTTATTCTCAAGCTAAATAAGAGACAAAGTCAACCTTTTTGACATAGTATATTTTTTGGAAGTAAATAAGAGTACTCTGTCAACCTATTCAATACAGTAACTTATATCTGATGAAGACCTCCATAGAAAAAACATAGTCATTTTGATGTGACTATGTGTCAAACCTATGCACAAAAGTTGGAAACTATACTAGCCTTATCAACCTAGTATTTAAAATATATATAAATAATAAAATGATATAAATGAAAAGCATGAAATAAAAAATTTAAGGGTTAGATTCACGTTGAGTTCCTTAAAATATATGCAACTAGAAATGCATAAGATCCACAAATCAATCCTATCTCAGAGAAGATAGATCCTACTTACATTTTTTATTAGGGATATGTTAGATAATCAGGAACATGACTAATATGGATCTTCTAGACCCAATTAGAGGATGTCTTACCATAATAATATCACTAGGGAGGGTTATAAATTCTCTAATCAATAAAAACTATACAATAACCCTAACTAAGTCCTATGTTTTCATATTCACTATACTAATAATAATTAAAGCAAAGAAATCTAATCTAATGCTCACCAAAGCTTATGGCACAAAGTGGGGGTAGTAAAAAATAAAATTAAGCATGCATAGAAGACATATACTCACATAAATGTATACAAAATCCTAATGCATGGAAGAGAAGTATAAATTCATATCTATCTACTCTTGTAAAGGAAAAACAAAGTTAGGAATACTTAACTTTGAAGATGAACCTACTGAGCATCAATCTCTCCCTTGGCCAAGGTGCTTCACAAGAGGTTATTTTTGTATGTGAGGATGACAAGGATAAATCAGCTCTAGGATACAAAACCTATTAATAGATCTAAAATATTTCTCCACAAGACAATATTTGTATCTCTAAATAAGTATGAAACCCTAAGCGTGTTCTTCAAGTAGAAAGGTAAATAAGTAGATGTGTAATAGCACTTACTTCTTCCCTTATCAAAATAATGGTAAAATGATTATGTATATATAGGATGATTTAACCCTAATCCCTTCTAAAAATTTTGTCCAATAGGGTCGAATTAGTCAACCTAGTATCGTTATTGATAAAAACTTACTAGGTCATGAGTTAGGTTGACCAAGAGCTGACCTAGACCCTAAATAATCTTTTCCAATAAGAGTACAAGGTCAACTTGGTTGACCTAGTCATGTAAATTGTAAAAAAATGTTTTATGTTAGGAAAATGGGTACTGAAGGTGGTAAAATACTAGAGGAGTATATAAAAGAGAATAAAAAGCTTAGGGGAATGGTTTTTGGGAAAAAAGTGTGTAGATAATAAGTGGTAAAAAGGAGAACAATCCTATGAAGCACTAGTGGTCTACCTACCCCTATATTGGTACACCCCTTAGGGGGTGCATACAGAGATATTGAGAATCAATGGGTTTCTATAAGATAAAAAAATTTAGTAATTGATAAAATTTTTAAAATATTGTGTATATAAAAAGCATTATTTGGGGTTGGCTTGACCAAAATTGGAATTATATTCCATGTCTTTTAAAATAAAAAATTGAAATCACTCATTAAATGTTGAGGATCTTATTGAATATCAATTTATTGTTCAACCAGGGAGAGTTTATCACTCTTATCTTCATATTGTGTGTATAGTGCAGTCCCTTAGTCATCCCAAACATAAATGGAATTGGGAGGTAGGATTTTATACCATTATAATAATTTACCCTTAAAATAAGAGACTAGAATCTTGATTATAACATTATCTTTTACTACATTAAGGACTAAATAAATATTATCAATGTCTTGTATATGCTACTTAGGAGTGGTGGAAGTTTCCCTAGTAAAATACAAAAGTATTTTCAAATCCAATGTGGGAATATCATCATACTGGGGCAATTGAAGTGGGTTGCCTCCATTGAAGGCTAAAATTTTTTTATTTCTCAAAGACATAATGGGAGGTATAAAACTACTATGTGTATTTATAATAGATGTAAATAGATTTGTAGGATATACTCTAGTGTAAATACAACTGATTTTGATTTACTTTTTATAAGGAAATGATAATTCTTGTAAGTCAACTTTATTACCTTTATTATAACATCTCATTTGTATCTTGGGCATACATAAACCATAAATTCTTAAATCTATAAGCTATTAGAGTCACTAGGTGCATTTAAAGTGTGTACAAGACTCATACAATGCTTGTTGAGAATATCACCAATCTCTTAGTAATAAATTTTGGGTCCCACAAGGCATGCCAAAAAAATTTATCATAAATTTTGCACCTGACTTGGTGTTTGTAGCATGGTGTGTATAAAAATAATGATAAAATGGGATCACCTCTAAGATTTAAGACCTTAGATAATTGAGTTGAACCTCTAGATAGGGTTGAATTCCTTTCACTAAATTTTGTGCAACTGATAAACTACTAGTTCATATGGAAATTTTGCTTCTTAGTGATCTTTCTTTTAAACTAGGGTTTGACTGAGAGAAAAGAGTTTTTAGAAATAAAATTTTAAAAGTGAAAATGGTGATTACACCAAATATTTGTAGTGAATTTTAATGCTTTATTTAAATTAACACAACATAACAATAAATATATTCAAATTTATCTGAGCACAAACTCATGCAAATGTGAAACCAAAGGTAATATTGGGGATTTCTCGCATAAGGGTCAAGATTCTATCTTTTTAATCAAAAAATCTCTAAAAAATATCATAGATGAAATTTTATGACTAAAATAAGAATAAAATAATCTAAAAATTTGATAAATAACCTTGTATACACAAAGATAACACATACAATAAAGTAAAATATTCAATCTATTCTCATTCTCTAGGTTACAACATGTAGATAACTTATTCAAAATGAAGAATAATTTTTGAACAACAAAAATATAAATGGGATATGCCATAGTACCCATATTTATACAAAAAATTCTCTTGTAAGATATGTAGCTAACAAAAACACCATGCCTATTTCAAGAACATGCAAAATATGAAAACTCCATGCAAGGGGGTGTGATCTTTAGCTAGAATGGAATCCTTGGCAAAGTAAATTGCTATAAAAAGAACATGAAACTATTGGGCATTATAGAAAACTATTGGAGGCATGGGATAAATTTTTGAATCCTTATACAACACCTTCATCTTCTTTAGTTTAGCTTATGTATATTCTCCACACAATGAGGAGTCACAAGTGAACTCATACTCAAGAGAATAAATAGCTGTTAGATAAATTTAGTTTATTTTTACAAAACCTAACTTGTAATTTTCAATTGGGACTTCTAAAACTTTTAAGTCATCTAATTTTTACAAAACTAAAAATTCAATTTACAATATGAATTTTTGTATTTAAGTAACCTAGACTTGTCAAAAAGGAAAGTGAAATTTACAAGTTTACTTTTTACAACTTTCAAACTTTAAAATAGGAACATGGAAATTATAAGTGGATATTTATAAAAAAGGAGATGTAAAAATGATAGTTGCAATTTATAATCTAAAACTTTACAATAAGGAAATACAATATATAAAATGTATTTGATTAAAATAATTAATCTATAACCATAACTTCTATAGACTCTTTATCCTTCTTTTCTTTTCTTTTTTCAATATATGCATCAAAAATCTTAAATCTCTAGGATATAATCTTCATCAGTACCAAACAAGTATAAGTTTCTTATTTCACATTCATTAATTATGTCAAAGAGTTCACTTTGTGCAAGCTTGTATACTTGAGTTTCTTTCCCCATTTGATCTAGTGTATTATGGTACCTAATAAAATGGTGGATGGAGCTCAAGATAAATGTTGTGTCTCATGTTGACTCTGCCTCAACTAATCCTTTGAACTTGTCTTAAACTTCATGTGCATAAAGGATCTAGTCTTTATCTATTACTTCACATGATAATTTATTAATAATATATTACATGTCTTAGACCAGATATGTAGCTTTATCAAGTGTAGCCTTAGATTTATTGATACTCTTTGTGAGTATTCTTATTGTAAACTAAGCTACTCTATCCAATTCCTCATGCTCTGTATCATTTATTCATATCTTTTCTATAATGAGGGTATAAATTTTAATCATGTTTGAAACTTGAAACTTTGGATAGAATAGGTTCAAACTTTTTATCTATTCCTAATATTTTCTTATTTGATCCCTCAAAGTTGTATGTCCATCCTTCAGAGCTTTGTAGTGGTCCATTGATAATTCAATGAATCTATTTCTCATTGAAATGAGTTCCTATACATATTCCTTCATATCCCTTCCCATACTTATTATATTTATTATTACATCAAGTGTTTCTTGGTCAAATATTTGAGTGATAGATTATGTTGGCTGGGTAGTGAGCTCAATGAACTTCTTTAGTGTAGTCATCAATTGTTCAACCTTATTCTTCAATTTATCCTTTGTGACCTTATCACTATTCATTTTTGTAAAAAGAGAGTTATTTTTGGATTTAAAATCATGTTTAAATCCCTCTCTTATAGGACAACCAAGGTGAACCTTTGACATTTGGTAATCCCCCACCACTAGATCTTCCTTTTGTTTATCTGGAGGGGATACTACAATTTCTACATATTTCTCCCCTAATGAATTATATAGTATTATTGATATGGTTCTAGGAGCTTCCTTTGATTTATTAAATACCTATATAATACAAAAATCCAATGTGCTCAAGGACACCATCTACTTCATTTCTTCCCCACTGATTACACTAGCCAACTTGTAGTGGCATCTTATTATCCTAAAAATGCAAACTATGAATCTATAGTTGAAGTTGTTTCACTAGTTGTTATGGTGATGAGTGTTTTATATTTCAATGATATGGCCTCTAAGTCTTCAACTAAAGTTTTGGAAACCTCTTCCCCATATTTGGGTTGAGAGGCCTCATTTGTATCAATGATTTTCTCTATCTCTACCTCTTTTTTTGGGTTAGGGTTATTGTGGAAATGGGAGGAATGGGTGTAGTGGAAATAGATGTGCCTACTGAGGCTGTGGGAAATGGAAGTGACACCAATAGATGGGTAAGCATAGGGATTTGAAAAATGGGAACCTATGGGAGTGTGTAATCTATATCCATAAATAAATCAATCAAAGTTGTGGGGACACTCAGGGTTGATGAAATGGGGAAGGTGATAGGAGATGAAAATGAAGTACTAACTATCCCTATGGTTGGGATGGCTAGCAAGATTATAGTCAGGATGATTAAATCTATAGTTATATACTATTGTGTGGTGTTAGTGATTAATGGGGTGTTGGTGGTGATTATGTATTATATGGAAAGAATTGTATAATAAGGGAGGTTAAACTTATAAGAGGGAGGAATTATGGAAAAGGGGAGTAGAAGTGAAACATGAGTGTCCAATTGAGTTGATCAAACTATTGGCAATGGAGTTACTAGCATCAGTGATCTAGTAGAAATGGAGGGGGAAATTTATTGAGGTGATTGTGAAGTGGATATATGAAGAAGTGTTGTAGCTAATGGATTGGCCAAGATAGGAGGAGAAACTATGATAGAGATAGGAGTACAAACTATGACAGAGATAAGAGTAGAAATTATTGGTGCTCTAATAGTAGCTATATATTCAGATGAAATTACTATTATATGATTTGATGTTGCTCCTTGGAAACTATATTTCCCTCTTTTATCCTTTGAATTTTTATTTCTCTTGTGAGATATCACTAGTTTATCTACCTATTATGGGAGGGTTCCATTGTTGAGACCTTCTATAGTTGGTGGAATTCCCTTCTCATTGAGATCTCTTAAATTCTCACTGATGCTCATTATTTCCTTGGTCACATTGACCCATTTTCTTCTAAGCCAATTGATTTTTCTATTTATTACATTAGTGGTTCTATCCATTAATGATAAGGACTTAGAAATGGAACACCTAACTATGAAAAGGGGTTGAAAAAATATCTTGTTATCATAGTAGACCTTGTCTATTGGGGATTCATCATCTACCAAGTCCTTAGGGACTAGTACCATGTTAAAAGCCTTGATTTGATCTAGGGTCATCCTAGATTAATCCTTTAGTCTCACTTATCCATCATTTTGTAGGTCTTCCCAGTAGTATTCATAGTAGGGAACATGGGAATATGTTGTGATCCCTAATATACTAGTAATGTTGCCATTTACATCATAAAATAGCCTAGCCTCTAGAGACTTCAAGGTCATCTAAGTCATTTTAGTGTCTACACATGTATATTTGGATAAGGAAGGGAATGTATACCTCCCTATACTAATGGGAAAATGGATTCCTACCTTATGTTTTCTTGATAACAATTTTAGAGTTTCTACAAGTTTCCTCACAAGTTTCATTAAAGCCCATTTGTTGATTACATACCTTAGGAGGGTGTAAGTAAAACCACTAAAACCACCTACTCTATTTTATTATTATGTGGGAAATTGAATGAAACTTTGGTTTTTATAACTTATAAGTGGGGTTCTAATCTATGATGGGCATGAGTTATGTGGGAAGTGGAGCTTGGGAAGCAATTTATAATTTTTCAAGGTGAAAATTACATTCAAGTCTTCAATTTATATGGGATATGGATAAAGCAAGAATCAGAGGTCTAGATGTAATTTTCAAGTTTTCAAGTTGTAAATTTCACCCAAATTTTTAGTTTCCATTGTGCTTTGGGAAATGAGTGTCCAGGGTCATTTTAAGGTATTTTCCCAAAAAATTAATGGGTCTTTCTTAGGGTACTAGATATTTTTACATTTTTGGTACAAAAATGTCAATAGGTTATGTAACACTACCTATGATAATGAAACTACTACTATATATCATGAAACCACCCTTTTTTTATATGAAACTACCATAGCAATTTATACAACTATCATGACAAGCCCATCACCAAGGTAGAAATTATGTAGTTAGATAATGTGGTTACATCACCTAGAGGGAAAATTCTATCACTAATGATCAAGGGGTGAAAAAAAGTTGAGGGAAGATGCAAAGGTCAACAAAATAGAATTTTTGGAGACTTAAAAGAGAAGGAATAAAAAGAAGGTAAAGTGTTAAAGAGTTTCCATTTGAGATTCATTAAGAGGTCAATGCATCATCATTGGACATGTTGTGTCAATAATATCACATTGTGTAAAAATTGGGTGTATATAGGAGCAAGGTGCACACCATTATCCCAGACCCATCCATAAAGCTCATATTGGGGAAAAATGAATTGGGAAAATATAGGAGTTGGTGGATGGTAAAATTACAAGAATATGATCTTCATATCAAGCCTTCTAAGTTAGTCTAAGGCTAGGGTTTTACTTAGTTTATCACTAAAATGTATCCCAAAATTTAAGAACATGAAGTAGATCAATCAATAGCACTCTACCTGAACTAGTATGCCTTCATCATAAATTACCTTCTTTATGGGATAATTTTATGACTCAATTAGATGCAAAAAAGAGCCTTCATTTTAAAATTAACCCATTATATATTGAATTAATACATTTTATATCAAAATAACTATAAATTTATCTAATTTAGATGCCTATTAGAGGAATAATCCAAGGAAGTAGTAACCAATTTTCATGAAAATCTAGGTGGCATCCACCCTTATGGGAATGCCATTGCACACAAAATCCTATGAGAAATCTATTATTAGACCAAGGATGTCCATTCCATGTGTTTTAATTTCACCAATTCCATACCTTCTCTAAATGAGAGGTCCACAATATGATTCCCATATGACCTATTATCAAAGTAAGACCATTTACCTAATGGGGACTTAACTTCATTGGATTCATCAACCTAAACTCATCAATTGGCCATTATTTCATAATTATAACCAATTATTATTACACCAAGTGGATTGAGGTAGTAGAAACAAATAATATCATAGTCAAATAAGTCATCAAATTCTTTGAGGATAACATAGCTATGTGATTTTGGACCCCATCCTTACTAGTATACAATAACATAATTGCATTTCAGTTAGTAGAACTCATTAAGTGGGCCCATAATAATAACATTAATTTAAAGTAATCATCCAAATACTAATCATAATTAAGTATCATGGCCAAGTAAACTAATAAAAACCTAATCAAAACAATTAAAAAGTCACTAAAGAAGAGACCTCAAGACTAACATCCATTATTAAAGTAAGCCATTTGGGCCAACCACACCAGCTATAAGCAAGCACTCAAAATATATCCATTCATATTGGTGTATGGTTTGGATCATATAATCCAAATAAATCTCAAGTTTACAACCTACAAAGTCATTCAATAATACATCTATAATATTTGGAAATAACCTTTAGACTACTGGACATCATCCAATTGGAAGATACATGAGTGGAGGCGTTGAAAAACTTTAGTAGGCATTAAGAAACTATTAAGATATGATTTAATAAGAGAGAAAATTTCAAATCCTTTTGGATATTATACTTAGTATTATTATTAGATAAAGCACACAAAAATGGGTAGTATTCCAAAATCTACCCACTTTGGATTGGCTCATATAGATATTTGAATTACTAGGGTAAAACACATTTAGATTGAAGGACCTTGAATGGAAATTTCTACTACCTATGAGTGGACATTTACTAAATCACTAATTCCCAATGGTCCCTTAAAATTCAATCTTAAAATATCTGTTAGGAAAAATCTAGTGATGTATTTATTAGATTAGATTATAGTTCTTTTGCTTCTATTATGTTTTACTTTGTTCATTTCTTTTTCTTATTTTCTATTATTTTCCTTGTTTATGTTTTTTTCCCATGTCTAGCCTTGTAAGTCTTGAAAAACTCAATCCACATTCCCATGATGAAATGGGAGGCATATAGATTTGGAAAAATAAAGCTAAATCCCTAAACTCACCCTCTTTCATATGAACTCAATCATTTTAAAGTTGATAAAGCATTGGAAACACAGTCTTGGGAATGGAAGGCAGAAGGTGAGATCCCATTATTGAAAACATATGATAAGTTAGGGAAATCATCTTGTAGATGTTGAAACAACTAAGAGTCACTGATTAAAATATGATTAGGTAAAATAATAAAAGCTTTATTTTAAGAAAGGTCATTACAACACTTAAATAAAACATATTAACCAATTTAAATTAACTAAGCAAGTAAAGTATCTTCTTGGTATATAGAGATCATTGAACCATTACTCAACCTTAGATACATTGGTCCCTGACCCTCCTAAATTGAATAAAAGAAACATTAAAATAAAATGAAGTCCAAATCTCATGAAAATACAAGTTTCTTCCTAAAAAAAGGTGATTTTGGCAATCTTTGTTACATGGTTTCCAACTTGGCTTATAATGGATCAAGTCCTTGAGTGGGACCAAATGCATATCTATTAGGGCTATAAACATTTGGCTAGTATTATATAAATTCCTAATCCCTCCTTTTTTTAATTAAGTTCTATAAATATTTACCATTTGAGGATATTTGAGTACCTAATATGTGTCTAAGCTTACCCAATTAATTCAAAGTAATAGAAAATATTGAATTACTTTGCATAAAATGATAGTTTGAATAAGACTAGAGCCTGATATATTATTTGATGATTGCTAATTCAGTACTCTCTTTATCTAAGTTAATCTAATGAAGCTTCAACTACTTATCTCATAGTTCAATAATGGAGTCCCATGGTCTTGATTATAAATAATGGGGAAATATTTCCCTATAAAGTCACCATTTTTGGTGGCCAACACACCCCATTTTTCTTTAAAATGGGGACCCCTCTAAAATCCCTCAACTTGGAAATTTTTTGGAGTCCAAATATCCTCTCTCTTGGTTCCTTTACCATATAAAGTATTCAAATCTTGTTTCATCTTGATCAATTGAGCATTTCATAATATTCATAGTGAATAGAATGTTTTCATAAATATATCTACTGTCACTTGTGTTTATAATAGTGTGTTCCTCATGTGTTTCAATAGGCATGTTTTCTCATACTTGAAATATTTTATGTTAACTATGTAGTTTCATAGGGTAAAAATTGCGTAGGTTTTCCTAGGACGATATCACCCTAGAATCTTATTTTTCATTCTATAAGGCTATGTTGGAAGACAATAGAGCTTGATGAGTGATAAGTTTCCACATGGATCCTATTAGAATTTTTAGTCTCTCAGGGGTGCCAAAGTTGTCAAATCCTTAAGATATCCTAATGAGTGAGAATTTGTCACATGGATCCTATTATAATTTTTATTCTCCTAGATGTGTTAGAGATCTTAAAGCCTTGACAGATCTCAATGAGTGAGAATTTACACATGAAGCCTATTTGAATTTTCAATATCCCATGTGTGTCATGGATTTTAGAGCCATAAGAGACCCCAATGAGTGAGAATTTATCCCATGGATCTTATCAAAATTTACAATTTCTTAGATGTGTTAGAAATGTCAGAACCCCAGGATATCCCAATGAGTAAGAATTTACCACATGGATCTAGTCAAAAAAATTATCTCTCAAGGGTATTAGAGATGTCAAATCCCTAGGAGAGCCTGATGAATGAATTATAATTTATCATGTGGAGCTTATTATAATTATTAGACTCTTGAGGGTGTTAGAATTTTCAAATCCCTAAGAGAGCCTAACCAACCATAGGTTACCACATGACACTTATGTAAAAAATGATAGAAAGTGTCTTGGGTGTCTTTATGAATTTTTAAATGAGGTACAATAAAAATGTAAGCCCAATCACAAGGTGCCACATGCCACTCCCATACACCAAATGGTGAGATGGATAAAAATGGCCTATGTAAGGAAAGGAAAATTGCAATTTGGACCATATTATGATAGTGTAACACCATGTATACTTGGCAAGTCCAATTGGCTGACTTTAATAACTATGAAGTTAAGGGAGTGACACCTAAATATATCTAGTTGACATGACCTAGTATAGAAATTACCTAGCCAATATAAGAGAAGCATCCCAACTAGAGGATACTTGAGTTTATATAGGAATTAAATTAGGCATGTGCCTACCATGCCCTTGCATTAATTAGCTTGGATAGTTGGGATCTAATCCTATAGCTTATAGACATCCCTTTTCCATAATAAAACCAAACTTAGCATGCCTTTTTAAAATCCTCTAAGTAAATTACAAATCAATAAATAACTAAGTGGATTTTGCCAAAAAAATTATAATTAAACTCCCACAAGTTGAGCTCTAAATTATATTAATACATAGAACTTTTTGGAACCCTATAATTCCTAGAATTAGTCTATTATACCATTACCTCTCTCAAATCCCAAGTATCCTTATGTTTAGATCTTTCTCGAGATTCCATTGCTTACCTCAAGTTTAGAATTATGTGTTAATTAGTTCCTCAACTCTCAATAATGGTTGTATCATCTTAAAATCTTAGGATTGACCTTGAATATAAAGATACCAAGTTTTCATTAGAACTAACCCAATTTGAGCACTACAATAAAGTGTTATGACCAATTGAGGATGTGAAAAATCCCACCTAAATTGATGACGAGGATGAGACCAAATTCCTTGATTATCTCATTATTCTATGGGATTTACGATTACACAAAGTGGCTATTAAACCAAATATTTTACCATGTGGCAATCTCTTCAATAAAATTCTATGGAAATTTGTGCACTTTCATGAACTTAAACATGACCTAGTATACTTCATAATTTCTTAGATTAAAATTATATATACATATATATATATATATATATATATAGGTCTACATTTAAGTAGTATTACAACCCCATAGAGTAAAACTTAGCCTATGACTAGAGAAAATTAGACACATAGACTAAGATGCATAAGATATATGGGGTTCTCCAAGATTGGTCCATTGATTCAGACCAATGGACCATAAAATAGGACATCAATGCCTATCCCATTCATCTCTTCTAGGAAGGATTTTAGGTTGGTATGATCTTATTGAATCATTTATTCATATCAAAAGATGTAATTCTTGTGAACATCCTCTAGGTGCCCCTACTGAGAATTATCCTTGAGGGAAAGGGATTCCTATACCTTGGAGCCTCATAAAATTTAATCTAGTTAAGGGCTTCAATAAAACTTAATGGGGTGAAAAATTATAGATTCTAGTCTATGTTATGGACATGGTCTATGCTAACCTCACATTCAAGCCTTGTGTTTTTCAATTAGGTACCCCTACTAGATATGTGGTTAATGTGGTTTTATATAATCTATATGCACATCATTATAATAACCACCTCTAAGACATTTATGATTCCTTCTATCTAGTGATCTACATTGACATAAATGAGAGGTTGATGTCATATCTCTTAGATGATATTATGAATATTCTCCTAACCATAGGATCTTATTGGTATTACCAATACTAAACCATCATCTCAGTGGGGAGAACCTAATAATCCCATCTCATCCTACCCTATTAGGTCTTAGACTACCTTTTTAAGAAATAAATTACCTATCAATTAGTTGAGGTTATCTTGGGTTACTCACCCAATCACTGACAAAAGGCATGCCCAAACTTCCAATCTTCATCTACCACCATGAGTAAAATAACCTACCTTCACTATGAAATATGATGTAGAATAGGAATTCATATGCCTTGGGAAGGTCTGAGCTTTGATAATGGTACCCTAGAGGGGTCATCATCACCCATGTGTAAAGGTATGTATCCTAGCTCAATATCAGATACCACCATGAGCCCCATAAGGATGATGAGATTCATCTCAATTTGGCCAAATATATTAAATTACTCATGAGGGTGGAAGCAATGAAAAATAAGGGGAAGTAGGATTAGTTTTGACTAGTCCTTGAGGAAAGATCTCACCACCTTCATAAGCTCATAATTTTAGCCACCTTGGTCACATCAATCCCTAGAAATCATACCAACCCAACTAGGAGAGGATTTTTATGCAACTACACCCCACATCTCAAAGATAATTATATAATAAGTCCCTATCCTATGCCTCCTTAAATTAGGAATCTAGCTCTGCCACATTTACTTCCATGGCCACTCCATTATCGATGGATTAAATGTTTCACTTTGACATTGAAAATACAACTAAAGTTATCATTGAGTGAGACTAACAAAGAACACCGCCAAAAATTCCTTTCCCCACTATAGCCATCCCTAGGTAACACATAAGACCACCCTTATGATTCATTACTCCCACTTATCCTATTCTAGTGAGGCCATCCTTAGTTCACATCATGCCATCTCCCTAAATAAATCAGGTCCTCTTAGATCCAAAAATATTCAACATCTTTAATTCCCAATTCTCCTCCACTCAACCCATTCCACCTATAGGTATCCTCATAGCACATCTAGGGTCTCTTAGAGTCTTATTCATAACCCATGTCTCTAAAAACATTTGGTATAGTTATAATATCTATTTAAACTATGAAGATGACCTATTTACTAGGGAATCCTAGCTTCATAGTGCTAACATACATCATGGCATCCATGTAAACTACTTTTATGTCCACCTCAATGACAGGTGAAACCATGTGCACAATTATAGTGGCCCCTAGCTCTATAGTGCCTATAACTACTCTTTCATTAGTGCATGTTTCTCTTAAGACAATTGCCACCATTAATCCTACAACCATCACAATACAAGTTAGTCTAGGAACAAAACCTAATAAAAATAATAAAGTGACTTTATTAATTCCCATAATTTAGGTTCCAATCACATCAATAACTCCCTTGACCATGGAAATGGCTCTAGTTAATCTATCTACGAGATTGAAGAAAAATAAAAATTTAGATCTATACCCATTTTTTGTTTAACTTATTCCTCCTATTGCTCCCTTGTTTTCCTTCTCTATCACCTTGGGCCTTAAAGGATTTGAATTTAACCAAATTATTTCCTCATTTTTATTGAAGACTCCCATACTAGGTTCTATTAGTCCATAGTTTAACATAATCCCTAACAAATGGTATGCCCAATTATTATCTTGGGGATCCCCATTTATACGTCCTCCTTTTAGTCCCATTCCCCTTCCTCCTCCACTCCTCTCTTCCTTAACTCATTTCCATTCATCCATTCCTTCTCTTCCAAGGCCTCCTCCATCTATCTCTACCTTTACCATCATATTTTCATCCTTTCCCACTACCCTAGGAGTTACTACTAGCCCAAGTTGGTTTAGGTCCTTAGTCCCTACTAAAACACAGTGACTAGAAATGGTATATCAGGGTGACCCAAAGGTCCAATGACATTTTGATAGATTAACTAAAATAATTAAGATAGTTCTCATGCAATAGTTTACTTAAGAAGGAGACCCTTTGGTGTGGAGGACTAAACATTACCTCTTCTCCCTCAACAAGATGAGTACATATGGTGGAGAGGAAAATTTGATTGAAGAACCTCTATCGATGTTGTAGGCCACTAATGAATTGATTGAAAATTTATGGAAGATTTGAGGGGGTAGGTTAGATAACATTGATCATAATTAAGGAGAAATTTTCCATTGGAGTTGATTGATCAAGTTGAGGAGCTCCTAGTGTATATTTTCATGACTCTTAGAGAATTAAATAGATCCCTAACCATGATAAAATATCACCTTCAATGTACTCAAGCATATTTTGAGAGATTTACTTACATGGAAAATAAATTCAAAAGTATCATTATGATTCTTCATAAGGGAATGTTCCTAAATATTATGCTCATGCCTCTAGTCGATTTGAAACTCTACCAATTTTTATGATGGGAACATGAGGAATTTAATTAATTAGTAGTTAAACCTAACATAGACAATGACAAAACCTCTATAAAATAATAGGGAGTGGATGTTGACCTTTTTCAAAGAGGTCAACATCACCATGTTATTCTACCTAGATGGCACCTTGCTAGATAGAGAATAATTTTAAGTTTACCTAGTTCAATTCAACTAATTTATGTAAATAAATGTGGAAAAAATCAATAAAATTGGGTCCAAGGCAATTATGGAACTAGTAACCCATTTGACAACAAGCATTAGCTAAGTATTTGAGGTAAGGGTCTCCCTTGAGTACCCACTCCAAGTTCACAATATCTTGTTGGCCCGAGATAAAGTGGTCTTTTGATAGCCTCACATAAACCTCAAAAAGTTGGATTGAGTGTTCAACTTGGTGGTAGTCATGATTGCAGTTGAGGAGGCATATCTAAAATAATTGGGGGTGGTCCACCTCAAAACTCCTCCTAATTATCTCATGGTGTACCATGGGAGTTATGTTCTACTTATTCTAGGATATAGGATCTTTTGGTATAAATTATCTATAACCATTTTAGGACATGATGGTCTAAAGTGGTTGATTGTGTTATTAGGAGATGGGAAATGCTACTATGTGATAGTTTGAAAATAAAGACCCTATTATAAGCAAACACTATTGGATTAATGCTAATTTTTTTAATCTATGTAAATGCATATAATTCATGGGTGTCTTTCACCTCTTTTATATTTTAATAGATTAACACTAATTTTAGGACTATTATCTATGCTTTCCTTCAAGTTTTATGCATTAATTAGGATGAGTGTTAGTTATTCTAATTAATTTCTATGATTCTTGCACTTTATTTAAGATTTGTTTGGAACTAAGTGTGATTAACAATATACCTACTTACATTTCTCCATTAAAAGAGTCTATAAATCAAGCATTTCTTCTTTTCCCTTAGACTCTTTTCCTATGTGAATAGATCATGAGCCATCATGAAACTTGTCATATAGTTTTACAACTATAGCTAAGCATGGTCATGGTCTTTAAAGCATTAGTTTTTCCTTTCATACAAAAATATTTTATTTTTTTCCTTACCATATATCCATTTTTATGTTTATTTATTGAAAAATTGATCTATGTACCCTCTTTAAAAATGAAGTGAAACACAGTGGAAATCTAAATTCAAATTGGTTACTATTGGTTTAGTTATAAATACATAGGTTTTGTATCAGTGATAAAATTGGCATTGAGTTTTTGATGGTAGCATTGCACCTCTTTGAGATCTATTCTAAGAAAGATATTTATTGGATCCCAATACCTAGAACTCATTCCATATATTTTTTCAATAGTAGTCCTAAAATAAAAGGACACAATTCCCCTAATTATCACCTATGTCTCTTATGCGAAGAAGTCTCTTAGGTGTTTCTTAGGAATAGATCTTGGTTTAAACAATAGTATCTTGCATGACTATATTTTTTAGGTGGATTTATTGGTCCCACAAAATCAATACCCCATTGTTTGAATGATTGTTTATCTAACATAGGATTTATTTTTGTCTCATCTTCTTGATTTAGTTTTCCCATTCTTTGATAGATATCATAGTGTTTAGTTGTCTGGTATGAATCCTAAAATAGGGTAAACCATCATGGACTACTTTGTATAATATTTTTGGTAGTTGATTTTCCTATGAATCCCACCTTCAATTCCTTGATGATCCTCTTCAATAATTTTAGGTCATTCATTTTCTAGAACTACTCTATGTAATACTTCATCTTTTCCCATTTTTACAAAAAAACATTGATAATGTTGAAGGGAATAGCTCGTGTGATCAATTAATTTTTATCCCTTTATAAATAGTGTACATGAAAGATGCTTTGCTCTAGGAAATTTTATATATCTTGTAGTTTTTTAAGAATCATAGAGACTTTAAATAGATGAACAGATGGTGATTTATCTTGAAAATTTTCTAGTTCTTTTCCATTACATATCTATATTAAGTGGTTTAGTCCTATATTTTCCCTCTCATGATTCACATTTATTTTTAAATATAACTCTTTAAACAATATTAACCATCGAGATATCATACTTCCCAATAGGGGATTATTTAATAGGTATCACAAAGTGTAGTGATCAATGAATAATTTAAATGGTGTTGTTATAAGGTAATGCCTAAACTTTTATAATGTGAACACTATTGCTAGAGATTTCCTTTACATAGTTGTATATTTTTTCTCTATGGCTAATAATTTATGACTTTTAAAGTGAATGGAATGATATAATCATTCATATCCTAGTTGTGTAAGAATAAATCCTATTAAAATTCCTAATGCATCACCATGAATGTGAAAAGGTTTTATCCAATTAGGAAATACCAAAATAAGAGTTGTTATCAGTGTTTACTTGAGACCTATAGATGATTTTTGGCACTCTTTGGTCCATTCAAATTTAGTATATTTATATAGTATTTTTTCCATATGGGTGGATATAGTTGTGTAGTTACTTATGAATAATATCCTATATGTCCTAAAAATGATCACACCTCTATCAAATTAGTGGGAAGCGGTATGCCCAAAATTATTATGATTTTAGGTTGGTCCACCAAAATCTCATCATTACATCCTATTCACACCTAAAAAACATTAAAAGGTGTGAATAACAAGCATTTTTATATATTCAATGTAATGCATAGAGCTCAAAAATGTTCTAGCATAAGTTTTAGTTTAGAAAAGTTCTCCTTGATAAAGGAAAAGATAACCTAGTCATCTAGGTAGACTTCAATAAAATCATGGATGAAATAGTTAAAGGTAATGAACATATCCCTAGAGAACAAAATTAGATAATTCTTTAACCAAAAAATCATTAGTTTTATGAAAGAGATCCTCATTCTATTGTAAATGTTATTTTATTCTAACCCTCTACTATGATTGAAATATGATGATAACCATTGAATCCATGTATAAAATAATAAACTACGTTCCCTATGAATAACTCTAATACTTCATATTTGAATATAATTGTGAATGGATCATTAATATAGTCATCATTTAGTACATAGTAATCCCCATACACTTTTTTACCTTAAATTTATTAGGTTGAACCATCATTGGGCTATCCTAGTCAGCCTTTTCCATTAGATATATAATGTTTACATATTGCATCCAATCCAATTCATATTTTACTTTCAACTTCATGTTGTGATTTAACATGTATGGTTTCTTCTTCATAGGCCTCACATACTCTTTCAACTCTATGTATATTTATCTTTATGAAGGATCTATACCCTTACAAAGTTTCTTGGGAATACAACTTGATAATCTCATAAAAGAAGAAATGATTATGAAACCTTATTTTGTGTCTAGTAGTCACCAAGAGTCACAAGATTTAGAACATAATCTATCCTAATATTCCCAAAAAAAATATTTATTATCTCCTAATATATTTTTTTAGATACACTTGGAATCAGATCTAATAGAGTTGTATACCCTTCATGTTCCTGAATATTTATATTTTGAAACATTGCATCTTCAATTTGTTTTATAATTTTGGATTTGAGTGACTCTACTCATCATTAAGGTTTGAATAAGCCCTTAAAATTTAAGTCCTAATTAATATCACTAGACTCTATTAGTTTTGCATCATCTATGATCTATTATAAGGTTTTATAAAAAATGATTCTTTTATTTGTCAGCATTATATTTTTGTATAGATACATTCAAATCTATAGTTTCTTCTTGTTATGAATATGAGTTTATTGTAGTACATGAATCTTATTATCGCCCATAACATAAAAATATTTTAAACTTATTGATAAAATTATAAAAAAGAGGATTTTAATCCTTAAAGATATAAGTCTAAATAAAATCATGTTGTAACATAGGCCAATTCTTTATCTCATGTTTGCATCCATGGTGCATGTACTAGGTTGTTTGAAGCACTACCAAAGTATAACTGAATACTTACACCCAATTTTTGGGTTCAACACTTTGTATAGACAACACATCCACACACTAATGAGCATGCAATTTTGGGCCTTATTATTCCTTGAAAAATGGCCATTGTTCCCTAATAACAGGTCATATTTGGAATTGAGCGTGCATTATTTTACAAGCCTCATCTCATTGTAGCTAGTTTATTCTATGAGATACCTACCACATCACAATAGTTTCATTTAATGCATATTTCCATGAACTCTCTTTCTTATCTATGTTGACCATATGATGTCCCAATTTAAAAATAAATTGGTTCAAATATTCAATTATAAAATACTAAGGCAATAGGTATTTGGTGGTAAAAGCCATTCGTAGTGGATGCACCTCATGGTCTCCTCTCACCTAGTTCAACATGTGGGTATCAAAATCACCACTAATTAAATACATTTATTCCTAGGTTAAAATTCCTTTTATTATTGGTTAATTATAATCCATGTCTCTGACACCTACATTTTATAATAAATCTACTTCAGACCTTTTTGCTGATCACACCAATGGTGAATTAAAATATTCAATTTGGAACTATAAAATGATGAATTTTTTATTATAGGTCTGTATATAGGATGTATTTTTGGTTTCAACTATTTTTTATGCTCTTTTTTTAGGTAAAATCATTAGTACTATGTAGTTTTCAATGTGTTCTACTTATATTTTATACCCACCTAAAATTGGTTGTTATATTTATAAGCATAAGGTGATTTTTCCTCCTTATGTATAATATAAGGATTTATCTCCTTTTTATTTAGGGCCATTTATGCACCTCCATATTATTTCACATTGTATTAATGGTCAATTAACCATCATAACCCCATTTTTACCAATCAACATAAGCTAGTGTGTTTCATTAATCTTCATATTAATAATTTTAAAATCTCTTTGAAGGATTAGGTATTTAAATTTGATCTCCACATCTTTCAGATGACCAATAGGTTATACCCTACCATAATCTAAGAGGTTTACCATTACTAGACTATAGCTATGTTTTGGTCATCCAATAGCTTCTGATGTGGATCACGGGATCATATTAACTATGCTCCCAAAGTTGAACACAATATTTGGTACTTCATACCTTGCCATTTTAATATCCATGTAGGATTAAACATCCCATGAATTCTTAGTTTTCACATATCATACTAATTTTTCAATGCATTGCTAACCCTTTTATGCACACTCTAACAAATTACATAGAATTTTTGTAATATTTTGTGATATGTCTTCATTTGAAAGAGTACTTAGGATTTTGAGAAGATTGGTCAAGTAAATAACTAATACATCATGTCTCATAATGTGCACAATTCTTCCATGCATTTATGCATCAATATTTGAAGTACCAACTTCTGATGCATCCTAATGTTGAATGTTTTACACAACCTATGTTTATTGGTACATCAAACCCTTTTATATCATAGTGTTGGGATATTTATCCTACTAGACCTTTTTATTTATTTATTCCTATAGAATATCTAAAGGAGGTAATCCCTATTTTACATGTTGTTTTCACGTGACTACCAGTATAAACATAAGATCCTTAGGAATTTCACATAGGATTTTCTCTCTTCTCCTTTTCCAATGCTAGGCAATATTTAGTGTGTTGTTATTTTAAATGATTATAATAAACATAATACATTTGCCTATGAGGATTAGTGGGATAATTACATGGAAAGTGGTTATACTCCTCAAAAAAATAATGGTCAATTGGTTGTCATGTATGTCACTCACCCTAATTATTATTACCACCCTAATATCCACATTGATAGCCTCATCTATATCCATTTATATTTTTTTAAAAACCCATCCTGACTACCCCCCCCCCCCCCCCCCCCCCCCCCCCCCCCCCCCCCCCCCCATTACCCAACATATCCTCCTTGCCTCTATGGAGATCACCAACCTTTTTATTTGTGTCCATCATACACCTCGTGCATGCCATTGGGGGAAGATAGATTCCATCATGTTTGTTATTATGGTGATGCAATGTTATAAGATTGGTGGTACTATAGGGATGAAGGGTTCCATCCAATTTGGTATTAAGGAGACTATGAAACATGTGGTTTCCAACATGTGAGATCCTAAGGTTGATACTTTGGTGACATTAGCATCCATCTAGGAACATTTTGGATCATAGTAGTCATGTATAAATTTGGGCTTGGGATTCTTGGCTTCATCTAAGGAGCCTATTGTGTTATGAATACAAATAAATTCTTAGTGATGTCTTCCTTTAGTTCTTGAAGTGATCAATAATTCTTATCATTGTGATTGTGTAACTTATAGAAGTTACATCATATATCCCAAGGTTTTTGAATATATTATTATAATAAATAACCTTTTTTAGTTACATACCATACTACACAATAGATTTCACATAATTATGTCTTAACTTTAGGGTAATCATTTCTATGGTTCCCCTCTTTTCCATATTTTATGAACTAGAGACCTAGATTGGGCCTATTAATTTCATGTAGCTCTTCCATCTTGTCTAACACAACATCAATCTTTCTATTCATATTCATGGTGGTTTATGGTCTATTTATTTAATCCTCTATTTATTCCACATGGAGTGAAGTTTCTTGAGCATATACCTTATCATAAAAATATGTCTAAATAATTCCAAACTTAACCCAAGGTCATAGGAATTCTATAAACCATGTGGTCTTATCTTTATCCTATAATAGAAAGTATACCCTATTCATTACATCATAAAATCTATGATTATAATCATAGATTGATTCACCTAATTTTTTTTAATATCTTAAAACTCTTAGATCATTTGACTTACACACTTATTTACTTTGAACTCACATATCATTTGATTTTTGACATCAGTAAATCTTAGTTTAGCAACATATCTTTTATATATAAACTCTAAATAGCATCCTATTAAAGCTATTATGAGTTCACACTTCTTCAATTCATCTATACTTACATATTTTATCTACAATTCCATCTTTCATGTTAGTAAATACTACTAAGGGTCAATAGACTATGATATCATGTCAATGTGACAAAAAATGTTGGATTCATATCCATGCCTACAATTATCACACTTGAAATTAGTTTTGTCAGTTATGGTAGTGGACTTGACTTGGGAAAAGTCTTAATATTTGGTGAAACCTAAAATCCTACCTCAATTAGCTTCTTCATATCCATGCTTTATTAGTATCTTCACTATACTTCCCAAACTTATATGTAAAAGAATCAAACCAAGTACTATCTCTATCGACATCTATACTTTTCCTTCTTTCTGATGATAAATTAGGCTCAAGGGATGTGTACTCTTGAAATGACCAATCCATGTCTATGAATTTTACTATATTACAAATTTAACTTGATTTAATCCTATGACTTAGTATAACACCTTCCAAATGTTACACCTTTTATCCAAAATATATCCTCCATTCTAGTTGTGATATAAAACTACATTCTAAATAATATTCTCACTCCTCTTCTACCTTTACACTTATTTCATTTCCTCAGTATCTCTATTTATCTCTATACTCTCATTTTCACTTTCTCTTTTCTTAAGCATGCTCTTTTACTTATCCTCATATTATCTAACTTATCTTGATTGCCTATGATCTCCCATTCGTCCATGTTATTATACCTATCTACTCTACTTATACTTACATCTATATTAGGATTATTTAAATTATTCCATATTCTTTATTTTCATAGGCCTCACTTTAACACCATAATTCATTTTTCATGATGTTTCTCTATGTTCTCCATCTTTTGGGTATAACTTCATGCTTTCTATTTTAGTATTTTTTATGATTTTTCAATGTGATCTATTTAGCTACTAAAAATAAAGTATTAGCAAGGTTTTTAAGATTACTTGGAGATATGGATGGTTGGTTGCATACCATAGATCAGAATTTGTGGCAACTCCTCTTTGGCTAGGGAGGAATGATCTATAATACACCACACTTAAACAAAAAATGGATTAATAGAAATATGAGTGGGTTTTTTGGTTATAAATTAGTCTTGAGAAGCACAATGCTTAATCAAATGGATATCAGCCCACTATTTTTAATTAAGAAGGATAATAAAGATAAAAATATAAAGATTACAAGATATAAATGATGTAAAAGATAATTTAATAAAGATAAATGATTATGAATTATTCAAGATAATAGATAAAATATACAAAATAATAGATGAAGGTATAAACAACACCAAAATACAATTTAATAAAGATTAGATAAATGTAGACTATCTATGATTAAAAGATAAGATAAATGGATTATTCAAGGACAAGATGTATAAATGCTTTGCTAAGTTTTAGTAATGGATATCAATAAATTAGGAGAGAGATTTATAAAATAAAATGTAGATTATGCATACTTTAGGTACTAATAATGTTATGAAAATAGATTACAAGAATGTTTTGAAAATTTAGCAGGGATCGATGATAATCGTATATGATTAACATCAATTCAGATGAATCAACGTTAATATTGTGTAGAATACTAAACTTTAAAAATAAACTATAATAAAAACTTGTATTATTAATAAAATAATTAAAATCAAATGTAAAATAGTGATAGATATATGTAGAAGATTGTAGATTTGAAATATGAATTAATTGAAGTGTAATACTCACCTTCTAAAGAATCTTGGCATGAGGTTGATATTGTGTATTACTTTATCTATATTTAGGCAACAATTCACCAATAAAGGGTCTAAAAATCACCTATGAGTCTCTTGGATAAATTTTGTCAGCATTTCAATGTCCAAAATTATAGCCACCATCTTTCTCAAGCCATGAAGGTTTGCTATGTATATATGGATCAATGTTGATCTGGGAGAATTGATGTCAATCATAGAGGATCGATGTTGATCATGAAGGATCAATTTTGATCAATCCAATTTGGTCAAAAGCTGGCTTAGGTTATTTTGAACTACATGTCAAATTAAGTGAATGTAACACTAAGTTGTTTTCATAAGTTTTTAATGAGGGTAAGTTGTTGGAAGGGTTGTTGGGAGGTTGGATGGGTTTTATTTTTATTTGTTTTTAGGATTTTTGGCTGGGGATGGTAAATAGTAATTAATAAGGTTAATTATTATGGATAAATAGGGGGTATATATATATAAAATAAACATTTAAGTATAAGTTAACATTTAATTAAATGCTAAATTATACTTTAAGTTATAGTTTATGTATATACTTTCAAGGTGTTTGAGAGTGGTTTTAGACCTCTAGGAGTTATGATGCAAAATATAGATTTTTTGAGGTTTCCACCACATTTCAAACTTATCCTATTTCAAAACCTTAGGATTTTAGACTCAACTTATTTTAGGACTTTAGGATATGGTACAGCTTTCTAGCATCTACATTTAATTATTAAAATTATAGCATAAAAAATGGCAGAATATGGTAAGGGTGCTAAATTATGGCATCTACACTTCCATTCTAAGTTATTCATCATTATCCATAATTTCACACATCCCCTTAAAACCTAATGTGACTAATCCATGCTGGTAGGGTAATGCACCATGTCCTTTTCTACAACCAATATTTTGACTAGAGTAGTTATTCATTTCAAAAACATGCTTCTAATTCCTCTCATAAATAAGTCCTACACAACCTCAAATGTAATATATCCCTATAAAAAAATCTACTCATGTATCTATCATGAGTCCAATCAGTATCCAACTTCTAGATGTCATCTAGTCTCTCTTCCAACCAAACTAATAACTATATTTTTATTGGTTGAATAGCAGCATCTGACTCTTAATAACCACACAACTAGTAGTCTAGGAAATTCACACTAGAAAATTACATATATTTATCTATATATATAATCATGAATCAATTATTTTGAATAAATTCTTAATGTTTTTTTTCTTATTTTTATCTAAACTTGTGAATTTTTTCATCAATCCATCTCTCTAAATCTCTTTGTCTTAGTATCCATTTCAAAATATTTTAATCTTCCATGTTCACCACACCATTTATAGTAGAGGTTCTTGTAAAACCCATCAAAATATGCTAATATGTGATAGTTGTCTACAAATTAATATATAAATAGATAAGAGGAACTTGCACATAAATTTACATTAATTCAAGCATGGCATAAAATAGGAATTAACATGATTTCAAGATATAATTAACTTGGACTAGTAAGTGGTTTTAAAACAGACAAGCTACCATAATTCAAAACATATTGATACAAGGAACATAAGGAAACATAAATTAAAACCATTTATGAATCTCTATTTTGATCACAGTATTTTAGAACCCTTTTTTGATATAAATGAGTGGTATTTATAGAGATTTATAAAGAATATATCACTTCATATCTTAGTGTTTTGATACAATCTAGAAGAAGAGTAACATACATACAAAGAGAATATACCATGTACAAAATGATGTGAAATGCACACTTGTCATATAACTATAGACAATATTTTTAGCCCTTTTTTACTAACAACATTATTCCATGGCATTTTGACTACTTTCCTTAATTTTACATGTGGATGGTCCACTCATATAAATAAACAAATGTTCCTATAATGTTCTTAATCCTCATGAAAAATATCACAATTTTATCAATAAGTTTTTTCATGCTCCTAGATCAACAAATTTTTCTCTTAAGACAACATCTCATAATTAAGATAAAATCATTCCCTAGTAGTGTCTAGTTCCACTACTTTTGTCCTCCCACTAAATATCACCTAATTTCTCAAATTCAAATTCAAGTAATGGATCATCCTACAAGTTTATCAAACCCCATCTAAAGGAATTCTTAAAATATCAGTATAAATCAACATTTAAAACCATGTTACACATAAGAGGCTTCCATATTGTTAAGTACCATAATTTTAATTGTATATTCAGATAAAATTACCTATTTATACCGATTATAAATACATAATGATAAGCTCAGAATATGGCTCATTATTGACATGTTTTTTCCCTCAATTCATCTCTCAAAGGATATTATATTATGCAAATCTTAGATTTTTATATAGCTATTACATGGAAAATAGATATTTGTCTTGTTTATATTAAAACAAAGATTAAACCCTTAATTTGTCATTAATGTCTAATACATATCATGTTTTAGTATTTTTTTGTTGTGAATAATGCTCAAGAAGAAGACACAAGCAATTTATAGTGAACATTCAATTTTGTTCTCCATCTAGCACAACTACAGACTCTACAATATTGCTTCTACGAACTCTGTAGGCTTGTTTCTATGGACTCTATAGGCTTGTTTCTACAGACTCCATAGGCTTGATTCTATGGACTCCACAAGATTATTTATATGGACTCTGTAGGCTCATTCCTCTCGACTCTATAGGGTCAATTCCATGGATTTTGTAAGGATAAAGCTACAAATGGGGAAGTTAGCGGCCAAATAGGATAAGAGAGAATCATTCCAGCTGGAATCACATAAGGAAATAACTACATATTATTTTGTAGGATTTGCTTTAGATAAAATTGTATATATATTTGGATCTTAGGAATATTATAGGATAGGATATCTATTTCATCAAAAAAATTGGATCTCTTGGAAATTTAATCTCCTATATTTGGATGAATGGATCAACCAAGGAATCCTATTTGTTTGCATCCTAGTTTAAGTTGATTTTATTAGTATAAAATGTAAGATTTTCATATATTATATATCAGATGATAGAGAGTAGATAATAGAGGAAAATATTTGTACAAGCATATTATAGGTTTTAGCCATATTGTAATCATTTCAATTTTATGAATTATCACTTTAGTTTCTAGTATTGATTAATCTTTGTTTTTGAGTCTGACAGGAGCAAGGGCCCACTCTCCTTGGAACCAGGAACTATGTACAGTATTTATGTTATGTTTTATTAATTTGTTATTATAACTAATTAGAATCTTGTTAATGTTTACATTTATTCATAAAAACATCAAAACAAATTCACAGTTTTAAAGGCATTTTCTTATTCTAAAATCATTTATTTTCTAAGCAAAAGTGTGTTTTCTTTTACAGCAGATGCATGAAGCAAATTTCCTTTTGTTAAATAGGAGTGTGAATTTACTTTCCACGCAAGCATAAATAGGAGTGTGATTTTTACTTTAAAGTAAAAGAGTGGATTGATTTGATTTCTTTATTTTTAGAAAAATAGTGAATCACATAGTTTAGGAGACATTTATTTCTTTAGCCAAAGTTAGAATAGGATAATCAAACACCCCCATAAGCAGCCTTATAGATCTACAATTATATAATTTACTGCAGACAGCTTTGGACACTAGCCTTGGTTGATAAGACATCAATTGAATATTAATTAAATGAGGAGTTAAATGACACTCATAATTTTTGGTATCATTGCTAGGGACATAAGGTGTTATTAAGGTAGTAATTATTGGTCTAGAGTGAAAAAAAAACATTGTAAAAACCCATAAAATCCCATAAAAATTCAATAAATTGATGTACCATCCTATAGATTCTAAAGGATGATTCATCCCAAAGTTTCCACCAAGAACACAAGTTGACACTCCTTCAACATCTCTGAGTAGTGAACTAGAAGTTAGAAGTCAAACCTATCTACAAGAATCTTCTAAAACATGGATAAAAATTAGGCTATTTCCACAAGTAAGCCCCATAGGGAAAATTCCTCAAGATCAATCTCTTGTAGGAAGACACTATTTAGAATTGCCAATGATTTAGAAGAAGCATTTCAAAAATCCATAACTAAGGAAAATTTTGATAATTTTGAGCAACCCATAACTAATCCCACAAATATTTAGTAGAATATCATCCCAGCTTTGAAACATCATTAGAAGAAGAAATGGATCTCCAATAAAATCAACAACTTACACAACCAAGGACTTTTTCCTTTCCTATTGTTGTAGATCCTAATGATCAAACCCCCATGAAAAATATTTCACTAGCTAATCTGCCAAATTTTTAGGTAAGATCTATAGAAGAACCTAATCAATTCCTATTTGAGTTTAAGGTGCTATGTCAAACCTATGATTACACAACAAATAACTAGAAATTAAAACTATTTCCCTTTAAACTTAAAGATGCAACTATGAGATGGTTCATGGCTTTACTTGGCAATTCTATTAAAACATGGGATGACATGGAAATAGAATTCTTGAACAAATACCAAGATTATTGCCGAGTGTAAGAAAGAAAAAATGTATTTTTCATAATCAAATAGAATGAGGATGAATCTTTAGAGGATTATTTGAATAGATTCATGTTCAATAATAAAAGAAGAAATTATCCACTCATTGAAGAAGTTCAAAAATTTGTTTTCTTGAAAGGATTAGATGAAGATACTAGAGATGCCTTAAATTTGATGGGAGGTAGAGATATAAATAAGTTGGCTTTTGATCAGATTTTTGAGCTTTATACCAAATACTCTCAAATGAAACCTGAAATTAGGAAAGGAAGGTTTGGGAAATTTAATGAAATGGGTAAGATAATGGAAGAATTTTCTAATCTAAAGATAGATATCTTGGTTACACTAAATAGTACTTTGGATAGCCTTCAAGCTAAGGCAAATGCAATAGAACCCTTAGTAATCTATTATCCTAAGTACAGACAAAAACATGCCCTTAGAGACTAGCCCCCAGATAGAACTAATGTTTAATCATGTGGGATCTGTGATGCAATAGATCATGATACCAAACACTTCACGCTTCTACCTATTTTAAAGAATCAAATGAAAACACAAGTCCAGTCCACTGAAGAAGTAAATTATATCTAGAGACAAAACTTTACCCCATAAAACTAGGCTTAAGGATAGTTTAATGCAAGAAACCCAGTTAATCCATGGATGGAACCATGGAATGTTTCAGTTCCTTCACCTTTTTGGAATCAACCTCAAATTCCATCAATCTAAAATCCATGGGTAGGACAAGATTGGATGTCAACACCCCCATGGATGATGCCACAACCACAACAATAATGGGTACCATAGCAGTAATGGATACCATAGCCATATGAACAATAGAATTAGTCATGGAACCCATAACCACAATTCACCTAACCAAGAAGACTACTTTAACAACAAACTATTATGCCACCCCTAGTTATTCAATAATAAGGACAAATCAATTAACCCTTAATGCCTGTATAACCAATAGCAAATCTAAAAAATAAACAACTAGCACCTGTATATGTTAGTGAATAGCAAGAAACAATCAATGTTGGAGCTATTTAGTGTTTAGACATACATTTAAGATTAGGAAAAACCATAAAAAACCTCTAGTTCTCATTTTTGAGATACCTAATGAAAAATAAAAAATAGACTCATCTCAATTAAACATTAGAGATGCTGAAATCAAAATGAGCCCTAAAGCAAACAAAGGAAAAACTACTACCCCACTAGTTCCTTTTCCTAAAAGATTAAAATAAATTGGTATTAAACCAAAAGCAAACTTGGTCCATGAGTTGAAATAGATCAATATTGAGGTACCCCTTCTACAAGTTATTAAGGATATACCTGAATTAAATAAGATCATCAAAAAGCTTTGTATCAAGACACTTGGGATGAAAGAAAAATATCCAAGAACCATTCATGTTAATGGAAAAGTTGCTAAATTACTAACAAGAAAAATATTAGTTCCAAAATATGTAGATCCAAGAAGCTCAGTGATCATAGTCACAATCAGAGGAAAAGAAATTCCTAACATCTTGGTAGATTTGGGAGAAATAATTAATTTTATAACAACTAATACTTTCCATACATTGTATCTTATGAAAATGCAACCCACAACTACCATTCTTCAAATGGTGGACCAATCTGTAACTAAACTAGAAGGGATTATAGAAAATGTTGAAGTACTAATAGAGTTTTGGGAGTATCTAGTAGATTTCATGGTCTTGCAACCCAAAACAAAGAATCTAGGATATCCCATAATTCTAAGTAGACCATGGTTGGATATTTTATCAATAATAATTGATTGCAAGTTAGGAGACATGACCATTTCTAATGGGTTAAAATCCAAATGCATCTCTTTGTATCCTCCTGCAAAACCATCAACACATTGCATATAAGAACTTTGGGTGGATGAATTAGACAACACATTAAACAACATTTCCTTATTATCTATGATCACAATTAAAAAACACTTGGAAGAATTGAATGGAGACATATACCCAGAATCTATGGACTCTACCAGTTTGAAATCTATGAACTCTGCCAGTTAAAAATCTATGGACTCTGTCAGTCCAAAAGCTATAGACTACCTTAGTTTAGGATTCTTGGGTTAGATAGAATATTATTAAACCCCACTTCTACTTATTCTATTATTTCCTCATAATATGATCATGGATTTATTCAGGAAAGTGTGTGGAAATTGGTAGAATAATAGCAAACTCATTTCTTTGATGCATTCCATTATTCTTTAGTAACACTGATTCCTCCTAGAAAAGAGTTTGTTGATAATGTAACCACATTTCATAAGCTACTTCCTCATCCATGTCCTTTGAACTCATTGATTAGTGAATTCAAGCAAATAGAATCCAACTACCCAGGTATAAAACCAATCATGGTATTACATGAAAATATTTTGAACATCAATAATTAGTTAACAAATGAAGAGGAAGATCAACTCTTTAAAGTACTAGAAAGACATAATGAGGCTTTTGCTTGGGATTATACCGACATGAATGGAATTCACCCTAGCATATACACTCATCAAATTTACATAGAATTTTTCAAACTAGTTAGACAACCACAAAGAAGAATAAACCCAACATTAAAGGAGATAGTCAAAATAGAGATCTAAAATTTGCTAGAAGTTGGGTTTATTTACCCCATCTCAAATAGCCAATGGATTTCACCTCTGGTAATTGTGCCCAATAAAAATGTAAAATTAATGGTATGTGTAGATTATAGAGAATTAAACAAAGTAACACTAAGAGATTACTTTGCTTTACCTTTCATTAATCAAGTTCTTGACAAATTGGCAAGAAAAAGATTTTTTTTATTTCTTAGATGGGTTTAGTGGGTATAACCAAATAATGATAGCAGCTGAAGATCAAGATAAAACCACATTTACCTACCCTTGGGGAACTTTTTCTTATTGAGTACTTCCATTTAGACTCTGTAAAGCTCCAACAACCTTCCAAAGAGTAGTTATGGAAATATTCTTCGACCTTACAAATGATTGTGTTGAAGTATATATGGATGATTTCACCATTTATGGTGGAACTTATGAAGAGGATCTTATCAAATTGGAAAGAGTATTGATTAGATGTAGGAACATCAATTATCTTTGAGCCATGATAAATGTTTGTTGATGATGGATGAAGGAATAGTGATGGGACACCATATTTCTGTAAAAAGCATTCAAGTAGATCCAAAGAAAGTCAAAATAATCTCCAACTTACCCATCCCACAAACATAAACTAAAATTAAGAGTTTTTTAGGATAGCCTGGTTACTACAGATGCTTCATAGATAATTTTAGCCAAATACCTATCCCTATGTTTGCTTTACTTACAAAAGATAATACATTTGAATGGAGTGATAGTTGCCAATAGGCCTTTGAGACCATCAAAGATAAACATGTTACTGCTCCAGTATTGGGAGGACTAGATTGGACTAAGCCATTCCATATATATATAGATGCTTCCAATACAACACTAGGAGTAGTGCTTAGACAAAAGGATGAAGATGGTAACATGTATGCTATATATTATATTATAAAAAACATGACACCTGCTAAAAGAAATTACACCACAACTGAGAGGGAATTCCTAGCTATAGTCTATGAAATTAACAAATTTAGACACTACATAACAAGCTACAAGGTATTTGTCTATACAAACCATTCAACTATTAGATATCTTACCAACAAACCAATTATGGGAGATAATATTATTAGATGGTTGTTGCTATTACAAGAATTTGATGTTACTATTATAGATCAACTAGGGAAGTCTAATGTAGTTGTTCATTTCTTGTCAAGAATGAACACTACAAGTGAAAAGAACCAGTGGAAGATGACTTTCTAGATGAACAACTATTTTCTATTTCATCAAAATCTCTATGGTTTACTGATATAGCCAATTATCTCACCATAGGGAAGTTTCCTCTACAATTTTCACAAGAAGAAAGGAAACATTTAATCAAAGAAAGTTCTTCTTTTAAATGGATTAATGGAATGTTATTTAAACTTGGACTTGACCATGTGTTTCATAGGTGTGTGACAAATGGTGAATCTTATGATATCATTAGATTTCATCATGATGAACTAGGAGGAGGTCATTACTCAGCTCAAAGAACCATACATAAAATCCTAAGAGCAAGATACTATTGGCCTCACCTTCATCAACAAGTAAAATGATATGTCAGACGCTGTGATGCTTGTCAGAGAATTAGACAACCTACTCTTTCAACAGATATGCCTCTATACCCTCATCCTAAATTGCTTTTAGAACCATTTGAGAAATGGAGAATTGATTTTATAGGTCATGTAGATCCTCCTTCTAGAGGAAAATAATACATCCTAGTATGTATAGACTATGTGACTAAGTGGGCAAAAGTAGAAGTATTAACTCATATAAGAGAAGAGATGGTAGCTGATTTCTTATATTTCAAAATCATGCAAAGATTTGGAGCTCCAAGAGAGATAGTCTCAGATCAAGGACCATAGTTCATGTCAAACATGATAAAGCACTTTATGCAAGTATATCAAACTCAACATAGACAAATATCTCCATACCGCCCATAGGCTAATGGGCAAGTTGACATCACCAACAGAGAACTAGAAACCATTTTAACCAAGGTTTTTAATTCTAGAAAAAAGGATTGGGCAGATAAGGTACCAAAATTTATTTGGGCCTATAATACTAATAGGAAAACAAAAACTAGATTTTCACCTTATGAATTAGTTTATGGTAAGAAGCCTTTATTCTCTATTGAATTTGAATTACAAACTTTGAAAATAGCTGTAGAAGTATGAATTGAATTAGAATAAATATAGAAAGAAATACTCTTATAGCTTAATTAACTTGATGAAATGAGGATAGAAGCACTAAAAATAACTAAATTGGTACATCATCAAATAAATTTTTTGCATGATTCACAAATCAAGCAATATAACTTTTAGAAAGGACATTGGGCACTGTTATTTGATTCCAAATTTCAATAGTTTAAAGGAAAACTACAAATGAGGTGGTTCAAACCTTATCAGATTGAGGAGGTATATGAAAATGGTTTTGTTAAGCTAATACCTATTGATGATAGCAGAAGAGCTCTATTAGTCAATGGACATAGATTGAAGCTTTATCAAAAACCTCTCGATTAAGAAGAATTTATTCAAAAGGTAAAAGATCAAGTAGATATTCTGGAGAGCTCTGCTTCTTCCAAATAACATGTTCTTTGATAATCTTCTAGTATTAAAAAATTAAATAAATAAATATCAATAGTGAAAATCCTTCTAGGGACACTATTGATAATGCATGCCCAGAAAACTAGCTTGTTGGCTGGCTATGCATTGCAAAAAGGGATTTGGATAGAAAACCAGCAATGACTAGCCAAAGGGCAAAAAAAAAATTATAAGAAAAATAGAGAATCTCATCATGTCACTATGATTGGTCATGTTGACTAATCCATGTAAACTTATTTGTGCAGGATAAATGGCGAGAAAAGGATAAATATAAGGCCAAAGTAAGTAAGACTTATATTTTATTTATGTATGTTTAGTTAACTAATTATCTTCAATTTAATTAAGAATTATTATATGGAGATGACCCAAATTTGAATCTTATGAAATGAAATGACATGACACATACCATAATGAAAAAGCATGCGACTAAGCTACTAAAGGTGTATGGATAAGTGTGTAACTTTGATATAATCAATTGAGTCATAAATCATAATAATGATGGGATGTCATAAAAGGGGTTTTAAATGAAGTAATGAATTGATGTCACCATCAAAGTGAAACATCATCATTTCACCCAATTTCTAATAATGGACAAAATGGCTGGCATGCTTCATAGAAATGTGTGGCACTTAACTGTATCAAGTCATCATTTCAAACTACAAACTCATGTAGCTATAACATTTCATATGAACCATTTCATTTCTACAGACTTCAATAAAATCTGGTCTATAAAGCCTCAATGCCTATTACCTATTGATTTCAACAAAATATTGGTCTAAACCCCAATCAGAGTTAAAATAATATAGTTATTTGTAAATCTGCATAGAAATGGGACAAAAGACAAGATCAAAGCCAAAAAATGTAGCAAAGTTTCATAAAGATAGCTTCTATGGTAGTGTTTAGAGCCAATGGATGGCTACCTTTCATTGAAAAGTTCTAAGGTTTTGATGAAATAATGGTAAGTGAATTCATCACTAATCTCACCCCTAAATTTTCAATTGTGAAAGACATTGTTATTCCTGTTACAACTCAAATTATACAAGTTCCAGAAGAGGGAATGAGAGCTATAGGCATAATTTCATTTAGTGATTTATAATTAGTTTAATGTTAATGAGCAGACTAGGACTTCATGTCTAGTAGATTCCAAGGGAAAATCAAAAGGGATTAGTAGAAATTCACTTCCTGAACCCTAGAAATCTGTAGCCAAGTGGGTACTCAAGTATATCATTTGTGAGGGGCAACACAGTCTTTTAGGGGGAGATGCCATGAAAATTTTAAAACACCTTAATCATGGGAGACAAAACCCTTAGTAAAAAATTCACCTCCCATCCTTCTTATATGGTGCTCTATAAATTATGTCTACAACCCCTAATGCTACTCTTAGGCATTATGGACTTATTCATCTCATTATCCAACATCACTTCCTTCAGCAAGGACAAGAGGTTTGGGAGGAATTTCAGAGTAGTATAGCACAACAAATTCCAAATCTACCTACACAAGAAACCTCAAATTCACCACATGAATGTTCATCTCGACCTACTACATTAGTTGAGAAAATAATGCCAAGGAAGAAATCATATACTGTAGTCCCAATAGAAATCCCTTCTTATTTTTATTCAAGAAGAATCACAAGGTCTCAAAACCCTCAAGTTTTAAGGTCCCCACAAGAACCTCATGAATCTATAAAGCAACCAATTCCCTTATTAGTAAGAAGAAAATTAAGATGAAAGGTTGCTATAGAACTTGAGAAGACCAAGGGTTTGATGGTTGTGAAGGAAAGCCAACCAAGTGTAGCTCAGAGAGTGACTAAAATAAGGAGAAGGCTCATTTTAATAGATGACGATGAACAATAAGCTACAAATATTTTAGATAGTCTTAAAATAGTATCTCATTCCCCCATACATCAAAATATCCCTACACCTACAGATGTTGAATAAATTTCTTTTGAAAGGAACTCTCTAATCATAATGGAGGAACCAATTCTAAAGGAAGAGCCACACATGGTAGAGGAATCAATTATGGTGGAACAACCACCTATTCCAATTAAAACTACAATGGATAAAGGGAAAACTATATTTACCAATGAGAAAGGTGAATCATCTAATATAAATGATCTTGTTATGCAATTAACTTTTTAGATTTCTCAAGCTCAAGCCCTTGAACAACAACCTACATCAGACATTGCTGACTTGATCAGTCAATTATAGAATAAGGATCATCTCAACTCATTATTGGTGTATAAATTAGACACAATATCTGTTGGTCATGCAACAAAAGTTCACAGATTAGAGGAAACAATAAAGGAATGTGAAAGTGAATAAATAGATTTGTGGATATATGTATAAAATCTAAATAAGTAAAATAGGATATTTCAAAGTTTAGTAAACTCTTCTAAAGCACCTGATGTTGCACCTTATCCTCCTAAGGTATTTGTTGACCACAGTTGTCAAACAAGTGATCCAGGTATTCCTCCCTTGGAAATACTACATCAAATTGAAGAAGAATATTCCATACTTAAATAGAAAAATAAAGATGTAACTTCTTTAAACAAACTCTTAGAAAATGAAAAGAAAGAATTAGAAGGTAAAATCCAAGATTTAGAAGAAATTTTGTAGGATGCATGCAAATTAGGGGAATCTCTTTTGGCATGTAGGAATCCTTCTCTTGCATATAGTTTGTTTTTATTTGAATAATTTTATAGATGGTATCTTTTAAGGATCTCTTGTCATCTTTCTTAGAAAATTTTATAGCCAACAAAATTTTTGGAAATTTTATTTAGTACTAAACCTAATCAGTAGGATTTGCTTTATGAGTTTTATTTGCATGATTTGATTCTAGGAGACCATGAGCACAATAATTTTTTGATAAAACTTCATGTAAGAGAATTTTAACTGAAGGCATTACATTCTACATTAAAAAATCAAATAGCATGGAAAAGAAGATTTGAGGACTACACAACTCATGCTAAGACTATAGGATTGTGTGTCAAACCAACCTTTCCTATTCCTAGATTGATCAAATAGAATTTTAACTATGCTTTGTTAAGTGATGAGGTTAAAATAGATTATTTATAGGCTTTATATGATTTTGTTGTTTCTTTTGACTTGTTTTCAAGATAGATTTTTGATTCAGTGGTGATTATAAGTGTAAATAGATGGGACAAACTTTTAGTGCCTCTTAAAAGATGAGAGGTCATGTCCCCAAATAATTTAAGATGGAGTATGAGGAGAGTGTACTCAATTTTTGAAATCTTAATAGAAGTAATAAACTCTGGGGGAGAGCAAAAATGGATTGGCATGAGATATAGACCCCTTTTGTTGATCATACCTATTCTAGGATGGTAGATTTGGGCTCCACAATTAGAGGAGCAATTCAATATATGGAAAAAAATGATTCAAGCACATCAAGGATTTACAATCAATTTAGACAAGCATATAATAAATGAATTTGATGAATATGATTTGAGTCAGAGTGTGAAAAGTAGATGCCAAAGCTATGAATGCCAATAAATGTTTGCAATGGGACTTAAAAAAGGTAAAGCTTGGGGGAGATGATGAGCTCAAAATATGGCTCATTATTGACATGTTATTTCCCTTATTCATATCTCAAAGGATATTATCTTATGCAAATCTTAGATTATTAGATAACTATTACATGGAAAATAGATATTTGTCTTGTTTATATTGAACCAAAGATTAAACCTTTACTTTGTCATTAATGTCTAATATATAGCATGTTTTAGTAATTTTTTGTTGTGAAGATTACTTAGGAAGAAGACACAGGCAATGTATAGTGAATGTTCAATTTTTATCTCTATCCAATAGAACTATGGACTCTGCAGGCTTGCTTCTACGGGCTCTATAGACTTGTTTCTACAAACTCCATAGGCTTGTTTCTACTGACTCCACAAGCTTGTTTATATGAACTCCGTAGGGTCATTCCTCTTGACTCTGTAGGGTCAATTCCATGGATTCTATAAGGCTGAATCTATAAATGGGGAAGCTAGTAGCCAGATAGGATAAGAGAGAATCATTCTAGCTGGAATCAAATAAGGAAATAACTACCTACTATTTTATAGGATTTGCTTTTGATAAAGTTGTATATATATTTAGATCTTAGGACTATTATAGGATAGGATATCTATTTCACCTGAATAATTGGACCTCTTGGAAATCCAATCTCATATCTTTGGATGAATGGATCAACCAAGGAATCTTTGTTTGCATCCTATTTTGAGTTGATTATATTAATATAAAATGTAAGATTTTCATATATAATATATATTAGATATCAGATGATAGAGAGAAGATAATAGAGAAAAACATTTTTACAAGTATATTATAGTTTTTAGCTAGATTTTAATCATTTTGGTTTTATAAATTATCACTTCAGATTCCAATATTGATTAATCTTTGTTCCTGAGTCCGAGAGGAGTAAGGGCTCACTCTCCTTAGAACTAGGAACTGTGTATAGTATTTATGTTATGTTTTATTAATTAATTGTTATAACTAATTAGAATATTTTTTATTCATAAAAACATCAAAATAAATTCTCAATTTTAAAGGCATTTTCTTATTCCAAAATCATTTCCTTTCTAAGAAAAACTATGTTTTCTTTTATAGCAGATGTGTGAAGCATATTTTCTTTTGTTAAATAGGAGTGTGAATTTGCTTTCCACGCAAGTGTAAATAGGAGTGTGATCTTTACTTTCAAGAAAAAGAGTGGATCGATTTGATTTCTTTATTTTTAGTAAAAGAGTGAATCACATATTTTAGGACACATTTCTTTCTATAGTCAAAGTTAGAATAGGACAATCAAACACCCCCATAAGTAGCCTTCTAGATCTACCATACTATACCTTATTGTAGATAGCTTTAAACACCAGCCTTGGATGATAAGACATCAATTAAATATTGATTAAATGAGGAGTTAAATGACACTTGTCACATAAAACCATATAATCCCTAATCTAAAGGTTGAATAAACTTTTAAGGTTAAAATCCATGGTTGAATCACTTAACCACACCAAGATTGCATTAGAATTTAACATTTTGCACCAATATTTCACACACACCACATTAGCATGGGATAATTACATGGATTTATATCCCTTTTTATAGTATTGGTATTTATTCAATGCTTAACACTAAGGGTGTTTAGGTCAAGCACAATGTCAATTGCTAACCCATTTTTACCCTATGATTACATTTTTTGCTCTTGGTCTATTGAGCTAGGGTTACAAACAAAGGAAAAGATATACAATGGTTTTTAAAATAGATCAAATGATTTTTTAATATAAAGGGAACACACAAGAAATGGCCAACTTGTCATAGAAAAATTATAATTATATCATCTACATAACATTATCACTCGTTAAGGACAACAATGCCCCACATCTTTATCAAATATAGTGCCCTTGTTCAAAGATATTCCAAACCCTATTTTAGATATGTAATTAATTAACATAGTCACCAAAAATATTTTTGAGTCTCAATCATAGGCCTAATATTTAGTTTCATAGCTAAGTTGTATTTATTTAGTACCATCCTCTTTTAGTATGTTTCCAAATTTAGCAAGTTCCAAATCAATTTATGTCATTTGTTTCATATCTATAGCATTCTAGTTTTACACATTATTTTATCTTATTTAAGTATTTAATTCACTTATTTTCTAAAATTTGATAAAACATATTGGTGAACCCACTTATTTTTTAACATTTCCAAAACCTTGGTTTTCCATTAGGTTTTTCCTTATATTTCTAGTACTTCCATTAGGATTTAAAATTCTTGATTTTTTTAATTTATAAATCCATCATGATTATCATGACTAAAGTTATTTATCATTTTATATTTCAAAGTTTTTTGGATTTATTTACATGTTATTCCCTTATAATATGTGAAAAAAATAAGTTACATATAAATTCCTAGATACATCATTTAATAGAAAAGATAATATTTATCATAACCAAATAACCTAATAATAACCTAACCCATGATGCTTATTATTACATGGTTAGCTTTGAATTTTTACCTATTACCATTAGATGTTAGGGATCATAGTTGTTTTATTTCATCCCTCCCACTCATAGACCTCTAATTTACCTTAGATACCATCTAGCCTCTACTATTCACCATAGGTTTATAGCATATCATATGGTTCATGATGTTATAACTAAAATAGGTTGGTATGTATGACAAAATGATATAATATCATTAACCAAATTAGTAGTATGACATCCAAGGTTTCTATTTTAGATTTATTTCAGTAGTCAAATATGTACAAGGATATGGTATATGTATCATTATGTGACACTACTATTCCTATAAATGTTGAACCAAATTATATTGCATCTATCATTAACACATTACAATGGATAGAAGAGTCTATATATTTTGATAAATAAGAATTAATACCACAACACATTATCAATTAATATTTACCTTTGTACATTTAGCTCCAAATCAATGATATGGATGTTAATCTAGTCTTATTAGATAATGGTTTAGGATTAAATATTTTTAACCTGTATTTTCTCCAACTCCTCAATATACATGTAGATAATTTATAGTATTCATATATTAACATTAGAGGTTTTTATAACATTTCACACACAAGGTATTAGGATAAATAATATTGAATCTCACACTGAGACCTAGAACTATTTATACAACATGTCAAATTATGTACAATGATCTTAATCAAAATATTTATCATAAGAGGCCTTGGATTCATGATATTAAAGTTGTACCTTCCATTTTTCATACATGTTTGAAGTTTCATTACCAAGAGTATATATACATGTCCTATAGATCATGAACCATTTAAGCATTTTAAAGTAACTAAATCTACATAGAATTATGTCCCTCATATGGATTTTTATACTCAAAAATTGGTGTAGCATACTATTAATAGTTATATAAAATTTACCAAAATTACATAGATAACACCTACATCTAATAATACAAGTCATAAACAATATAATTTTAGACTTGAGTATTTCCAAAAAAAATGGGATACAAAAGATAGGGATTATGAAAGTATGAATATGTAATTACTTATCCTATTGAGGCCTCTACTAATCAATAGAAACAAGGCCTTAGTAACATAGACCATTTAGTTCATTCTAATTCAATTACACATGTACATCAATCTATAGATTTTTTAAATCTATTCAATAAGCCAACAAATTTGTTAACCATATATCTACATTATTACTTGTATGCATATAACTTATTGACAACACTATTTCATTAAAAAAAATTGGCATTAGATGAATTTTTTAATTACAAGTCTCTACTATAATATTTATGATCATATGATGATCTCCCTCCCTTATATCATAAGAATAGGTTTTTTCATTCTAAAAATGTTCATGCATGTTTTGGCAAGACTAAAATTTCACTAGATTATGTTCCACTTGATGGATTTAACATGATCCCTCTTTCACCTCATAAATAGATCTAAACTTATAAATGAATGCATAATCAAAATTAATTATGGAATAGATATAGATCTAATAATAGTACTTTTGGATATTACACTAAAAACTAATAAGCATTGATCAATCAGACAAACATTACATTATTTTCATAATATATTTTCTTGGGTATACTCTAATATGCCAAGCATTGATCTTTTTATTGTAGTGCATTAGATCACACTCTACCCAAATAAAAAATTAGTTAAATATAAAATACGCAACATGCATACATAAGTTGTGTTACTAGTTAAATAAGAGATTCAAACATTTATTGATGTATTTTTCATTCAACTCATAGCCTATCCAAATTAGGTGTCTAATATTATTCCATTATTAAATCGTTATGTAAAAATTTGATGTTGTTCATATTCTATAGATTTAAATAATGCTTGTCCTAAATACGATTTCCCACTACCCAAAAATGACATGATTGTGTATTCCACTACTAGATATGAGATGTTATCATTCATCACATCATGGGGCACATTTTGTTATATAGTGATGCTTTGTGGATTAAAAAACATAAGGACTACATACAAATGAGCCATAAAACATATTTTCCATGATATCATTCATAATATAGTCAAGGAATATATGGATTATTTATTAGCAAAATATTAAGAAAGACAAGTTCATACAATCAATTTATGGAAAATATTTGAGTGAATACAATAGTATAATATACACTTTGATCAAAAAAAAATTGTTTTTAGCATAACATCAAGAAAATTGTTAGGCTTTGTTTTATCAAATCTAGGTATTGAGTTTTATCCCAAAAAACTCTAATCTATTATTGACATGCCACCACCTTAAGGATTAAACTAAATATAATATTTACAAGGGAAAGTTAAAGCATTATGTCATTTTGTATCTTAGTTAGCAGATAATACATATCACTTCACTGGGTTACTCAAGAAAGATAAAATGTTTCAATGGGACATAAAATGATAGGAAAGTTTTGAGGCACTCAAATAATATTTGTGAAATCCACTAATTTTCATGCCTCTAATACAATATAAACCACTCTTATTATACATTTGATCCATATATGATGCAATTTATGTGTTACTAACACAATATTATGATGATCATATAGAAAATACATATATTATATTACTTACACACTTGTTGATTATGAGAATAATTATAATAAGGAAAATTATGTCTAGATCTTGTATTTGATAAGAAGAAATTTTGAAACTATATTATCAATAATGAGACTCAAGTTATTACTAGGGTTGATCCATTAAATTTTATTATGTCAAAACATCAATTAGTAGGACATATTAAAAATTAATAATGTTACTCATGGAATTTGATGTAAATATTATACCTACAAAATCAATAAAAGGTCAATCTATTTTAGACCAATCAGCTACCACCTCACTAAAGGACACAAAATTCCTCTAAGATACTTTTAGAGATAATTTCATAGCATATAATAGTATTGAAGATACATAGATAATGTTTATGATGGTTCAATATTTACATCAGGTGTTGGTGAGGTATTTTTTTATTAATCCATAGGGAGATCCCATGCCACTCACACATAGATTGGGGTTTTTATGTTCAAATAATATCATAGAATATGAGGCATGGATTTTGGGCTTATATGCCACTTTCACTTTATAGATAAAATCCATTAAGATGTATGGAGATTCATAATTAGGTGTTACTCCATTCACATAAATTTATTTAAAAAAATAATAAAAACTAATTTCATACAAGAATACATTACAATGTTTATGGGCACATTTCCATAATTTTTCAATTGAGATTTTTCTAAGAAAGGATAATCACCATTTAGATGTTATATATATCACAACATATTTAATACAAACTGACATAAAATTTGATTAGTTAATTTTCAAAATATCATTTTTGTAAAACCCATCAATTTTAAATGCATATTTGGTAGCCTTGTTAATCTTGGCAACTACACGCAATACAAAAAGGCCAGAATGGTTTGCTCACACATATAATTTTTTTAATAAACTGATTACACTATATAATTTTACTATAAAATATAAGTGTAAATTGTAATGTGACATACTTATATATGTGATTAACATTTAAACTAAAACAATTCACTTTTAACCATCCTTTTTACACACTTAGTTTATGCCTTATTCCATGGCTTTTTGAATACTTTCATTCATTTTGAAATGGATGACCCATTCCTATAATCAAACCAAGTATCCCATAATTTTCCTATTCCTCATGTGAAACAACTAAGGCTTGTCCATATACTATTCCATAGTCCTAAATTAACAAATTTTTGTCTTAGGACAACAATGCTCCCTAGTAGTGTCCAATTCCACCACTCTTGTCCTCCCATCAAAGAATGACTAGTTTCTCAAATTCAAATTGAATTAATGGTTCATCCCACAATTTTAAAAATTTCCATCCAATTAATTCCCAAAGGATCACTATAAATCCACATTTTGAACCATTTATTCACATAAGAGGCTTCTACATTGAAAAGTAGTAAAATTATAATTACACATCGAGAGTAAATTCCCTATTTTCCCAATTCTAAATGCATACATCCCTAGTATCCTTGATATAAATTTTAAATACACTTATAAAGTCACAATAAATTATTAAATAAATTAATCACACTAGCATTACACCAACATCTAGAATTTTACACTAGTCTTTCACACACACCATTATAACATTGGATAACTACATGGGTTTTGATCCCTATTTGGAGTATTGCTATGTAGTTAGTGCTTTACACAAGGGGTGTTGAGGTAAATCACAAATTCAACCACTAACCCATTTTTACATAATGATTAAATTTTTACCTCTTGGTCTATTGGGATAGGATTATAAGTAAAAGAGATGATATATAATGGTTTTCTTGATGAATCAAAGGTTCCTACATAATCAACATAACACACAGGTGAAGGCAAACCTATCTTTAAAATATTAGAATTATATAATATATAAGACACTAGTTATCCCTATGGATAAAATCTCCTTATGCCCCTATCTAGATATGATGCTCTTATTTATAGATCCTATAAAACCTTATTTCAGATCTATAGTGAGTCAACATAGTCACACAACTTATTTTCTAGCCTCTATTATAGTCCTTGTTTCTAGTTTTCTAACTAATTTGTATTTATTTTGTACCTTTATTTTTTAGTATATTTCTAAATTTATTAATTTCCAAATCAATTTGTGTCATTTAATCATATCTATAACATTATGATTTTACATAGTAGTATATATAATTTAATCAATTAATTAACTTATTTGGTAAAATTTGAAAATATAGTGTGTAACATTATATAATCATTATTTGGGGACCTTGGAATTTTTTATGAAATTTTATTATCCTTTGTTTGTGTCCCTTAGGCTTGTATGTGTGACATTTAATTTTAATTTGTTGGCATCCCTTGGCCTTGTATGTGTGACATCATATTGTCCATTTATTTGTATCCCTTAGCCTTGTTTGTGACATTTTATTATCTCATGTATGTAACCCCAGGCCTTATGTGTGATAATGAGTGATATTGTGTTTTATTTAATTATGTGATTCATAAGAATGACATTATATGATTATGATTGGATTAATATATGATTTTATATTTATATTTATTATTTTTTTGTTGTTTTGATCCATATCATGCACCTCCCTACTTATACACAGTGACATTATTAGCATCATGCACCTCCATACTTATGCATGGATCCATGATTAAAATCATGCACCTTTGTATCATAGTCATATTCAATGTTTATCTTAGTGATGACTATTACTTGTTAGTAAATGTGAATGTGTGATATATGCCAAGTTTGTATGTTCTATATACTTATTTATATAATTTAATGTAATATTTTAATTTATAAAATATACCTTGAATTGACAATAAAAGGAAATGAAATATCAATAAAGAAAATAGTTTTATTCTCTTAAAAGTCCATATATACCCAAAATTAGTATAATAATATGGTTATATCTCCTTAATAATTTATTATTTAATATAAGTATCTTATTTTATAAATATTTGAACTTGTTGTATGATCTATGTTGAGATTATTTTTGAATTAATGTATCTTCAAATTATATTTTAGTATTTTTTTCTATCTACTAAAAAAGATAAAAATTGTGTGTGAATAAATGTAATGTAAATATATTGGTTTATGCAATTTTAAATCCATAACTAACCTTGAGAAAGTTTAAATAACTATATGCACTCTCTTTTAATTATGATATTATTTTAATTCTCAACATCTGGTGAATTCCATCACAACCTATATGACTAAAATAATTAGTAAGCATTGATAATGGTTTTAGTTTCAATAACTCATAATATTAAGATAGAGGAACCTTAATACTTGGTTAAATTTTATGATACATGTGTTCATAGAATATGAATATGTAAGGTTAAAATTGAATTCCCAAATGATCATTTTTACCCATATCTATGGATAAATTTATGAAATACTCCATTGCAATTTAAATGATTTATTAGTAGCATGGATATCTAGGCTTGAATACTATTACTTCAAACCATGTAGAAAGGAACATTTTATTTATACTGAAGACAATTTAGGATGGTTGTGTAACCCATAAACTAAGTGGACATGTGCGATAGATAATTGGGTTAAGACTAATATTGACAAGTACATTGTTGATTTTTTTGTGTATGGGTATGTTATGTTTGAATTGGTTTACAATTTTTTTGTAAGGGGAATTAGTGGTATAAAATTTAAGTGATTATTTGATTTTTTAATATGTTGGTTTTAGAAAAGGCCATGGTCTAATTCTAGCTAACATAGAGTAGTCAGGTAGAGGTAGAATGGGGATTCAAATTGGAAGAGGATGAATTAAGGATAGAGGAACCTTGGACACTAGACCAATTAAATAAATATAAAATGATGAATAAAAAGAATACAAAAGATGTTAACTATATTTTGGGACTTTAATGAGATTTTTGACAATATAAATGATGGAGAAGTGAATCTTTGTACAAAATGAAGGACCAAATATAGATACAAGTCAGAGAAGTAGAGAGACTAAAAAGGGAATGAGATGAACGATAACACTTTAAGAAGAGACTAATTTTGAATCTTAAAAGGATAAAAGACATTAAATTTATCAAAGAATTTGAAAGGAATGCAAGGACTGATTAGAAGTTAAAAACCAACTTGTAAGTGAAACAAAAATAGAGAGGCATCAAAGGTGACATTGAATAGAATTTATAAAAAAATTGTAAGAGATTTAGTGAGAATCTAAAAAATTAATTATTTTACTTGTAATGGGAATGATATTATTTATAATGTGCTCTATAAAACACAAGTTCAGGATGAGTTTAGGAGTGGTTGTTATAAACACTCTATGTATATTTTATTCGCTAGAATGGGATGTATCCCATATGCCTACTTTAATTATATAAATCAATAGAACAAATTTATATCATGTGTTAACAATAACTAAGAATTTATTTGAATAAGTTAAAAAAAAAGTAGAGAGACACAAGAAATAAATCAAATGTAAGACTAATACATCAATTGATCACATTGTACTCAATATACTGATCAACATTTTAGCTAGTTCACATATACCAGTGCAAACATTACATAAATCAATTGTAATTAGTTTAATTTTAGGAACTATGGAACTTCAAGTGTGATAATTTATCATGTTATTTCCATATGGTGGGTTTTTTTAACATGAATAATATTTTTAGGCCCAAAAAATGAAGTGGTGGGATAAAGGTGTCACTAAAATTGAGAATAAGAGGTGTGAACTTTAGGAGCATTTATTGGTAGAGATCTAAAGTACATATTAAATAATAATTATGCTTACTTGACCTTAACTCATATCAATAAAAAATTGATATGAGAATTCAAAATTCAAAAGTGTGTTATCCAAACTATCAAAGATATAAAGAAAATCAAACAACAAGTAGGATAATCAATATGGGATTATGATCTCCAATTATTTTGATGTTATCAATAAATTGAATTTTTAAGTTTAAGGATGTTGATAAAAATATATGGTTTTTTGAGGGACTACATGGTTTGATTTGTTTTGTTATAGCTAAAATTTAGTTTCAAACTAGATTTGAGGATGTGTAGTTATGATTAGGGTGGAAAAAATAGAGCACCATATGGACTATATTACAAGTAATACAAATATTAAGGCCAAATTGGATGTAGTATTTCATATAATGGAGGATCTTCTAGAAGGAAAAATAACCCAAGTTAGCCATATGATGCATTAAATATGGGAAATGACACCATCAAAATAAATTTCAAAAAATAAAAAAAGAATTGTGTGAGTTGTGTCTCACTATGGACCATGAAACCAATAATTTTCACTTACTAAAACATTTTGTATGACAATCTCAAAGTGTATACTACAATTTTTATAAATTCTATAACCTGATGAAAATAATTATAGATATCTTTCAAAGCTCAAGGATAATATCATTATAAATATATTTATGATCACTACATAGTATCCCCCTATACCAAAACCAAATGTGTCAGCTTAGGACATTAATATGATAGTAAAAGGTGGATGGGATCCCCTAGAAGCTCATCCTCCACTAGGATAGACGCCTCCATCATCATAGTATCAACCTGGGTGAACAACTCCACCTCAGTAACAATAAGGATGGGATACAACATCTCCATAACATCAACCTAGTTGGCTTATGCCTATGAAACATATTTAGTCTAATAGAGTACCTTTATCCCATTAGAGGAAATATGAAAGATATTATAATCAATAGTAATGATTGGGATCACCTCAAATATAAGGAGGTTATAAATGCAATAACCAAAATTGGATGAAAATGAATAAATAGCCTTGATAGTTGATTACTTCTTATTTATGTGGTGCAATGAATTATATCACCTATAACTGTCTTTGAAATCCTCAATAATAAAATTATTATTCATAGTGCAGAGTTTTAGGACTACATAAAACCAATGATTACCTAATTTTTAAAAAATAGATGAAATAAAAGAGTGTGTGAAATGTGAACATGGTAAGCTCTCATATGAAATAACAAGCTTTAGCCTAGGATGATACTTAGAATAAATATATGAAATAAGATCTTCTACCTAGGGATGCCCAAAAAAATCTAATATGGAAGTTGCATGAAGATAGATATCCATATCCTATAAGAGATAATATTCTAATGAATGAAGTGGTACAATTGTTGAAATCAATTTAAAATAAATATCCTAGTGAAGGGTATCTAATGATAACTAATTATTGAATATATGGATGGATAATTTGAATATTATGACAATATGGAGTAGTCATGGCCTTGACAGACCTATTAAAACTAGTATGTACCCTAAAAATGAAGATATTTCTAAAACTATTACAATTATTTTATATAATTTTTTAGATATTTCAAAAAGAGGATAAATAAGAATAGATCTAATGGTTTGGAATTTGAAAAATAGTAAACCTTAGGATATGGATTCAATAATAGATATTGGGCTTGTATGGTATAAAGTTCCTATTATTATTTTCAACTTTGGAAATACTATAAATATGATTCCCAGATCTACTTGGGAAGCTATTGGAAGGATAGCTCTAAGCTATAGTCCTATTAATTTGAGTTTTAAAAACTATGGTTGAGTCAAGTATATTGGAAGGATAAATTATGTCGAGATAAAATTATCTAACCTAATTTTACGTGGGTATTATGATAATATTAACATGAATATGGATGAAACTCACTACCCTTCTCTAATCAAGAATAAATGGGCATATGATGGTTACATAACCATCAATAAAGTATATAATCAATTAGACACACATCAAAATGATTTTATTATTATAATACCATTAAAATTTTTGGAGCACAAGTACATAATACCAAAATAACTTTCCTCTCCATATGTACACTAAGTAGATAACTAGTTTAAAGTGAATACAGAGCCTAAGTCAAAAGTAGTGTGTAGGACTTTTCATTTTTTTTAGTTTGTATAAAATATACCTTGGATGTATAAGGTAGAATATAAAGGGGCTCAAACAATTCAAAAATTTCAATCTTTTACCTAATTACAAATAGTAGGGTATAAATACCCTTTCATATAATCTCTAACATGATCAAATATTAACCATATTTATTAACTAGTTGCTCCTAGCAAAGATTATATTGAACCAAATACAAAAGGCATTATTCCTTGGGAGTCAAATTCATTCATTATTAATGATTAATATGTCCACATGCTTAATTGGGTAGGAAGATATCATGAAATGAGGCCCATGTAAATGGTGTTCACTATGGAAAGGTATTACTTCAAATTTTTTTGTAGAGTATTTTTCAAAAAAAATTAAAGGTGGGAGAATAATTGTCTAATTAAAGAGACATGATTTAATGCACTTGATTATACATTGAAGATATTTGTATCCATTTCATGGGAAGTCCATATATCCATTGAAATCAGTTAGAAGCAATCATGTAAAATGTTTCAAGCTAGGTTTCACATCTCACTTTTTATTTTAGAAAAATGTCCTCTCTTTTAAAAAAGAAAATTTCCATAGATACCATATCCAAACATGTTTGATGCATGGAAATTTAAATAAATTTAATAAAGATAATAGGTTTATATTTTTCAATTAACCTTAGTTCCTATGCCTGAATATTGGTATATATAATAGGAATGTAGATGAGAGACTAAGACATGGCCCAAAATCTAGAAGGATTTCATTCAAACTTTTATTTTTTAGGATGAAAACCTAATGGTGCCAAGATATTTTAAAGATTGAAAATTTTCATGTGTTATGGGTGAGTAAAGGATTTTAGATATCCAAATTTATTACAAGTCTTGTTTCATAATATGTTTAATAAATTTTGCATGTGTATAACTAAAACCATGAATTAAATACTTACTGGTGCATTCTCTTGTTGTTTTACTATCAAATTGATTACATTTGGTTACATGAACCTATTATCCTATCACAAATAACTTCACATAAAATATTATAGAGATATTTGGACCTCCCTATCATATTTGGATTATTTTAAGCCTTAGGTTAGTTTTTATATTTATGGTCAATATCAATTATTAGTACTGACCACAAATAGTAGAACTAACCCAAGCCCCCTTCTAATTTATTTTAGGAACATATCACTCTATGACTATTATTTGGATATGTTTCGAGTTATTTTTTAGATTTTTTACACCACTATATCCTCAATTCAAGTTAAATACTTGTATACATACAATGATATTGTAATGTATTTGGAAAAATCACATTGCATTCTTAAGAGCTAGATAATATTACATATTGCACCTACAAAATTGTTAGATTTTAATCTCAAGTTTACAAAATTCAATTATTATATGCATGTTTATACCAAGGTAAAAATAGGAGAAAGAAAATATTATATTAAATATATAATTACATAGACACACACATGTTAACATGAGAAATACATTCTATTTTGAGCTCTCTTTAGATTATTGTAAATTTACTACAACACTTGGTCTATAAATGGGGATTGACCAAGGTTAGTCTAACTCAACCATTTCACTTGACCCCCCTACTAGTTTTATATTGCAACAATTATGGATAAATAAGATTTTAATTTAAAATTTTTATCATTCAAGTCTAGAAAGAGATAAAGTTAGAAACAAACATCATAGATGTAATCACATTACTTCAGAAGAAAATAGATATCCACAATGTACAAGGTCAATTCATATTACATAGTCATTATCGACTATTGATACTAACTAAATCCATCAGAATTGAACAAAAGAAAATAAGTGAAGGAATATCATGTATAAAGTAGTGATATAGTCCTAAGTGTGTAAAGCATATAATTAGGCTTCTGATCCACACGATAAATAATTTAATAATTCTCTTACCTCTTGTATATTCTTTACTATTTTAACATATGCATTTGTGTAGATTTTTAAAATTAGATTTGAGGTGTTATTCTAATAATTTATTATCCTATTAGGGTTAGTCTTGATTACATTAATCCAAATTAGGGTAAAATATATTGGCGAACCTATGCAGATATTGAATAATGTAAAGCCCTAGGCTTTCCTTTAAGGTTTCATCCTTATATGGTTTTATATTATTTCTTAGATTTTCATACATGATTTATAATTTCATGATTGTTTACTTAATTATCTAATGCCTTACTTATTTTTTAATAATTTTTTTAAGGCCTAATAAATAAAAAAGGATAATAATTCAAAAATCCCTAGTGACTATCATCCTATGGACTTATTATTTTCTCAAAACTCCATTACTTGTGTATATGGTAATGAATGGACCAATTACCAAACATGTATGATTAATTATGTTAGTTATATAATGAATAATATGTTTTTAATGATTATGATTATAACAATGACTATAATGCTATTGATGAGAAATAATATGTTTGGTATGATAGTGAACACCTTAGTAAAGAAGAAAATAAATCTAATAATCAATAAATAAAATAACATTCTTCTCCTACTTTACCTTTTCTTTATTATTCAAATTATATAATAGAATAATATGAGTAATATAATGATGAAAAATGTGTGTTTTTAACATACCTTATGAATTAAAAAGTGAATATTCTTTCCCAAATACACCTTGTTTTATCTTTGAAATTTGCCACATCATTTCATCTAATTAATCATTGCATAATTCAAAGGCATATTTAATTTTTATAAATTGTAAAAGAATTTGAAAAATAAAAAATTTATTCTGTCTTTTTATATGACAAAAAATGTGTAGAATGTGAAATTATCTCTCTAGAAATGGGAAATAAATGTGTACATTGTGAATTCCTCTCTCTAGAAATGGAAAAAACTATGTATAATGTGGAATTAATTTTCTATATATAAATATGGTAAAAGAATGTGAAATTATTTCTCTCTCTATAAATGGTAAAAGAATGTGAAATTCATTTTCTATTTATAAATATGGTAAAAGAATTTGAAGAATGTGAAATTCCTTCTCTCTCTATAAATAGTAAAACAATGTGAAATTCATTTTATATCTATAAATATGGTAAAGGAACTTGAAGAATGTGAAATTCCTTCTATCTCTATATAAATGTTAAAATAATGTGAATAAGGTGAAACTCTCTCTAGAAATTGTAAAATAATATGAAAAAGGTGAAAATTTTTAATTCTCTTTAGAAATGGAAAAGGATATTGAAATCCATGTTATCTCTCTAGAAATATGAAATGGTATAGCACATGATGATTTATTATCTTTTATTGAAATAAAATATCAAAATATTTATTCAAACAACCTTATATTAGGACTAAATGTGATACCATTGTAATAATTTTAGTGATACATATTATAAATGTGAATCTATGGAAGAGGAAAATTACACAAGTGTGATGATTTTTATCGACCTAAAATTAGTACACAATTTTCTTCCTAGACCTCATTCACCTATATGTAATAGTGTACCTATGTAAACTTATAATAAAAATATTAAACCATTAAATTAATACATTAAATATATTAACATGCCTTCCCAATAATAATAATTTACTTAATGCATGTTTTGGGTGCCTTACAACACAAAATGCATCACCTAACCCTAGAAATCAAAGCATAACATGCTTATGTTGACTTTAATGCCATATATGGAAATATAATTATTAATAATATTCTAAATTTCCCATTACCTTGAAAATTACTCATGCCTACATTTTTTGTATTTGACATAAAATACTAACCCTTATCTACATCTTAGACATTTTAGAGACTCTGTGGATAGATATGATGGTAGTCATATATTAATTAAAATGTTTTCAAAACTTCTAACTAGAAAATATTTTGATTGGTTTAAATCTTTGAATAGTGGGTGTTTACACTCCTAACTTGAGTTATAAGAGGCATTTTTAATGTGATGCATTCAGAATAGGGAGCTAAGAGTTTCATATGAACATTTACCTTATCTTCATCAAGGAAAATTAGAGCAAGTTTGTGATTACATTTTGAAAATTTAAGACATGTATGTACCAATAGATATATCAACCAATATATTTGGAAACACAATAAATATTCTATAGAGGCCTCATTTATCTTCTCAAGGTAGAGCTTCTTTATGAAACTTGTGATTCATTTTAATTTTTTTATTACAAGACTCTTACATTAGAATAAAAATTAACTCCCAATCCTAATTAAATTAAGGTAAATGAATACATTAAGATAAAAATTTAAAATCCAAAAAAATAATTTAAGGAAATGTTTTATCATATTTTAAAAGACTAGGGAGTTAGTTATCTAAATGTGATAAACTAATGTGCAAAATTAGATAGCTAAAGATATGCGATAAATGAAAAAACTAGTTTAAAAATTACTAAATATATTAAATATGGAATGTATAAAAGAGAAACACAATCTTAGGAAAATTAATATGCGAACTATTTATAAATTTGAAACTGATAGGGTGACTAAGTGTGGACCAAGAATAGGAATTGGTAAGGCTTTTAGGCAGGAATGTTATAATTGGATAATAGAGAAATGTGTTTTTATCTTGATGGAGATTTTATGTTTGGAAGATGACATAAACCTAATTTTTTGGATTAAATTCAAATTTTAATATTTTTCAATTATGTGGGAGCTTTCAATCCAATGTAAAAACCATTATATGTGTCTTTCTTCACATCAAACCCTAGCTCAATAGATGAATAATACAAATGCAATCATTAAGTAAAAAGGGTTTAGTAGTTGAAATTGTGTTTAACCTAATATCCCTTGTGTTGAATATTACCTAAACACTAATAATTCAAAAGGTATCAAAATCCATGTAGTTATCCCATGCTATGGTGAAGTGTGTGAAGACTAGTGCAAAATGTTAGATGTTGGTAAAAACTTGGTGTGATTAAATGCTTCAATTATGACTTGTGACCTTGAAAGTGTATACATACTTTATATTATGGTTATAAGTGTTATGTATAATCAAAATTGGGAGAAATAGGTAATTTTATCTCAATATGCAATTATAATTTTGGTGATTTTTAGTGTGGAAGCTTATTCTATGAAAAATGGTTTGAAATATGACTATATAATGGTATATTTAGAATTAATTTGGATGGATATTACTAAAATTATGGTTATTCCCTTACATAACTTTGAATTTTATAAATTATTCATTTTTTGGTAGGAAGACAACATTGGTGGATTCATAAAAGAGATTAATGCACTATTGTCTAATAAGGGTGTTGTTGTTTGAGAGGCACAACTAATTGTTTTGGGTACTAGGGATAGTCTGAGTGTGATCTTGGACTAATTTTCATGAAATATATTAACATTATGGATTTATTTAGGTTGGTTATAAGAATGGGTCATCATATAGAAAGTGAATAAAAATGGTCAAAAGGCCTTAGGATGAGGCATGAGCTAAATGTGTCAAAACTATTGGTCACAAGTGTATTTATTTTAGTTTAAATGTTAATTTATGTGTCTACATTTACCCCCATTTTATTATAGTAATGCATCAAATAAAAATTATTCTAATAAAATTTAAAGTGTTTACCTGAACTCACCTATGAAGTGTATTATTGAATGCAGGACACCACATTAAACTATGCTTCATGTGAACCTGCAATGGAAAATTTATAAAAATATTCCTTAAGCTGAAAATTAATAATTAAATACAAGAAACTTAATTAAATAATAACAAGCAATGAATAAAATTAATTAGGTATGTGAACCATTATATTTTTGGTGTAAAAGTAGTGACTATAGAGGGTTAGACCCTTGTATATTTCATTTGTGTTAAAAATATCTAATTAGACTATGCATGCCCCAATCCTTGTTTATTAAGAGAGTGTGATTAATAACCCAAGATTTAATTGACTCGATCATTACATACCCAAAGTGGTGAAGTATTTTGGAATCCTTGTATAATTTCTGATAGATTGTTTTGGTGTAAAACTAGTGCAATTTTGTAGTATAATTTTTTTTTGGTGTATATAACATATATAATGACAAGCATTACCATTCCTTCTCTAAAATTTGTGAAAAAATAAGTAAGGAGGAATTTATAATTCGCATGCCCCTAATATGATATCTGGATGTATATGGATTTTGAGACTAAGTAATAACAACTAATATTTTGATTGAAACTTATGTGAAAACTTAGAACACATACATGCATGATGCCCCCAAACTGACTAAATTTGAGACAAACATGAGTGTTTTATATAAAATTATATGGAAAAAACTATTTTGAATTGTTATATACTACCCAATACTCTAAATTTTTATAAAACTAACTATTTTCTAGGTACTAAGATAATAGTGCCCTATTTGGACAATAATAGGGTACATTCTTATCCAAATTGAGTGCTCATGTCTAAAATATCTCTCTAATTTATATATGTATGTTATTTTTGATCCACTTTGTGAGGACTAATTTTTTTTACCTATGTATTATATTGTATGGGCTCAGTCTCTAAAATAAGCCACTGTGTATGCCCCCACTTTGGAGGTGAGTTGTTGATCTTGCATAATTAATTAACTTATAAAAAAATGTTATAAAAAATTATGTTAAATATGTAAATATGAGTAATAGTGATAATATGGAGGATCATGTCATCATCATATTATAAATTAATAAAATTAGTGATGTGAGATGCATGTATGAATAAGCATACATAGTGAGAATGTTAAGATACATGTTAGTAATTAGGAACATATATAAGTGATCAAAATTGAGCACTAAAATTTGAATATAAATACTTGGAGAGAGACTCATGATATTCATCATGGAATTAAAAACTATGAGGATGAATTATATACATCATGGAATTTAATATTGAGAAAAAAATGTCATGGATGTGACACACATAAACAAAAAGTACACACAAAACATGTAATAGAATACCAAAGGGACACATACAATGCACATGTTTAAATATCATACACATGAAATAAGATTACAATAAATTCTTAGACACAAACATAATGGCATTTTAAAATCTCCAAAATCTAAAAAAAGAATACACATAATACATGAAACAGGAAAAAACATGAGAAATTGGTAATACTAGTATATTCAGTAACTTAGATTTCCAATAGGATATCAATGTATTAGTGATCAATATCAATAAATTTTATTAAATGTAAATAATTTAGGTATGAAAAATAAGATATATCCAAAAAAGGTTAAAACCCATGAATAAGATGTTGCTATTGGGCTTATTGATATATATAAAGCTATAATAAACATGTGTCTAGTTTGCATCTAAGAAATAATAGCCTATTCTGAATGGGACAAGAGTAGAGGAGTTATATAATATCAACTTTAACTCCTATATGAATAGGTTGATCTTGTTTAAATGTGTTTGGGATAGTGAAATACCCTAAAACTAGGTCTATAAATGTCATTATGTGTGTTCTAGACTCACTCATGTACACCTGTAAATTATATGTGATGTAAAACTAGATATAAATAAGTATTGAATAACTATGCACAAATTAATTGATGTATTTGAACTAAACATAATCATGCATAGGTCTTTATTTTGAATTTTTCTATAATATATGATTTTTTTGTATTTTGTATATATATTTAAATTAAAAAAATGGAAGAAAGATATTAAGTGATGTGTTTTTTAAGGGGCTGACAATCCATGGGTCTAGTGTTAAAGTTAGGAATGATGAACTTTCAAAAATGGAAAGTTTCATATTGTTGTGACTGGATTGAGTTGAATTATAAATTTGAATAATCATTTCCCTCTATGTTATAACTATCATTGTCATTATGATTTACTATATCATATTATGCAATTCATTGATTATGAACTCTATGACTTTTGGGAACCCATCATGGATTGGATGAACTTTGAATTGGTGTTTTATGTGAAACACTCCTAGTGCTTTTTAATAACAATCTAGGAGATTTAGGAGTATAAAGAGGTTCTCTATAATCTATGACAAATCTCTAAAAAATGGCCTTTTAAGGATATGCCTTCTTGGTAGAGTAGATATTTTCTTTTGAATTATCTAACTAGATTACACCTTTTTTGGGTACCTCAATTGAAATTTATTATGATGGAACTATATCAAATTTTGGTAGGGGTTATTCATATGAAATACCCTAAACTATGATTAGCTCATTAGTATAGATATACTTTAAAACCCTATGAACTATAGAAATAATTATGTGACTATTTTTAATCCAAGGACATTCTAACAACATATCTAAAACCTTGTCACTAGTTACTATTGTAAACCTATTGAACATGTGTGTTAGACCAACCTATAATGGTAGTGTAATATCACCTATAGAACTTTGAATGTGCCCATTGAATCCTTTTATTTCCATGTTAGTGGGAATTAAATCCTAACTTGTGTATCTAAGATGATAGATAAGTGTGTTTATACACATATTCGTGTTTGAATCATTATCAACCATGACACTATGAATATTTTGGTGGTCAATTTGGGCTCAAATGAATATTGAATGTAAATCTAAGTGAAACTATATTATCTCATGATTTTAAAACTTGATGAGAGGCCTATATAATATTGAATTATGGTAGGTACCAATTATTTCATTCAAAGGATGATGTACCTCAGTATTACAATGATAATAAACTAGTGGAGGGTATGTATTATATGCATAATGCACTCCCAAAGTGTCAGTCATCTCATTATTTATATGCTTAGGAAAAGGATCACTGAATATTTCCTTTTATTTCACTTGGTTGTGATTTTAAAATATTTTTAGGTGTTATCACATCAATGATTTTTACATCTATTAAATCTTATATTTTGTACCTTAAAATAATGCACATGTTAGTGGTATGCCCCAGTGTTCTATGAAAGTCATAGAATGCATTTTCGTTAAGTCCCTTTAAAAGAGGGTTAATCACATCAACCTATTTAATGGGAGGGTATATTTTGGTTTGAATTACAATAATGTTTTTAGTACCTTATATGGATATTTTGGTACATTGGTAAAATATCTCCTTAGAGGAGCTTATAATATAGTGCATGGAAGTGGTTTAGAAAATGCATGTATTATTATCTTTTGATCATTATTAATATCAGTTAGCCTCACCTTGTATTATGGTTTATTACTCTTTGTATTATAAGTTTTGTTGAATTCATACTTAGTCTTATTCATTTCCAATAATTTTATTTCTCTTTCCTTTATTATATGGTATAAATATGTGAATGAGGGGAACTTATTAAACATGATTGATTCATAGAGGGATGAAGAATGACTTTACTTGAATATATCTTAGAGCTATTTTTATACCACAAGATTTTAATTTTTAGATAGAATTATCTTGTACCTTAATACATATTTTGTGATAAAATCATTATAATTTTTTTAGTTAAGAAACCCAAGCATATGATATCCTCTTTCTAATGTTAATTAAAAATTATGCTAAAAACATATCAACCAAAGGATTGAATTCATGTATTTATTGGTGAGGTGAATTTTAAAACCATTATAATGCATATTCATTTAGAATTATTTTAAATAACTTATTCAATAACCTATCATTAGACACATAATCCAATCATGTTATATGGAATGCTCTAATATGTTATTTATGTTCACCCTTTCCATCATATAATGTAAGCCTTGGTGCCAAAAAACATATGAGTAGAAGATATACTACTATTTTTATTTCCAAATGATTATGAAATAGAGTTTGAGAATCAAGATAATGATTAGGTTTAGAAACACCTTACTCCAAATGTAACACCTTATCTTTCTAATTATGAAGCTCATTCATAATGTATTATACATCAAGAAAAAAATAATGTGTGATAACCAAAGGCTATATTCCCAGTGACTCAATAATAATTAGAATATAAATATGTTGAATCCATTGGGTTTTCCCCACAATAAATGTTGTTACAAGATTTATATCCATGAGGGTGATGGTATTATAAGTATTAAATGATTGTGCCATGCTTTTACCTTTTATATCTAAAAAGTATTGCATAATTTTAATATGATTGAGAATTTTTTTGTGGGGTCTCTATAGAAATATCTTGATAACTTCCATTTTGTTGAATGTTATTTTTCCCCACTTATATGTGGAATCTTATTTTGATATCCATTTTATAGACAAAGGTGATTTAACTATTTTTTTAATTATGGAATGTAAAAACCTAATTAAATAAAGAGTTGAGTGTATAAATTAGGGAATAAATATATAAATATCAATAATCACTTATTTATACAATAATTGATTTTTTTTTCTTAACCTATAAATAGTAATAAATTACAAAAGAGATACTTATCTAGAAAATCACTGAGATGGACTAGTGGTAGGATAAAAACTAGTGCAATAATAGTACAAGGTATCATCAATAAGAATCAAGTGTTAGAGTCTCTTTAAGATAGTAGCATAGTCCTTTTTCTATTAGTGCATTATGTTAGTGTCCTACATTTCAATAATTGCCTTGAGCATATGAAATAGTGAGTTTCTATGAGGATGTCTAAATTATTCTGAGAAGTTTATATCTATGTGACTGAGTCCTAGATTATTGTTTGTTCCCTATTTTGAATGAATTAAATATAAAACCCTAGGAATTCATGCTTGTTAGGGTTTTTGAATAACACAATTAAAAGTAGAGTGGCATTATTAGTGTAGCTTGGATGTGACCTCAACACCCGATGTGATAAGAATTGCCTACACACTAATACCTTGAAAGGAGATCAAGCCAAATGTAGTTTTCCCAATATAAGTGATGGTGCAAGTAAAATTGAATCTTAGTATGAATACCAATTTGAAATATTTGAGTATGTATATAGATTAGAAACCTAATTAATCTAATGTCTAGACTATTATATATGAGTGTATATATGAATAGGGTAGAATAAGGACAAATGAATTTGATTTAAACAACTATTGTTGAGTTTGATCATAAGAGTTGCATCTATTTTCCATTCATGGGATAAATGAATGAGAGTGGTATTTACATAGTGTTATGGTGCTTATCAAGACATGAAATGAGTCTAGGCTAGCCCTAAAATGCTTTGGGAGATAGAGATATATTTATTATGTGTAAATAAGGTTGAGGATCAATAACACTTCCCCTTTTTCAATAACATAGTGCATTATAGACCCAAAGGTCACACTATTGTCCAAGTGGTTAGAATAGGTGAAAAAGGGTCATATATGCATAAGATATGGCCTAATCTATCTTTTGGTATATCTAGTCAAGACATAAGCTGGAAAAAGATCAAAAGAGGCCCTAAAATAGGTTTAAGATTAAGATAAGGATAAGATAGTCTCAAGTGACACTCATTGAATTTAAATGCATTTTAGATGAATACATTTTCCATCCTTTATTCTATAAATGTAGCTAAGTGAAATAGTTAGGATAAAGGAAAGTGAGGTGTACCTTGGACTTACCTAAGAGGCAAATATTGTGAGTGTGGATCTGAGTCTGTAAACTATGATCCATTGAGTGTCATATAAATGAAATATGTATGAATCAGTCCTTATTTAAGAACATCAAAATAAAATAAAAAATTGAGTAAAGAGATGAGAGATAAAGAAGAAAGCAATGAATACACCTCACTAGGTACATGAACTAATGTTAAATCATGTGACATCTAATGTGTGTATGGTTGGTGATCAAATGTTCAATAGTTTGGATTGGGATGATGGATTTCATAATACCCATGTATGGGTGGCTCAATAACTAAAATTGAGCTTGACTTCATCATTTCCCACCCCTATTTGATGGATCATAATCTATGAATAAATTGGATTGGACTGATGATTTGTCCAACCCTCTCATTTAGGTGGCTCAATAACTTAAGTAGTCTATGAATACATCATTGCCTACCCATGTGTATTAGATAAATCTAAAGGTGAAATTGTGTGATGTAACTAAAACTATGTAAGATGGATCTGGCCTATATGGAAATTTTGAAATGTAAAAATGGATATGGGCCATTTAAGAATGCCAACCACTATATAAATAATAAGACCTTAATCTGGTGTAAACCTAGTGTAAAATTGGTGAAAAACTAGTGCATATGGTGTCTAGATTATACAACATGGATAATGGTATGGAGTTGTCATTCCATATAAGATTATAGGTTTCAAACTAAAAATATGGGAATAATGTGTCATGCATATGACCCCAAATCTGATATTTGTGTATATGGATTCTAGATTATGTCATAGTAATTTATGTCTATGCATATCTAAAACTAAAATATTATTAATCATGGTGTGTATGATGACCCTAATCTAAGAAAATCTATGAAAATTGTGTAAAAATTGATTATAAACTGAACACGTTTGATAATCTATAACTAATACTATGTAAATGTGAACTATAACTATTGTACCTTTCTGACAATTCCATAATATTATATAGTAGTAAAATCCCCTTTGACCATAATACACTATGCTATAGACCATTGTACTACATTATTGAATAAATGTGTTGTTTCTAAGGAAAATTGAGACTCTATATGTGATTGTGTTCCACTATATTTTCTTGATTTTGAGCTCTATAATATTTGTCTATCTATTGAAAAATATATTTTTAGTGCATCAGGATGGTCTAATTTCTATCAAAAACTATATTAATTCCCTCTCTTTTTATGGATTTATTTAACCTCTATAATAACTATCAATAGAATAAAAGTTATGCATCATATGTGTTAGACTAAAAACATATGATATCTATATAATAAACCAATATAATATGTATGCATGACATTGAAATGTAAAATAGTATGATCATAAGTTGGTAATGTATGATGTATGTTATATCTATCATTCATAAGGTTTTCAAGATAGATATATCAATGTAAGCATGCTTATGAACAATAAATCTAAATATAATCTAAGTAAACTACCTAGGGGATGGGGCATGATGTCCATCAAGTCAACCAAGGTTGAAGTGGAGATGCATGAGTCCCCTCATGGAATCATAAATTTGATGTGAATGTAAAAATAAAGAGAAAATTCAATGTCTATGAAACATACATGAAAGTGTGCATACAAACACATGAGGCACACAAAGTAGGCCAAAGGGACATAATATAAGAGACATGGGCATGTGTCACTAATTCTAATAAAGATCACACATACAATAACATGGTCAAATTTCCACATACATAAAGAGTAAGTAATCTTGGCTTAGATACACTTGGAAGGACATGTACAAATGTTTGCATACACAATCAATAAGCATGAAAAAGTACATGGGTACATATCCAAAGCATACATACAATGAAAGGAATTGAATTAGATCCATATAATAATGACATATTAAAATTACATCAAGTATATGTAAAGGAAAAGAGAAACCATCAAATCTATACTATTAAATCAAGAAATAAAATTATACATAAGCATGTTGTATAAATCTGTATAAGATCAAATATGTACATAAGCTGAGTCTATAATAGTAGTTGGAAAAATAATAGTTTAGTATAGGATGATCAATATTAATATAATCAATTATAAAATTATGATTTGGAGTATAAAAAATATAACCTCATAAATTAGGAGTTGTGTATGATGCCCCCAATAGAATGATATGTCAATGTTGAATCTTTGTATATGTGTATGTTCCCCCAATGGGTATAATGTAGCAAATTTAGATCTGTGTTGAGGACCTGAGTCCTATAGTAACCTATGAATACTTTAAAGGAATAAGTGAAACATTTATGTATGATAAAATTTACTATAAGAACATAGATAGCATATGTAGTACTTTAAAAATATAAGGAATGTAAAAATGGAAATACATACAATCTAAAATTGGTATTTTTTGAGAAAATATTTGAATGTTTTTGTATTTTCTGAGCATATTAAATTTTTGTTGTGTTTTCTAGGTATAATCTATGTAAAATCAACATGGAAATGAAGCTATATACAAGTAATAAGAGTAAAATACTTACAAGTAAATTGTGAGAACATATTAATAGATAAATCTCATAATAGATTCATTATCAAGGTGACATGTATCGAGTAAAGAAATAATGACCACACATGATATGTGAGGAAGTATCTCAGATCTATAAATTATATGTACTAACTAATCTATAACTAAAGTTGACTATGAAGTGTGGTCATGAATCTGTAGAGATAGTTGAATTGGTTTGTGAACTGTAGGGCTCTTAGGGACCCATCTGGTGGAATAAGTTGTAACTAGCATGGAATGGGTTAGAGAAAGGTTCTCTAGAATCCATGTCATGTCTATAACATAGAGGTTTCTCTAATAAATGTTTTTGTGGGAGAGTATGTATATGTGGTAATGTTGTAGAAGTATACCTCACCTACACTAGTGGCTCAACTAATATATGAGGTGTGGTAAAAGGTGGAACTACTATTGGTGATTGATGCATATCTAGGTCTGGATTAGGTAATGGATACTCATACATAAGGCCCTTGATTATAAAATCTTGATTAGCATGTATATAATTAAGACACCTATGTATAATAGAGGGGATGACTCAAAGTAGTATATAAGGCCTACCCAATAACATGTCAAATGTGTCAGTATTAGGTACCACTATGGATTTGGTGTTTACATGTGTGAGAAAAACCTATCATACATATTATCTCCTTGATTGATCTCTAAATATGGTCATTAAAGCCATAAATAAATGTATCTATTTAATAAATATCCTAATCTAAATATCCCAGGTGATGTATAAGTGTAATAGTACACATATTAATGCTTAACCCATTATCAGCCATGACAATCTAAATAGGATGATGATCAATTTAATCTCATATAAATATTTCATATAAATCTAAGTCATCATCAATGATCTCCTATTCTATTAAAGTGATAAGAGGCCTAGCTGGTACTATAGTATGATACACACCAATTATATAATGTAGAGGGTGTGTGTCCATTATATGTGTATAATAGGATACTGGTTGTGGATGTGCCTTCTATATATAATGAACACCTAAAGTGTTTTCTATCTCATTACTCATATGTTTTGTAAATGGATCATAATATATTTTCAATTCTTTCTCTTTAATTGGTTATGATTTAGGTGTTTTTATAGGAGAGCTCACATTAATGATATTATCCTCTATCAAATCTTCGATATTATGTTTCAAGTTGGTGCATATATTTATATTATAGATAGGGGTCCTATGATAATCATAAAATGCATTGGAATCATATTTCTTTAAAAGAGGCCTAGTTTTATCAACCTCTTTAATGGAAGGGAGAGATATGACATTACATTAAAAAAGTCACTAGAGAACACGAGTTGTTGATTTAAGAAGAATTGTAAAAGGTCTCCTTGGAGAAATTGATAAAACTAGACAAGAATATGGCTCTAATGTTGTGTTAACTATTATCTTGTTCTCATTATTATTTTCATTGGGACTCACCTTGTATGGGAGCTTATTTTAACTCTTATTAATAGAAGTTGACCTAGTTTTGTAATTTAACTTACCCATGGAGAGAATTTTGACTTCCCATTCCTTTATTGTATGGCATAAATTTGTAAAAATTAAAAACCATTTGAATAATATAGATTTGTGTAATTTTGGTAATAATATTTGATTGAGTATGTCTTAAAGTTATCTATCTACCATGGGTCTATTCATTTTTTCTAATATGGTTTTATATCGCAAGACATATTTAGTTATTATCTCAATATATTTTTGCTTGAGTTATGTAACTTGAGCATATTAAATCTTGTCATTGATTTTGATTGAAAAGTGTGATAAAAACATATCTATAAATGGATTAAATTATATGATGGGCTGATTAGAGAGGTCATAAAACCATTGTAATGTATAGTCCTTTAAACTACAAGGGAATAACTTAGTTAGGAGTCAATCATTATACTCATAGTCTAAACATGCTACGTGAAAAGTGTGTAAATTATGATCTAATCCACCCTCACCATCATATGTAATAAGCTTGGGTGGAAAAAATTTGGATGGTAAAGTATTTACCTCTATATGTTGTGCCAAATGCATATGTAGGAGAACATGAGAGTCTAAGGCACGAGATGGTCTAGTAACACCATGTTAAAGATGTAACACCTTGGGTTGTAAATAATGTATCTCTTACCTAAGGGAGTATACATATGAATAAGAGGTATTTTTACCAACAAAAAGAGGTGTTTCCACCAATGAGATTTGGCTATTTATATTAGGTTGTTATAGAATCTAAGTTCACCCCATAGTAGGTGTAATAATATTAGCATATGTGGGGTTGGAGGATTGACCTATAGTGGAATTGAAGAGATATTCTTAAACAATATAGATAAGATCATCTTGTATATCTGAATGTTTAGATATTAAACTTTGTAATTATTTCTTATTGGTCTCACCTAATCGGTTATTGAATTCTGCCATTATAGGTTGGTAAGTAGGAAAATAAAAATTTATATATTTCAAAAAATTTAAGAAATTAAATCTATGAAAGATTGAAGAAATAGAATAATGAATTAGATATAAGATTTTTAAATTAATTACTAAGAATAGAAAAAAAGGATAAAAACCCTAAGATCATCTAAGGCTAGCGTTTGGATGCTATTCAAATTAAGTCAGGGTCACTAAATGATTTAAATATTTTAGGAATTATGGAATGTAAAACCCTAAGTAGATAAAGAGTTGACTATATAAATCATGAAATAAATATAGAAATATCAATAGCCATTTATTTATACAATAATTTATTTTTTTGTTTAGCCTATAAATAGTAATTAATTAATTAAAAAAGAGATACTTATCTAGAAAATTGAATGAGATAGACAAGTGGTAGACTAAAAACTAGTGTAGGAATAGTATAGGGTGTTGTCAATAGGAATTAGGTGGTGAGTCTCCTTCAAAGAGTTACACAATGCTTCTACCAGTAGTGTACTATGTTAGTGTCCTCTACTACATTAATGACATTAAGAAGATGTAACATTGATTTTTTAGGAGGATGTCTACCTTGTTTTGAGAACCATGTGTCTATATGATTGAGTCCTAAATCATTATCCTTTCCTTATTTTGACTAATTTTAATGTGAAACCCTAGGCCTCCATGATTTTTAGGGTTTTTGAATAATATAAGTAGAAGTAGAGTGGAATTATTAGGTTAAGCTAGACGTGACCTCAAGACCCAATGTGTTGAGTGTTGCCTACATACCAATACCTTGAAAGAGGATCGATCCTGATGTAGTTCTCCCAATATAAGTGTTGGTTCAATGCAAGTGAATGCTAGTATGAATGCTAGTTTGAATGTTTTGAGTGTGTATTGAGATTAAAAACTTGAGTAATCTGAGCTATAGGATATTGTATATGGATTTATGTAGGAATAGAGAATAATAGGGATCAATGACCTTAATTTGCATAACTACTCTTGAGTTTCTTCAAAGAGTTGTATCTATTTTCCATCTAGGGGATAAACTAATTAGAGTGGTATTTATATAGTGTTATGGTGCTGGTCAATACATGAAATGAATCTAGGCCAACCCTAAAATGCTTTGATAAGTGAAGAGATATTCATTGGGGGTATAGAATGCATAGGGTCAATACTATTTCCCCTTTACCAATAGTGTAGTGCATTATAGACCCAAGGGATACTCTATTGTCCAAGTGTATATAATGGGTGAAAAGGGTCATAGATGCCTAGTATATGGCCTAATATGTCTTTTTGTATATTTGGTCAAAGGTTGAATTCACACATAAGCTATAAAAGGATCAAAAGAGGTCCTAAGATAGGTTTAGGCTTAGGATAAAGATAAGATGATCTCAAGTGACACTCATTTAATTGAAATTTATTTTTTCCCCACTTATATATGGAGGCTTATTTTGATATCCTTTTATATACCAAGGTTATCTTGATCATACTAGTCATGTTCTAAATTGTTATAAAAAATTTTACATGATCCTTATGTTCATTTGAATTTGAAGGTTATGATGTACCCTTTTTCTTATCCATGTTGTGTACTTTATAAAAATGAATCTAAGTATGGTCAATTAGAATACCATATAACCTATCAATTTTTATAAGATAAGTACCAAAAAATATATATTACATTTAAAATGAGATGAAAAATTGTTGTTATTAAAGACTTTATCATATTTTAAAACATTAGAAAAGCAATAGGAAAAAACAAGTAGAAGGATATAAAACTTAGTAAAATATATGGTTATGTATTTAAAATATTAAATAAATAGATAGGTTCATGAATATGTTTTATCTGATTTTGGAAAACTAGGGAATAAGTTACCTATATGTGGCAATATGTTGTTCAAAATGAGACTATTATAGATATGCAATAAATGACATAAACTAATTTAGAAATTAAAAATATATATAAATATACTAATTATTTAAATTACAAAGGAGAAACACAAAATTAGATGTAAATTGAGATGTGAACTATTTCTAGATCTGAAATTGATAGGGTGATTGTGTTGAGTATGTAGACTTGGAACAAGATTTGCTAGGGGTTCTAGATAGGAGAATTGTAATTAGATAGTAGATTAATACACTATTATCCTGATGGATCAATTAAATACAATAGATAATAGAGACTTTATATTTATGGGTTAGCTTCAACTTCACCTTTTTATTCTATAGAGTGTGTGAGAGCTTCCAATATATCCAAAAACTACTACATGTCTCTTCCTTCACTTCAAACCCTAGATTAATAGATAAATAATAAAAATGAAATCATGAGGTTAAAATGGGTTAGAATTTAAAGTTTTTATTCACCTAAATACCCCTATTTTAAGTGTTGACTACATACCAATACTCTGAAGAGAGATCAAATTCCATGTAGTTATCCCATGCTATAATGGTTTGTTTGAAATACTAGTGTAAAATGATATATGTTGATACAATCCTAGTGTGATTAAGTGATTGAACCATGACTTGTGACCATGGAATCGTATTTATACTTTAGCTTAGGTTTAATAAGGTTGTGTTTAATTTGAATTGGGATAAATAGGAATTTTATCTCAATGTGAAATTATTTTTCTGGCACTTTTTAATGTGTAATCCTCTTGTGTAAAAAATGGTTTGAAATATGGATTTATATTGGTATTTTTTAAATTAATTTGAATGTAAATTACTAAAATTATAGGTTAACCCTTTCATAACTTTGAATTTTGTAAATTAGTCATTAATTGGTGGGAAGACAATAGTGGTAGATTCAGAAATTAGAGTGGTGTGTTGTCTAATTAGGGTGATATTATTCAAAAGGCATAAACATATACTCTGGGTACTAGGAATAGTCTGAGTGTGATCATAAACTACTCTTTGTGAGATATAAGGACATTATGGATTAATTTTATCTACTTAGAATGATGAGTCATCACAATGAAAGTAAAGGAAAATGTTCAAAAGGCCTTAGGATAAGGCATGAGATAAGTGTGTCAAAGGGGTGGTCACAAGTGCATTATTTTAGCTTAAATGTTAATTATGTGTATACAATAAACTATTCCACCTCCTAAGGAACAAATTATAATTAAATAAACTCAATTAAAGGTTATAAACAAAAGTAAATAATTATTTTACAAACTACACAAAGTTCATAAATCTACCTTCAATGTGAAATAACAACTCAAATTTGACAAATTTAGAGATCAACCACATGATATTTTAAAAATATTATTGGATAAAAAGTTAATCACTTTTCCTCCTAATTATTATCATCCACCTCACTATATAAATAAAATGAAGTGAAAAATATTTTTTTATCATGGTATTAATGGACATTAGGATAATGACTATTGTATATTATGACAAAATATTATACAACTTATGGATATAGGGTTTGTTACATTTTGAAAAGATAAAATTTGATCAACAAGATATCCTTATCCATATACTTATACTTATTTGATGAAGATTGATATTTCTTTAGGAGTTCTTATTTTTTAACCCATTTATGTTTTCGTAAAGGTTATGGGTAGGCTAGCCTAATCAAATAAATAGCTAAGTTATTTTAAAAGTAGAATAATTAAATAAGTTAGATTCACAATATTTTGATAGTGTTGAATTATGAAAGTATGCTAGATATATAAACTACAATGTAAACCAATAATTTGAATGTATAAAAATGAATAATAAATAATACTTAGATTATTTACTAATGTTAAATCTTATATGGTAGATATAGGTATAATAAAAGATAGGATGATGCTCTATAATGATTTTTTAGATTTTGAATATTTTCTCTCTATCATTCTAGACACTGCTATTAGGATATGAACACTACCATCAGCACTTATTTATTGAATTTAATTATTTTATCTGTTATAGATTATAGGTCCTTTTTTAGAATGACCAACTACATTTATTATGGCTCATTATCACCTTGTATATTATCAACTTAAATCATGTGCACATGTTCTAGTTATCAGTATTTTACCCAAACTCCTAGCTCCTCCAACTTGGGTATGTCACATTTAAAAATGGGATTTAAAGTCTCAAGCGAATTTGATATAACTTAAAATAACCCTTTTTCAATGATTTTTACCTATAGTTACATACTCTGAATAGTTTCTTAAACTGATGTAGGTCTTCCCTTATGTGGACTTGTCTGTGAACAATTATGTAATATGCTATATGTGAGTGCATGTAGTGATCTATATTATAACTTTACAAGTAATACTCATGAGATAATATTTAAATGATTCAAACCTATAATAATATTAATCTTATGATTTTTTTGGAAATATGAAACAATAGGGAAATAGAACTCAGTTGTGCAAATGATTAAGTGTGAAATTGATAGGTGTTTTGCTTAGTAATTGATAATTGATAATAAATCACCCTTTTTTTGTTTATACCACACCTTTTTAAATTATCTCATGGAAGGGATAAATTATTACCATAATTTGACCCATAAATTTTTAAATATGTTAAAATTTTACCATTTTTAAGGCTTCGACACTAGCATCAAATCTAAGACACTAGCATTGACGTTAGTGTCTTAGTTTGGATGGTAGTGTCTAGGAGGAGACAAAAAAATTGAATATTTTCAAGTACAAAAGTAGGATATAAATCATTTTTCATGTATATTATGGGATACAAGATAATTATATAATTAAAATATTAGGTTTAGATTATAGGATAAACATTTAGGCACAATGATCTGGTGAACATGACCCTTTTGGCATAAGGTAGATCATGAACTGAAGGGTTGAGCCATGAGTGATATTTTTTAAGTGTTTAATAATAGTTTATCATATATAATTAGATTTTATTATTTATACCCCCCTAAAATCTAGTAATGCATAAGGATGAAATTATTAGTTTAAAAGAAATAAAATGTGTACCTTGGTGTGTACAACACACCTTTTATTTCATTGAGCCTTTTTTTAATTTATTGTTTGTGTATTACATACAAATAATATCATGTTACAATGTAATTAGTGTATATAATATAAATTTTGAAATACTTGAAATAAAAGAGATAAAATAATGAGTACACCTATGTGTTAGTGAAAACATGTTGGCCCTTAGTAGTTTGATTTGGTAATTATGCTTATTTACTAAGGAATTAGAGATAGAGGTTCACCAATGAACCTTGTATATGTAAAGAGGATAATTGGAGTGTGATCATGCACTCAATCTAGTGAAGAGTGAGTTATGCCAAGTCCATTGATATCACTAAATATCAATCACATAACTCAAGTGTATAAGTAATATAATCAATCTTTCTTAAGTAAAATGGTGTAGCCATCTTAATATATAAAATATAAGTATTGATAAGGTCATTGATGGTTTTGGGTCTCAACTGTGCTACTTAAGTGAGCCAATTTTTGAAAAAAGATAAAGTTTAATCAGTGCATCTTGGTAAGTTTTATGCATATAATGTATATAATATGAATATGTATCTATTATTTGGTGAATTTTCATGGCATATATACCTATAATGTGTCTCAATCTAAATTATCTATCAATATGTAACCTCTACTACTCTATAAACTATGTATAATATATGTCACAAATCTAAAAATTATGTCCCAAATCTATAAAATTAGTACCAAATTCATAATATTCTAACCCAAGTGTATATATGAATAATGTAAACTATATCAAATTCTACCAATTTTTTTATTTTATATGTGTGGACTCATGTTTCTATGACATGCCCCCACTAATATTCCCCCTATTTGAGGTGAGTGGAATGCAACATGATAGTAACCTTATCTCAAAAGGATAAGATAACCATGATATATAGTTATGAATCATATATTAATCAATCATATAGTGGTATCATGTATGAGTAGATATATCAATGAATCTCACATTATCCAATCACAACAAACCCTAAGATGCATGATATGAATCATGGAAACATCTAGAAGTAACAATAAAAAGTTCAACAAATAATCAAGCACACCCATAAGATCACTCAATGTCATGAAAAAATGGTCTAGGAAAATTAAAAACAAGGGAAATGTTTAAGTTTCACATACTCAAATGGAGGCCATGTTCAAATTTCCACACACCAAAGAAATAACACTCAAAGGAACTATGGACAACAAACAAGGAACATGTTCAAATTTTTTACATTCAAATCAAATTATAAAATAAGAATTAATATCAAGTGAGATATTTTGTAAGATGAATAGGTGAAATATAAGAAATTAACATAAGCATATCATAGTATTCCCTTCATACATGTGTTATCAAAATGTCATGTAGCATATCATATCTAGTATAATATGTGAGATGTAAGAATGAGTATAGACATGTATAATAATTAGTATATAAGTTCAAAATTATAATTTAAAGTGATCATAAGATAATAATAATCTTATTAATTGTGATCAATATAAGTAGATTCCCCCAACATAATGTGTTGCATGAGTAGAATAAAGGTCTAACATCTATAGGTTCATGTATCATGGATCTAGTGTATTCCTATATCACAATTAAGTACCTATGCAACATATGTGTATATAAATTAAATGATATTTTATGTAATAAAATAAAATAAACAACAAATGGAAAATATAGTATACATGTAAATGTTAAGTAGTTTTATATTTTTTCTTTATTTGAATGTTTTTTATTGTATTGACTATTTGATTTTTTTTGTATTTTTGAATTTAGGAATGAAAATGATAATTGATTATACCTTCTAAGGTATTCTCATAGGGTGATATAAAATAAAAATGTGATACAATAATCTAGTTATACTACCAAATATCATCTATATGTGAAAAAATTGGAGCTCAAGAATCTATAATACTCTACCTATGTCTCATAGGACTTTGTGGTCATGAAGTAGTAGTATAAACTATAATAATATATGGAACCCATTGTTTAGTGATCTATTTATTTTAGTTTAACTATGATTTTAGGTCTTTATACCCTCTCTACAACATGTTGATCTTATTTCAATAACTAGTTTGACCGTGTAGGTATTGATGATGGATCCATGGAGTCTACTATATATATTTAATGTAGTGGCCTCTCTAATATCAGCTACCTAGGAAAGTATATTTCCTTTCATTTACCCTTTCACTCATGATTAATTTGAATATGTTTTATAATTAATTTTCTTATAATAAACTTCTCTTTTTTTAGTGGATGCTCGTACTAAATCCCTGAATCTATGATTACCCTATTGGCATGAATATATTTGAGACATCTATGCACTATGGAGGGTAATACATAGATATTATGAATCCAAGTTCATCTTAGTAATAAATCAAAGACTCTTATATGTGGTATAACTAAAAATTTTCTAGTCACATGTGTTGGACCCCCTGTAAAGGCAAATAAATCTTAACAAAAACTTATTATGTTTTCCCATAAAATGCTTTCACTATCTTGGTCAAAGGGTTTAAATAATCATGTGTATATCACAAATTTGTGATTAATTTCATGGTATATTAATTCTCACTATAACCATTATTATCCAAAATATCGTGTATAGGTTGATTATCAATATGTGTTTTAATAAACATTGAGTGAAGATATGACTCATCATCCATAATTACATTATCATAAAATGGCATAAAAGGAATTTGAATGATAGGAGGTATATTTTTAGTAATTTTTCCAATAATCCCATCTAATGGGTTCCCATAATGTAGAGGAGGAGGATTTGCATTATGTTTTTTTTGTAAAACATGCCCTAATTATTACAAGAATCAAGGAACCTCTTTTTGCTTTTGTAGTCATTCCTAATTTGCACTCATGGCTCATTAGTATTATCAATCATAAGCTCCATTTATTGTCTATATTATTTTGTGTACCAAAATAAGTCTTTAAACCATTACTATTGTAAATGCCACATTCATATGAGAAAACTTCATATATAACACTTAGTGTGAAAGTGGAATATTGGCCTCCCAATTTTCATTTGAATCCTAGCCTTATTAGCTCTCATAGCTCTCTTACCATACTCTAAGAGGTCATATTTTTTTATGTTCCATTCTAGGATCCAAAAATTATCCCATCATGATGACCAATTTCTAATGGTAATGTTTCATATAAAGTACTTGACCCCGAAATAGAGTCTAGTTGCACTTATACTCACTTAGTTGTCTTGCTCGCTATCTCTCTCAATGCCCTACAATGGATTTATAGGGTCATTTTTATTTACATGTAGATATATCCTCCAAAAATTACCCTATACTATCAACCAATCTTATGTGTATTGTTTTCATATTTTACACTTGGTCATTTGATGACTTCTCAAGGAACTTATCCTACTTGTAAGATATTTGAAATGTTAGTTTATGGTTTTATTTAATCCCTCAATTTTCTCTAGGGGATAATTTTAGTTTCCATGTAGTTTCAACCTATGAAACTATTCTCATCATATCAACCTCACTCATATAGACATGTTTTTTATTTTTCACTTTGTCTTAAAATAACTTCTTGGCCCACTTATCCCACTTATAAGATCTTAACAATGATGCTTTCTGGTTCACTTTGGCCTCTTAGTTCATTTTGGGAGGTCACTTTGGTTTCTATTCCATTTTACCCTTTATAAATCATTCCATCTTGTCCATTAGGATCATATGAGTCATATTCATATTTTGCACTTATTCTCAAAACATGTTTTCACAAGACTTATTGCACTTTCTAGATCTTGAAAAACTTGTCAAAATCTCCTAATAGGAATGTTTTACCCTATATTTAAAAACCAAGTTCATAGACCTAATCAGTCTTCTAGAGCCCAAATAGGTCTAATTCTCCTATTTTTCATTTTCCTCACATAATCAGGTATTTTCATTTCATTCTATTTTATTTTTAATTTATTAAGTTCTCAAAACTAATCAGGCTTCTAAACCCTAAATAGGTCTTGAGGAGGGTCATAAAAATTCCCTTTGTTAATCAGAACAAAATCTATGATTAGACCTTAGGATATAAATTTTTGAATTAACCATTCTATTTAGAGTTTTTGTCCTTCTTAGATTGCTAGGGATGTCATGGAAATGTTGGGTGTTATGGTCAGATATTTTTTTAAATCTTTGACCAAGTCTTGTTATCTACATATAGTGTAACACCATGTTAATTATGATGGAATCCTTGAATAGTTCAATAATTTTGTCCCCACTCAAATCTTAGCTTATAGGCTTTTAAAATATTAGTGATAATTAATTTTTCATCCCACTCTCTATAATGTATAATCAATAACCTGCATATCAAAGGTGAGCACTGCAAAGTCAATATGTATTTTAAGAGGGAGCATGTTAAACCCAATGTGGTCCTGGTTTATGTAATTGGTAAGTGGGAGGAGGGAACGTAGGTTTTTTTAATTCATTTTTTAGTTATGTTTTATTATTATTATTATTTAATTTTTTTCAATTTATTTTTGTTTAGCTTAGTTTTAAGTGATCAAATTTGATAAAACTAATTTTAAAATGAAATCAATTAAAATTAATAAAATTATTTACAATATAATTAATTCATATATATACATATATATATTAAATATATTTTTTTGTTATAAAAAATAATATTTAATCAAATAGTTGACAAGTGTGTCTAGACCTCATATTTCACCTGTCAAAGACTTAGTGGATGCAGTTCACCGCTCAAGACACCCTTAGTGCCACTCAGGGGTTGATAACCTAATTTTCACTAGGGTTTTATGGTATTTATCACCAATAGATAAAGTGTGTTTCTCAATGTGAAAAAATAATATAGGTGTCAATTTTTTCTTGTCTCCCTCTTTAGACCCCATGTCACTCTAGGGGGCATAACTTTCACCCCAAGAGTTAGTTTTTCAAACCGATACACTACTAGAAATATCATTCCAACCCGATCACATGAATACCATGAATTTAGACCAATTTATCCTGAGTTAAAAGTTTTTCACAACTCATTTTTGCATTTTTATGACCCAAATGGATCCACTAAGTGCCCTTTTGGACCTCTTAACAAATTTCTAACCATAAAATGGTCTTCATTAACGCATTTTCAGAACCATTAGAGTCATTAGAAATATGAATCCAATGCATACATCTTACGTGCCTCAATTTTATCAAAATTATACCTAATAAATGATATTATAAAGTTTTAAGTTTATAATTTGATTGAGGAGATTTTAATTACAAAAGGTAACTTGTTTTTTGTATTTTTACATGGTAAAATGGAGAAAAAAATAAAGTGGTGGGATTGGAAAAGTGAAGGAGTGTTTGGAAGGAAATGAATTAAAATAAAATCTATAAATAATACCAATGCTACCCATTCTAAGGGTTGGATTTTTGTTACTCCAAATTATTTAAAGTTGACCACTATTTTTGCTTTCATAGTGTATTATCATATACCTATTTTGTAACCCTACTGTTATGATGGAAAAATTTAGATCAATAGATCTTGTTGAACTTGTAATGTATTATCTATAAAACATTTTTATTAATAAAAGATTGTGGATTTATTTTTTTCAATCTACAAATCTTTATGGTGGTTGTGAGCATTTTTTTTCATTATCTGGTTCCCTTTGGCATATGCATCATCTTTGTTCATGATTGTGTATATGTTGATCAAGAGAGAGACCAATTTGTGGAGTTTTTTGATTGAGAACTATGGATTTATTCTTCATTATTTTAGGCTTTATCTCTCTTTCCCCCTTTCATTTTACATTTTCTTATCAAGTTTGTTAAACTGAGGTTTTAAAAAATTTACTTATCTATCTCAATTAATTAAATTATTTCATTACTATTAAGTTACCGTATTGTTGAATGATTAAATTCATGAGAATGAACTATATTCACGTAAATTTGATCATCTTAATAATCCTATTAAAAAAACTAATTTGGCAAAAAAATCCATAACCTTAACTAATTAATTAAAATTCTAATTCCTACACAATATTTATTACACCCCATAAACCTTTCCATACCCTTATAACCAATTAATTATCCCATTAACCTACTAACTAGCCTACTTATCCACTAATCTACCTAGTAGCCCACTTGCAAATTTAAAGTTTATATTTATTCAACTACCCCCTACGTACCCTACCACCATATCCTTTCCTACATTCCTATGAATCCTAAACCTCATTTAATCCCTATATGATCCCCCATCATCCCATAAACTAATAAAAAAACCTCTAGAATTAAGGAAGCTCCTCTATGACTCTAGAAGTCTCTAAACTAAAGACTTCTAAATAATTTAAAAACCCCTGAAAACCTCCTCTACCATCCTATAAAAGCCATGTTTGTTTCATGGCCAAACTAACTTGGAAATCAATAAGCCCTCATTATTCTCTTATAATCAACCATTCCAAAGCATCCTCATACTCTTACCAATCTATTCAATAATATAAAGAAGTCATTGAATTCATTTTGAAGCTCAAACCAAGAAATCCACACTCAATCAATTTGGAATTCAAATCCACTTAAAGATATTAGAGATAATTTGTAAGGGACAAAGTGATGGTAATATTTCATTATTGATTAACTAATTATTCCTTTATTCCCTCCTTTTGATGTTGTGTTGTTGGGTTTAAATTAATAAATATATTAGTTTTTATAAATAACTCAAAAATATGATCACACATTGGTGATCACGGTGGGACAATCCCTTTAATCTAATTTAATTTCCCATTATAATTATTTTGACAACTTTTAGGGCTAACTAGATGAAAAACAAGCTCTAAAATTGCTCAAATTTTCATGTACAAGCAATAAGTAGTTTTGCTCTACAAATTGTAGTATTATAGTTGAAATTTTATTATAAAAGTAAAAATATTACAGTAACTATTACTTTAACCACTAAAAGTTGGTTTTTTTATAGGTTTATAGGCTTGTTGTAATATTACAGATTCATGAAGAGTGATGTTTACATAAAATCTATGATTTGACATTTGACTTGCAGTTTTGCATATTATAGTTTTTAAACCTAACATCACTAGTTTAGAAAGAATATTTGGACTTATGTGGGTTTATACCAATTTATTTTATCTTGAAAAAGTATACAGGATTTTCTTATGTGTGAAAGAAAATAAAATGCATCATCCTAGATTGTCTCATAGTTGGAACATAATATCATTGAAACATAGTCATGATATCACCATAAATTTCATGATATTGCCTTTGTAAGTAGCAATTTTGCATTTACAGTTAAAACTATCAAGTAAACTAGCTAACTTGTTAACTGACTAACATTTTTATATCTTTTTTTTATCATTATTTGTGTGTAGGAAAGGAGAGGCACTAGCCCTAAATAATTTCACAATAATCATGTAATATTGCATATACACATTCGTAGTTTCTCATAAGAGTCACAATATTACCTTTGATAATCATGGTTTTGCCTAAGTAATTCAAATTATTAGGGTAGTTTGTTAACAATATTTTGTTTTTATTTATGCTTTTTTTTGCATTTTTAATAGAAAGAGAATAGGGGATGTCTAAATATATATCAAACTTCATTCCATACCCCTTTGACTATCTTGTACAAAACCACTATTTGTGAAGTAGCGATTTTGTATTAAAATAAGCAATGTTGACTAAAAGCATTAAAAAACTATATTATTAGGTCTTATCTCTTCTAAACTATTGGTAGAAGTCTAAAATATATTTTTTAACTAATATCATTTTACCTTCTAATCTATTTATATATGTAAATCTTATATTTTCACATTAGTTTTTAAGGTCAAAAATCTTATACCATTTTATCAAATCTTATCTTTTTTGTAAACATAGCATGTAAAGATACACCTATAAATAATCCTTAGCACATCTTTATTATAGTCTAAGTATTATATTGGTAAATTTTTTATCTTCCTATAATATCATAGATTCTGAATTGTGATTTTCCTATAATAGTTGTGATTTTTCTTAATAATTGGTAGTTTTACTTAACATGTACAATTTATGTCATAGTTAGTAGATATTCCAAAATATTTCAAGTCTAATGTTTTAATATTGAATAAAATCTATGGTTTTATAGTTTTTTTAAGTAATTTTGTGTTATATTAACTGTGTATTTTCATTTTTACAAAAAAATAGCTTTGCCTAATTTTAAACTACTAATCAATAATTTGCAAGACAATCTAAAGAGGAGGCACTAGATTAGTCTTCTAACTTGTGTACTTACAAGAAAAGTTCCTAAATTTAGAATTTTAGTCTTATATTTTTATTTTTTGTATCTTGTTTGATTATTTTAAATTTTCTCACATAGGTAATTAATCAGGTAAATTAATCTTGCTTGTGTATCAACCCATTTTGTCTAGGATAGCACATGACATGAAATTCATCCCCATGTACTTAGTCACTAGGGTTTGGTGATGAAGATTTCATCACCACACATTAAACCAAACTCCATATTTTAATGGAGTATAGATATCAAGGAAAACTATAATTAGGCTAAGCAGTTGACCCCATATAGGTCATCCTTGAAGGGGAAGAGTTAATTATCTAAACCAAGCATTAGAAATCACCCTATATATATTTTAGCCCCACGTAACTTTCCATATCTTATGGGATCCCTTGGACACCATTGTGTATACCTATCATAATACTTATCAGTTGTAATAGGTGCTCTATTATTAGAGTAAGGATTAGGTCCCAAGTGATTTTTAAGTATATATGGGGTTGATAGGGTTTGGTAGATTCTGTAATGGGTCACCAGGCTATAGCCTCACCTATGAAGATATTAAATGATGTAGTCATTATATTACACACCCAATTGGTTGACTAAAATTAGGGTTCATGATTAGGCATGTTATGTGTGTGTTGTATTATTTCCTGTATTATTTGTGAGTCAAGTCAACCTGTCCCTTTTATAAAAAACACCTAGAGACCCCTAGGACATATCCCATCTTAGAATAAAAAAACAATCATTTTATATCACTATTCACACCATTTGGATAATAAGTCTTTGTTTTAAAACCAAAATTTAGTGTTCACTCATCATTCTCTATCTTATTCAATCACTTTTATCCTTGATTAAACATTATCAACATTTACAACCTTATGTGGATTGGTCTAATACCCATCATCTCATCATCCTACCTCTTCATGCCTAGCACCCATCTAATCATCACCTTGCTAGTGTGAAGGGTATCTAGTCATCTTATCCTCTTTGTCTCTTTTCTATTTTTAATCCTTATAAGGTGTTTACTTTAGTAATAATTAGTCTTTCTAGTCCTTATAACCTTAAAAAAAAAAATCCCATCTAAGTCACATCTAAACACCTCTCTTGAACACTTTTAATCTTAGGTTATATACAAAATTAGTATCCAAAGTCACCTTCTCTCTTGACATCCTATATCAAAATCACACCTAATCAATCTTATTGTATCACCCTCATCATCCATCATGCCTAACATAACCCATGCCCAAATTCTAAGAATGAGATAAGGATCCAATTAGGAAAATAACATATTTTGGAATCTAGGTGAATAAAACTAGGATAATGATGGCACGCATAGTGACATACAAACCCATAGAGAGGAAGACTAGTTTATAAATGACTTCTTCCATAGTGATGAGGTTAGGGCCCAATTTGACCAATATATCTATGAAAATCATGATCAGATTATTTCTTAGGTCATTGGAATGGCGGGTGTAGTAATCTCTACCTTTGAATAAAACCTCTTACAACATTATATCTACCCATTCACTAGGCCTAACACTCCACCCCATCAAAATAATGTCAACCAAGAATAAGAACAAGATAATCTTGTGAATCATGAGAAAGAACTTGAATAAGAACAAAAACCTCTAAAAAATAATCATTTTAAGGCTAATAAGATCTTGAAGGATGGATTAGACCAATTGACCCAGCAAATAAATTCCCTTGCCTCTCAATTTTGTGTTAAAAATCAACAATCCACTTCACCAAGTGTTTTTATGTTTTTGAGAATATTGGAGTTTTATTCATATTTTAGTTAAGGGTTTAGATTAATAAATTAGTATAGAAATATAGCAATAAATATAGTCCTAATTTGTGTAAATGATTATATTTTTCACCTTTATAAAAATTGAAATAAATATGAAGAAATATAATTTAGCTATAAAATAGACTGAGATAGATGATACATATGTTGAAAATGGTTTTGTAAGACTACGAAGGTGTTGTAAAATTGAATCTAACTTTCATTCAATGAAAGGATAGGAGGAAAAAAAAGTGGATGCTTTGGTATCTAATGTTATTCTCTATTCCTATTGTTGTTATCCAAATTGATCACAGAGACCTAAATATTTTTGGATAGTTTCAATATGCCTATATGAATGTACCTATGAAAAATCAAGCACTGGCTATTGATATAACTCATTGTAGAGCTGATTTTTTATTCAACCCCTAATCCTTCATCATTATTGATAAAATGATGTTTGAGTCACTTTAAAAAAATGAGGGGATAGGTGTAAGATCAACTGAATGTACAATCCACACGCCTTGTGTGGGCACACAACCTGCATACCAATACTCTAAAGAGGGATCAAGCCATATGTAGTTCTTCCACCTGATGTGATTTTTGAAATAGTGTGATGTAGATGAAAATTTCAATTTTATAGTATTTTAGGTGGCTAAGGATTGGTATGAGGATTTGAGTATGTTTGTAGTTGTGTTGGGTGATTGTGTGCAGAGATTCTTTATTTGTATTCTTACTTGCTTTATAATTTTGGTCACCTCTCTTGTAATTGATATTTGAGTGGGATTTTATAAGGAACAATTGGTCATGGGTTAGATGTATTTGCACTTGGATAACCTAATTAAGGATAAGGACCAGATGAAAATTACCATTAGAGATCAAAGTACAAAAATCTAGGAGCACCAAAAATATGACACTTTGTTGCCTAGAACTATAGTCCAAATGGTTCACTCTTGTCCTATAGGCTCAAGACCTAGGAGAATAGGATTAACATAGGGAATATTACCTAGCTAAGGTTGAATTAGGGCTTAGAAGGTTTTAGATAATTGGTAATGAGAAAAATGTGTCTAGAAGGCTTGCAAGAGCATGCAAAAGGACCTATGGATGGGGTGTCACAATCTATACTCAAACTACCAATTTGGACATATTATATGACTACATTCCCCCCTGCTTTATTCTAGTGATATAATAAAGCAAAATATTAGGATAAAGGAAAAATAAAAATCATACCTAAACTTACCTACAAGGGTGAAGCCCCTGAAGATGTGTGATGTTGAGTGTGCATAAAGAGAGCATAGTGTGAAGCATAAATCTACAAAAGAAAACAAGGAGTAGATTAGTTCTTACTAGACACTTTATGTCTAAAATAATAACATACAAAGTTTGGGTAAAATAGAGGGTAAGAAAAAAGAATGAAGACATCTCATTAGGTATGTGAACCAATAAAAAATGTATTGTGATGTTGAGTGATGTTGGGTATATGATGTACCAAGAGTAATATCGTGAGCAGAGCTAAGTGCTCAATTCCCCAAGGGTGGCTCAAGAATATAAAAGTTGTCCCTTTGGCTCCATTATCTCCCACTATGTAGTGAAGCTATGTGGTCATGCATGTGTTAATCAATGTTTTGGTTGTGTGTCCAATCCCTCTGAGTAGGTGGCTCAAGAATACAAAGGCTAGCTTAGTCTTTTGGCTCCATCATTACCCACTAAGTGTGAACTATGAATTGATACCAATATGAATGTGTATTATATGAGATGGCTCATGAATCCCATGAATGTTTTGTAATCTGACAAAGTGGCATGGATAGTTAAATGTGTATTGAGAACTAGGCCAATATTGGCCACTCTGAAAGGTGGATATTAGGCTTGTATGAAAGCTACTTTGAAACTAAGAATTAGACTTAAATAAAAGCCACTCTAACATGATTCCAACCACCTATAGATGTATAAAGGCATGAAACTACTGAGAATACCTAGGTAATACAATGATATGTAAATAAAAGAAGGAAAATTTTCCATGCACATTGATCCCAATCACTAGTGTCTATAACATAGATTCTTATCTAGAAGTTGTACCAACTACCCAAACTAAAAATAGAAGTGAGATCCATCATTCCATGCATGATGGCCCCTATATCTAGATAATATGAGTAAAATTATACTAAAAATACCCAATCTAAACTAAACTATATCTAACAAAATTGTAATTGACCTTACCTTTCTATCTATTTCTAGAAATTCTAGGTTTTTGGCTATTTGGATAGGAGCACCAAAAAGTGGACACTTTATTGTCCAAAACTATAGTCCAAAAATGGTACTATTATATTTCACTATTTATTATCACTATGCTATATTTTTCATTATTTTTCTAGTCTATTCTATGTGTTATGAATTTTTATTATTGTTTTGAGTGTTCTAAAAATTGATTTTGACTTATAGAAGGCTTTGATCTCTATGAGAAAACCTTTTTTTATTGCCCCCTCTTTTGAGGGTAAGAATGAATATCCTTCAATTAATACCATCAAAATAAAATCCTTTCAAGTGTGTTATATTGTAAAATACATGATATAGCAATAATAATCCAAAATATTTCTCAAGGTACAGAATAAATTATATTGGAGATTGTTAGATCAACAAGGGTATGCCTAGATAGATGTAACAATGTAATAACATGTGTAGTATATTAAAATAAAACTATAAATCTAGTTATTTTTCAAGAAGGGATGGAACATGATGTCCATCATGACATCCAAGAAGGAAAGATAATGCATGATGTGGATCATGGAATTTCAAATAACTGAGAAGTAAATAAGCAAACATGCACATAAGGTAAGAAATAAGAAGCATACAAAAGAGGCCAAGGGGCCATGTAAAAAAGGGACATGGTCACATGTCACTCAAATTGGGAAACCAAGCATACAAGTCATGTTAAAATTCCCACATACACATATAATTACAAACAAGTAGGAGTGGCACGAGGGACAAAATCACATACAAGAGTACAAGAAAAGGACATGGGAAAATGTCCAACACATGAAAATAATAAAATAAGAAATAATAAAATAAAACACATCTAGCTACTCAAATCAAGAAATGAATGCATTTAAATTCTATAAATACTATTGCATCTAAAAAATTAAATCAATAAGTGAAAGTATGCAAAGTATGTAGTACAAGACTAGGTAGATGCTAAAAAATACACAAGTTCTATATACTAGTGAGTGTCAATAGAATAATCCATGTAAGCTAGTAAGTAATCTACATTAACATGATAACTATAGTGTATGGTGTAGGAATAACATAACCTGGATGGTGTAGTCATGTAGAAGATTCCCTCAGTGGGTAGATATGTTGATGTGTGTTTCGAATGTACAAGTAGGATTCCCCCTCAATGGGTAGAATAAAGTAATCAAGGATATGGATGTCACTACACACACTCAAATAAGATCAAGTAAATCATGTTAATGTAGATAAATAAATGAATAATATCATGGAATAGAAAAATGTAAGTCTAGCATTGTAGTAGAAATGTAAAGTATGGATAATGCATTCAGTTGAAAAGTTTTTTGGTGTTTTGAGTTATTTGAATGTTTTTGTATTTTGACATGTTATATTTTTTTTTTTTTTGAAATATTGTATTATTTTCGGTATTTTAAAATAATCTATTTATAAATAAGTAAAAAGACACTATGTACAAGAAAACAAAAATAAACTATGTACAAGTAAGCTAAGAAATTATGTACAAGTAAGAAGAAAGAAGATATGTACAATAAAATGTGTGTAATGAAATGCTATACATGGAATGTAAATAGATGCATAATATTCATTAGATTTTTTATTTTCATTCCTTTAAGTGATGCTAGACAATACACTTTAGGGATAAACTTTTTGATAATAAGGTATGGACTTGCCAATTTGGTTCAAATTTTCCTTTGATTTATTCTTTGGCATTGACATTGCAAATATTTTATTTGAGAATGAGATCATTAAATTTTAACTCTCTAGTGTGAACTTATTTGTTTTAGGATTATTGTATACATGGATGGTAGATTTTGAGATGTTCAACTGCTTGAATACATGTACGGTCTAACTACTTGAGCTAGTGTAGATGTTTTTTTTTAATACTGGTCAATAGTATAGATACCTTTAATGGATACATGTAGAGATGGGATTTCTAATTCCAATGGTAAAACTACCTCTGTGCCATAAATGAGTGAATAAGGATTGGCTCATGTGGGTGTATGAATACTTGTGAGATAATCCCATAATGCGTAAACTAGTTGATTGTGTTAATCATCTCTAAATTTGGTCACTATTTTACTCAAAATGTTGTTGATGGTTTTATTAGGAGCCTCTACTTGACCATGTATTTATGGGTAGTATAGAGAGAGAGAGAGTATATAAAATAAATAATGAAACCTTGTATTAAATAAAAGTAAACATTTCTTTAAAGGAAAGGGATCTTAACATGTTTGGAAATAAATTTTTGAATATCATCCCATATTCTAAAAAGTAATCATGAAAGGGAAAGAGTGAAGCTTTGCATTAAAATATAATAAACTTCATCATTCATAGATAGGATAGGACTGAGTGTGGAATCCTTATTATTTGCAAGAAATGTTTTGAAATAAGTGAGATCCATTTTTCATTTTATGTGAAATATGTTTTAGATTTAAGGTGATACCTCAAAAACATAGGGACCTAGTATATTCAACTAGGGTTTGAAAGAAATGATTTTTAAAATTACTATGGTGAATTTTAAAAATTAAATGTGAAATTCTGATTTATATATGCAAAAAAAATCAAAAGAATATTTCTAAAATCAATAAGGAAATTTCCCTAGGGTTTTTAGGGTTTTTTTGCACAAATAAAGTTGGGTTCACCAAATGTTTGAACTTTTTTAGGAATAATAGAGTTTTATTCCTTTTTTAGTTAAGGGTCTAGATTAATAAATTTTTACATAAATATATCAATAAATATAGTACTAATTTTTGAAACTGTTTGCCTTTTTCACCTTTCTAAAAATAACAATAAATAGGAAGAAATATAACTTGGATAGAAAATAGACTAAGACAGTTGATACAAATGTTGAAAATGGCTATGAAAGACTAGGAAGGTGTCATAAACCAGAATCTAAATTTCCTCTAGTGAAAGGATAGGATCATCAAAAAGTGGATGCTTTGGTGTTTGATTTTGTTGTTTTCTCCTATCGTTGTTGTCCAAACTGATCATAAAGACCTAAAATGTTTTGGGTAGTTATTTTGTGCCTATGTGATCATGACTATGAAAAATCAAACATTGGTTGTTAATAAAACTTGTTATAGATCTTATTTTGTCTTCAAACCCTAACCCTCCATCATGCTTGATAAAATGATATTTGAGTTACTTAAAAAAATGAGTGGTTAGTGTCTAAGATGTAAAGAATGTGCAATCCACACTCCTTGTGTGGGCATGTTGCATACATACCATTACTTAAAAGAGGGATCAAGACATATGTAGTTCTCCCACCTAATGTGATTTGTGCAATAGTGTGATGTAGATGCAAATGCTAATTTGATACTATTTAAGGTGGCTAGGGATTGGTATGAGGATTTGAGTATGTTTTTAGTTATGTTATGTGATTGTGTGAAAATAATAGAGAAGTTTTCCTTAGTGATTTTTTTGTATTCTTTCTTTCTTTGTAAGTTTAGTCACCTCTCTTATAAATGAGCTTTGAATGGGATTTTATAAGGAATAATTGGTCATGGGTCAGTTTTATTCACTCTAAGCTGACCTAATTAAGGATAAGGACCAGATGAAAATGACTATTGGGGCTCAAAATGCAAAAATATAGGAGTGATTAAAATGGGACACTTTGGTGCCTGACACTATAGTCCAAATGGGGTTCTCTTATCCTACAGGCTTGGGACCTAGGGGAATAGGATTGGCATAGGTAATACTACTTGGCTAAGGTGGAATCAAGGTTCAAAAGGTTTTGGATGATTGGTAATGATAAAAAAGGTGTTTATAAGGGTCATAAGAGCATGAAAAAAGGACCTATGGATGGGGTGTCAAAAGCCACACTCAAACTACCAATTTGGATATTTTATATAACTACACCAAGACAACCTATTATAAATAACCATCATGATCCCCTGAGACCTATAATAAGCCAAGCATAAGCCTCCAATCCTATAATAGACCCCTCATTCACTCAAGAGTAGAGGATGATGAAGGATACTCTTTGACATATTGATCTTTACACCCAACCAATGAGATATAAATATGAGAACTTTTGTATATCTCCCTTAGACATGAGTATCCTACAAGTACCTTTCCCAGCACACTTCAAGATCCCAAAATATTATAAATATAGAGGGAAAGGGGATCCATGAGACCATGTGAAATAATTATATGTAGTATTCCATGATATTTATTATGATGATACTTACCTTGTTATAATTTTTCCCAAAAGTCTCATAGGGCCCACATTAGAATTATTTATGCATTTACCTAAAGGCTTTATATCTAGCTTCAAGGAGTTAATAGAAAATTTTGTGCAACACTTACCCTTCAACATTTAACATGACATATCTATCATATATATTTATAATACTAAATAAATAAATGGAGAGATCCTAGCCTCATTCTTACAATGATGGAGAAGCCTTTCCAGTCAATTTTATTGCACAGTTCTTGAGGAGTTGGCCAAAATATTCATTGAAAATATCAATAATGAATTTAAATATCAACTAAATCTACAATGTGCTAGGTATTTTGATTAAATCATAGAGGATGGGATTTAAATTAAAAGGCACTCATTGAGAAAGGTGCAATTAAACTATATACCCAAAATGAACAGAGTCATAATCAAGATAATACTTTTTTGAGTAATCTTAAGGTTTTTAATAAAAATAAAAATGTCATAGGGGATGGAGTAAAAAATTATAAACATGTTCAAATAGTATAGAAAGATCCAACTAATAAATAGAATATCTCCTCAATAAGGGTACCATAGGTAAGTCCTAAACCCAAATGGGAAAAAGGCCTCTAACTAGTCTTGGTGTACATGTAGAGATGATCCTAGAATAGTTAATAGTTTTAAATATGATTACTCTCCATAAAATATAACAATTAGATGATAGTAAACCCCAACTATATTGTTATTATTTCTATGTTATTATCACTTTCTACATTCAAAGAGAGAATTAAGAAACTAAGAGGAATGGTCAAGGTTAGATGTTACCTGGATATAGTCATGCGTACCGAAATCAGACATTGGAAGGTACTCCTCTTTGGCTATGGAGGAATGACACCTGCAAATAAAAAGAGACTGAAACATGAAAAACATTAGATGGGGAGATGGTGGGCTGTCAAGCAAAAGCTTGATCCCTAAAGTATGAAGACTTCCTTAAGGGATATCAACCCACTGATTAAAAATAGAATATTTAACAGAAATAGAAATAGTGAAAGACAGAATAAATGAAATAAAAGACAAAAAGCAAAATGCATAACTGATATGCAGCAAATTGCTCTGCATAGTCATCGGTGTTGATCTCTGTGTCGGCGTCAGTCAAGGAAGGGTGCCGATGTCGATTAAAGTGCTAGCGTCGGTAGGGGTAATGACAGGCATCGGTCGGGGCAGCAATTTTTGGACGGGGTCTGGTTGGGTCTGGATAGGGTTTTAGGATTGTAGAATGATCTAAAATCTTCATCTGTGGGTTAGGGAGCCGGTTTGGGAGTCAGAGGGATTGTTTAGGGGTTTGTGAAGAAATCTAGGCAGTGTTACAGACTGAAACGGGTGGATAGAGGTGATACGGGAGGAAGTCCAGTCGGGTCTATAATCTAAATCTAAGTCGGGTCTGTAATCTAAATTAAAAATAATAACTAGAGAACAAAATAAAAGCATAGAGGAAACACTTACCTGCTACATGCTGAAGACAGAGTAGGAGACATGATTGTTGTTGTCAGTGTGTTGCAGAAGTTCGATGTAGCAGACCTCCAGCGAGATGACTGAGGTAGAATACATGTACTAGAGAGAGAGAATATGAGAGATTTGATTATAGATGGATTGGATGCAAAAGTTGGCTAATCATCATAGTGTTTGGATGAAAGAATGTTTTGATGCAGAAGGTCTGATAACCAGTTGTGAAACTAATTGGAAATCGAATAACGAATAACGGATAACAGATAACAGATCCTACGTTCGGGTCGAGAACGTAGTATTAAGGATAACCGACGCCAGTAGGACTATCGACATTAGCTGAGGGGTGATCAACGTCGACAATGTCGGTCGAGTAGTGACCGATGTCAGTGACATTGGTCGAGTAGTGACCGACGTCAGCAGATGCAGAATGGGGACAGAGGCTAATTTTAGCTTTCTGCTCATTTTTACATGCTGCCAGGGGCAAGGCTCATGGGAAAATGGTCGACAGGGGTTAAATAGGCATGGGAGAATAAAATGGAGGTTAAGGGGAGGATGACAAGGGTTAGACACAATTCCAGTGTCTACAGTTATCATGAAGATGATTTTTGTTAATATCATAGATTTAAGGGACATGATATCTAGAAATACATGCAATTAAAACACTACATCCAAGATTTAATTGAGAAATGGGATATATAAGTAGAAGGAAAGAGTCTAATGATTCAATCCAAGAATCATCAATTGGTAATATATAAATACCCCTTATCTAAGTATGATTAGAGGTAAAATAAACCACTCAAGGATCAGGTTCAAGCCTCCACTTCCAATAAAACTGATTATCATTCTAGTCCATACCATTATATCAATACCATTAAAATTTGGGACCCCTAATAGCCCACATAACCACCATCCACCATCCTCAAGATTAATGGTAAAAAAACTAATTATGTAGTAACTACACAACATGGCAAAATTATAGTTCCTAGAGCACCACAAAAACACCCATACACATCCACATCACAAAAATTCAATATCTCTATAAAAAAGTCTCTATATATTTTGAGAAACAATATGACATCATCTAAAAACTTGAGAAGACACCATCCCAAATCTCTTATGGATCTAGTTAAAGCATCATCAGTACATCAAGAGATTCTCATTCAAGTCCTAAATGAAATCAAAGTCCCTAGAGATATTGATACAAGCCAATTTCAAGCATTGGTGGGTCATTTATCTCCTTTCCACATATCAATTTTAGTGTGAAAGACATGAAACCTATAGGCCCACACCATAACTATCCATTTTTCATTGAAATTTCAATTTTCAATCATAAAATCCCATGGGTACTCATAGATAGAAGGTCAACTTTAAATTTGTACAATCTAGACTTTATCAAGAAGTTGGGGTAATTTAAGTCTTCATTAGGGCTTACTCTCATAATGATAAAATTTTATGATGATAATGAAAATCCCTATATAGTAACTATTTATCTTCATATAGTTATGGGATCCATAGACCACCAAAGTTTAATTCATGTAGTGGATGTTGATCTTTCAAAGAATTTACTTCTAAGACACCCATGGACCCATGAAATGTGATCAATTCCCTCTACCATCCATCAATGCTTAAAATTTCCTCATTTAATAATGGAGGTTACCATCATAGGGGAAATATAACACTTTCATAGCTATCAAATGGACTAATCCTATGCCAATTTTTATCGCCCCAACACTTATAATTATACTCATAATCTAAAGGTTATGAAATATATCCACACTAATGATTTAACACATGCATTGAATTAATCCATAGACATCACTCATCTTAATAACACTTCCACAAGTTGCATAGAGTATTAATATAAAACCTTTTATTTTGGAGACTTACCACTCTCCCTATGTAGCTATAGGTCCCTGGCCATGAGGAAATATAATCCCATTATTTAACAATTTGGATATATGGCCTTTACTAGTTTAGGCATGCTATTATAATCATATTTTGATGAACCAAATGATTCATGGATTATTCATCATGATGAATCTTTTAAATTTTATAAACAAAAGTATCCCTAGCTTCAAAATATGATTCAGAATATAAATTACAAATGGAAAGGACTAGGAAGATATGAACAAGGTAAGCTTGAACCCATAGGGGTTCAAGAACACCAAAAATAATTGGTTTAGGGTATAAATCTCATAGTGTCAAATTAATAAATTTCATCCTAAGACATTTCTTCATTTCTTAAGGAGTTTACCTCTAACAAATAAATTGAAACAAATTATGTCGATAGTCTTTATGACGACCTAAATGCCACCAATATCTTCCATGACACCACCATATCCACTACCAACATTTCCCTCTATTATCCCACACTGATAGATTGGGATCTAAATAATGAGACTTATTTTGACATATACTAGAGTGATGAAGCCATTATTTAATATCTAGGGGAATGAGATTTTATGCCATCAAGAGACCATAAGAAAAGGTTCTCTATTGGTCTTGATGAGTCAACATATTTTTGAAAGCAAAAAACATATCTAAATAAAATCAATGAAGAGAAGTATGAAGATGAAGATCCCTCTCCAAATATAAAAGACATTCAACCCACTCTTGGAGAGTCATAATCCTATCTAAAATTTGATATAGATAACCTAGATGAATTTTCTTCAAAAAATTAAGGAATTACCATCACCCTTGACATATCTATAGGACCAATCACTTTCCCTCATTGAGGAGGTTATTTAAGTCAATATTGGAACAAATGAAAGTCCTAAAATGGTTAAAATGGGATAAATTCTTAGATCTGAAGAGTAATAGATCCTTATTGACCTTCTCAAATAATATATATGTATTCACATGAAGTTATTCAAACATGTCAGGGATAGATATAACCTTTGTAGTGCATCATTTAGTTATTCATCCATATTCAAAACCTGTTAATAAAAATTTTGAAAGGTGCATCCCAAGGTGGCTCTCTTATTCAAAGAAGAATTTTAGAAGTTCTTAGAAACCAATTTTATCTATCCCATTGATTATTTTGAATGGATATGTAATATTGTCCCCATTGCCAAACCATATGGAAGAATCAAAATTTGTACTGATTTTAGGGACATCAATAAATCATACCCCAAGGATGACTTTCCCTTACCTAATATATACTTGATCGTGAACTCTATTTTAGGCATCAAATGCTCTCCCTCATAGAAATTTTTTTTGGATACAATCAAATCAAAATAGATCTTGAAGATCAACACAAATTAGCCTTTATCACTACATGGGAGACTTATGACCTTTGGTCTAAAAATATAGGAGCTACTTACTAAATGGATATGATAGTAATATTCTATGATATGATGCATGACATCACCAAAGATTATGTGGAGGATATATTGGAGAATTAAAAACTATAATCCAAGAATCCTATGGTCTTAAGAAAAATATTTGAGAGGCTCAAGGAATATAAGGTTAGATTTAACCCCCAAAATGTGTGTGTGGAGTCACCTCAGGCCAATTATTTGGGTTCATAGTCTCCAAGAGGGGCATTGAGGTAGATCTCATGAAAGTCAAAGCTATTGTATAAATACCTCCTATTGATGCTTTTAAATGTACCACTTGTTCCCTTAGTGTTTAAAGAACACTTATCATTTTATAATTTAAGAAATTTAGAGCATGAGTTGCATGTCTTGTCAATCTGGTTGCCTATGGTGAAATAGTAGCAAAGTAAGATAACTATTCCATAATATTTATATAGTTTGGTGGTTAAGAGCCACTTTGGCCCATTATTTGTGAATATTTATTAATACTTAGCGATTTATGTTCCTATTTTAATCTACAAATGAATCTAAATGGATAGTTATATGTGGCTAAAACTAAAGTGGTATTGGTGTAAAAAAGGAGCAAAGAGAAGAGTAGGGCAAAAAAGAAATGAGTGATTGCCAATTTTAGTCATAAACATTATGAAAAATTATCTATGGCAACTAAATACTTATTTAAAAAATATATAATGCAACATAGCCTAAGCTCAAATCTCCCTATATATTAGGCAAACTTAAAAGGAAAACATTTAAGAATCACAAGTAAGAACCAAGTCTACTTTAGGGATTTACCACTATAATCAAATAGCAATTGCACATCTGAATACATAGCAAAATGAAATGAAGTAGGACCTAAGATATTTCAAATAATCTAGCATAAGTACAAATCAAAAACCCTATGATTAAATAATGCTATTCATAATTCCAAAACATTATTCAAATTCAAGACCTCTACTACTAATTAAGAGAAAATCTATATTAGTTATAAAATTATTTTAGACAATGGACAATCCTTTTAGAATTCCTTGATCTTATTAATTGATTCAAGTATATAAAATATGATCAAAAATCTCTCTCCTCTATTTTACAATGGTCATGCATGCCTTTATAGGAAGACTAGGTGGTATACTAGTTAGTTATAAAATATAGGTGTACAAAGATAAGGACAACTATCCTTACAAGTTCTAAAATACATGTGTTTTTCCAAATTATGCTAACCTAGAAGCAAATGTGCTAACAAACTAGAATATGCCTTTATAATGGGATATTCTACTTAAAATGTTATAAAAAATTTACAAAATATAATATGATTAGTTTCATGGTGGGGCCCCTAGCTATCACTTCTTGAGGATGCTCATGACTCTCCCATGTTATTCATCAATTAAGTCTAGGTCTACAATAAGCTTCATGATTTATTCTTCTTCTTGATCTACCAGGTCATCAAATTCTTTGCCAATCCTATCCATGGCTTCTTTGATACTCTTGGATTCATTTATTCTTTCCCATGCATTGAGTGTCATGCCCAAGATTTTGTTATTTTTTCCCCCAAATTTACCTTGGCCTTTTCCTCTGATTTCTTAGGTTACTAAAGTAGCCCTATGCTTCAATTCCTCATCACTAATGATCCCAAGGGCATTGGGTTGTGTAGGCTCTATACGCATGGTCCTAAGAAGTTATTTAATTCTTGAAATTAGTTCCTTGTCTTATTTTAGGACCCTTTCCATATTATTATGCCATGCACTCAAACTATGAACCTTTTCAATCATAATTCCCAAAATTATGCTAAAATACCTAAAAATTATGGTCTTGAAGTTTGAGATTTACTTCTTCACTTTAATATTGAGGAGTTGAGATATTTTATATTTAGAGGCCTACCACTAGGTGATTAAACTCTTGGCTAGTTTACATTACCATTCTAATTCACTTTTCCTTAATTTCATCGACTTAAGTGCCTCAAACATGTCATAAAATAACTATGAAAGTATCTTTATTATTATATCTAGCACTAATAAAACTACCCATTTTTCAAAGTTTTCTTTCTCTCTTTCCAAGCTCTTAATCCTCTAATTCATACCTTAGACTCTAGCTTTAGCTTGTGCTAAATGGGCTTCAATTACACTTTCCACATATTCCTCATGAATTTTAGCCTCTCCAAGCTACTAGCCACCCATTGGATTTATTCCTACAAATGGTTCCACCTTTTTAAAGGTGAATTATTCTATCGCAACCATGTTTTTCTAGTTTTTTATTATTTCCAACCAAGCTATCTAAGGGTTGAAATAGATAATAGTGACTAGTTTCTTGAATTGGGTAGGTTTTAGGACCTCTATATTTGAGCTAGTAGATGCTCCCAAATCATCTATCTTATTAAATTTTTTCCCTTCAATGACCAAAATTCTTCTTTCTTCCTACTCCTTCATTATAAACCTTATCCAAGGTTCATATCATCTTATATTCCCACATTAGTGACTCTTGTTATGTCCCAATAATGAGAAATAAATGGGATCTTTTGAAATTTCCATAGATGAACCAATCAAGAATATCTAGTCCATAGATTGGGAACTCATCATTGAATATATTTACTTCACTAGTGGGATGAGTGAAAATGAATCTTAGTCTCTTCTTTGGTCCCATAGGGACTAGTGCTAGTTTTGCTTTTCTCTTCTCATTGGATGTTATTAGGACCAACTCCTTTCTTGTGTCTTTTTTGGGCTCCTCTTCCCAATCAAAATCATAAGCCTCTACAATTTATTTGAGGTCACCCTCAAGTTTCTATTCTAGTTCAAGGTCTATCATGTCTATGTATTGAATTGGGGAAGGTGGCCTTTAGGGTAGTGTTGAAGATGGAGGCCCCTCCATAGGTCTCTCTTCTATAATAAATTCTCTAAATTTATCCTTCCTTTTTCCCTATTCACCCTAAACTTATTCAAATTGTTATCATGACTATGGTTTCTCTACTTGAAGTTTCTCATGGGCTATTCCAGATGGCCCAAGTAGTAAATGTTATTTCAAAGGGTGCATTTTCCATGTTTCCCTAGATGGCTTGTTGTCCTTGACCAAACTATGTTCAAGATTAATGTTATGGCCTTAGATCCTAGATAATACATCTTCATATTTCTTATCCCTAATATATATGGTGCCATGGACACTGATTTGATGTGCAAATTTTGGATTTGAGAGCTTCTTATCCCCTAGATGGTCAATAACTACATTCTTTGGATCCCACATTTGGATTTCATCTACTTGGAATCTAAATGAATATATGTGGGTAGACATAAACTCTACCTGTTTCTAGTCCTTTATTATGGTTTTCTCAATATTCAAGGGGAAGGGGTGGAGTAGGCCCTTCCTTTTCTCTTTACAAGTCCTAATAATTATATGGATGAGCTAGGAAGCAATTTCTTGCTATGCAAGCTTATTTTGAACATATACTAGCAATCTATAAGGTTGAGTCATGATTCCTTCTATCTTAATGACTATGAAATTAGGATAATACTATACATCCCCTATCATTTCAATATATATCTTGATGAGGGGGTGGATCCTAGGCATGGGAACACCCATGATAGCCTCCACTATAGTAGGATAAATGTAATCATAAATAAACATGTGATTCATATACTTGAAGATGTGTAGTTTGGACTAGTAGTGTGAGATGGTTGGCTTACCCTTTGTGGACCAATTCCTAATCCCAGGGAAGGTAGTTAAGGCTATAATGGCATCAAGTAGGTATGACATCATAAATAATTGATTTGAGGTCTTTCTTTTTGATGTCATTAAATTGTCTAGTTAGGAAAATACTGATAAAGTCTCCAATTGGTGGGGTAATTTTTTCCTCTACCATGAAGTTTATATATGGGACCCAAATATTATTCACATAATTAGTTGAAGTCACATCAAATGATATATTCAATAGGGTCATTATTACCATAATGCCTTCTCTAAATTACATGATAGCGATTTTTCCATCAAGGCTCTTAAAGATGTGAGGTCCTTAGTGTAGTCAGGGTCTAAGGATAGAGTTCAAGTCATGGTTACTAATCCACTCTTTGATCTTGGAAAGATCCACATGGGGACGAGGGATCTTGTAGTAATTCTCAAAATAAATAAGGGAAATATAGGCTACCCCCTTTAAATTCCCTTCCCTGATGATCCATTCATTATCTATTCTATAATCAATAAATATAGGGGAAAGGATTTCAATATAATGTAATACCTCTAGTTTTATTGTGGCATGATGAAGGCCCACCATTTGGATAGAAACCAGGTTGTAGTATCACCTACTCATGGTGGCATTCCTTTATTCCTCATATGAAATGGGTTATAACTCTTCTATCATTAAGAATAGATTAGACCAATTCATAATGCAATAGATATTCAATACTATGAGGTCTAATTTTGTAACCTTGAATATATGGCCCTTATTGTCTATTTTCAAATAGATCTTGGTATCTTCTTTCAATTATTGCCTACTAGCTATTATGGTCTCTATTTCTTTCTAATTTGTCATGTTAGATTATAGATGATCTTTGTGAAAGATCTCTTGTGCTTAAAAACACAATTAAGTTATCTTTTGATCAAATTGTGATAAATCAAATCCATTTGGGTCACTTTTATGCAAGTTTTAGGGTTTTGGAGATTTAATGGTGGAAGATATCTAATCTTCAACTTATATGTTTTCTAGATTTGATTTGGACCTTTACCTTTATACCTTTGTATTTTTGATCCCATGAGACCTTGAATTTTGTTCTTTTCTACTTGCATGGTGCTTATGTGGCACTGATCTTGACCTTTCATGGCATTTTCATAGATGTCATTTGAACACTAGCCATTGGTATTAAAAAATAGTTCCTTTATTTCACATTTTAGGATCAAAATCCTAGATTAGCAAGAGTCATTGATTATAATATGGGCCCTTTGATATGATTGGGTCTTTTTATTGCAAACTCCATGATGATGACACTTGGCATTTTACATGCCTTCTCTATGCTCTAAATATGTTGGTCAGTTATTTGTTGAATGAGTATCGACTACACGGTAAGCTTATAATCCTTTGAAATTCCATTGGTTCCCTCATGCCATTAGATAAAATCTAGTGATGGGGTGTGAACCATTGATCTACAAACAATGCCTGAATGTTAATTCAGTCTATTATTAAAGTCATGATCTAGGATTAAGTTCCTTAGGCTAAGGTTTGTTTCATGTTTATCAAGCATGAAATAAACCTTAGGCTAAGGAAATTATGCCTATGTTTTTCAATTTAATAATTAAGGGGCATGGGTCTAAATAATTTAGGCCACTACATATGAGAAACCTTTGGTTATCATACACTCCATGTGATAAGGGCTTCCTTTTTTAACATAAGACTTAACATAAGCTCATATTTTAAGGTTCATGATTATTTTAAACAAAATGCCATGAGGATCCTTTTATATGAATTTAGCCTAAGTATTTAGATTATAAGACTATTTCCATATTTTGTAGGTTGAAGGCTCCCATTTTGAAACATATTTTGAGCATTTACTTTAGATTATGAAGCCATTTTTGAGTTAAAATAGGATTCTAGAATGTCTTTTAAACACTAAATAATATATTTCATTGGGTTAAAATTTATGGTCTCATAGACATCAAATACACCCTCGTGGGTGTCAATTGATGTTTGCATGGATGTCAAGTTTAAACCAATGAAGTTTTAATTTTACTGGGCTTAAATTTGATGATCATGTGGTTGTCAAATTCATCTTTTTAGACATTTGGATGATGGTCATGTGAATGTCAATTTTAATTCATTAAAATATTTAGTACCAAATGTGAGGATGCCACTTTGCATTTCCATAGGGCTTCCTATGGTCTCAATGTTAATTTTTCCTACTAGATCAAATGTCATGATGAAGTGATAGCTATAAGATCTCAATCTGAGGACTTCCTTTTGATTAGCAGCTTTATCAGGTAGTTCCATTTTCTTTTAATCTTTTAATGCAATGGTACTGCATGTCCATCTTTTAGGCTTCTTGCATCCTTTTGACATTTTTATTATGCCTCACTCTATCTGATCAGGTCCCACTGAGTAAGTGTGGATCATCAAATTACCAAAGATACATGTTATTTAAGCCAAAGTTCAAGTTATCCTCACTCCACTGGATCAAATCCCATGATAAAGCAACAACTATAGGATCTTTCAAGGTGAGAGGAAGTTAATGTTAGGACCATGGAGAAAATAAAAATTTAGGCTTAAGGTGTTAATACTAAGGTTTTGATTGTATTAATAAATACATTGGGTCCTTAATATTAAAGTCTTAGGCTAAGTTGGGGAATATAAAAGGACCATACATGATGACATTTAGCTAGTCCATAAAGAACTTAAGAAAAAATGGGAAATAACAAAGAGGATCCTATTTCTTGGTCAAGTTGTGTTAAAAAAACATGACTAAGCCTAGAAAATGTGTTTTATACTTAATTATATAAATTAATTTTAAAATGGTTATAACCAATTTGGTTTTTGCCTTTATTAAAATTTTAACTAAGGGTTTGTTAGATTTTTGGAGTATAGAATTCATGGGGATATATGTCATGAAAATTGCAAATAAAAGCTAAACAAACCTCACTAGCACTGTTAGTCCATATTTAAAGAAAATAAAAATAACATAAGCTTGCCTTTAACAAAGTGGATGATCTTCAAATTCTACAAAAGACCTTGACATGCTAAAATTTTCATGTTATAAGTTTAGGGTTTCTCAAGGGTCCTAATTTAAAAAATGGGGTATGTTTGTCCTAACAAATGGTGACTCATGGGGGAAACATAACAATATGTTATAACCAAGAGACTCTGATTAGATAAATAATTAGGTCATCCACTTTATTTGATCAATATCATCATCTAGACTAGTCATATCTCAAAAAAAACCTTGCACTTTTCATTTTAAGGTCAAATACCATGACATATATAGACTATGTGTGTAATTTGATTCCACTTACTATTTTCCATGGGGTTTAAGAAACAAATTCTAGGTTTCATGTCCTCAATCACTTACACTGACTTATAGTATGTTAGAATGTTCATCATGAACCATGATTTTAACTTGGAGAAGGCTTGAGCATTGATTTGCTACCAGTCAAGCATCCATAGCCCTGATAGAGATGCTTGTGGCTCCACTCACAACCTTGATCCACTACCAACTAGGTATTCATAGCCTTGGTGGAGATTAACAAAATCACCTATATTTGAAAGCTATTGATTTTGCATTGTATCCATATTTTTGTGTTTTCTTAGATATTTATGATTTTAACAAGGTTGGGAACCAAGATAGCTAGGTTTTATTATTTGGTTAAGTACTTGATCTTTGTAAAATCACCTATGGTTACAAATCTTATCCCATGCTATGATGTTAATTAAGCACTAGTTTTGGGTATACCCTGATAATTTGATCTTTCATCCCATAAGTGCAAGTCTTCTTAAAACTAGTTTGAGGTTAAGATAATGGTTAGGGTCTAATGAAATGATTGGCCTTTCCATTGGCCTTTATCATTTTCTCTAAGATATAACATCATGATTTATATTTTAGAAGCATGGTTACCCTAGACATTGGGTTAATACCTAGATTTTGGAATTGGGGGGCATGTTTTTAAGAAAACTTGATAACTTCTAAGCTCAAGATTGTCCCTAGGGACTTATTAAAATCAAGTAAACTAGATACATGAAATAAACACATAGTAAAAAGAAATAAAACCAAGGAAAATAAACAAATATGTATATGCCTATGTAAAAACAAGGGATGAGAAGGAAAGAACATGGAAATAAACTAACTAGTCTACCTACACTAATATAATTATCTTACAATTTTACTCCATAAAGACCCCATGAGGAGTAGAGAAATAGTGTTTAAGGTATTTCCCATTGATGGGAAATGTAAACTCTACTCCTTATAATTCTTTGAGTTTGAAGGTGTTATTTCCCAATGTTTCTGCAATCTCCAATCCATAAGGGTGTGAATTTACCATGTTTGACCTGAGGCTCAAAAGCTTTATCCCAGAGGAAAACCATGTATCCTTATCTAAACACCTTGATTTTGGACCTTTTATCAAACCATCTCTTGACTATGGTTTGATTACTACTAAAATTTGTAAAGGCTTTCTCTCTTGCATCTTTCATTTGAATTATATCCAACAATCTAGAATTGGCTAGTTCTTATCTCTCCTCCATGTATTCTTTCATAAATATATATATGGGAAACTTAGGAGTGATAGGAAAGATGGGTTCTTGTCCATACACCAATATAAATTTTGAGGATCATAAGGCTTGATTTATTCTTATCCTATCAGCCTTAAGTACAAAATTAAGGAGCTTATGCTAAGTCGTGGGCTTGTTTTTGACAATCTTCTTGATTTCCTTCAAGAGGTTCTTATTTGTTGACTCAGAGACTCCATTCCCTTGGGGATAATGGTTAGATTCAAACTTGAGAGTGATACCATTATCATAAGCCCATTTGGTCATCTCTATAGATTTGAATTCAAACCCATTATCACTTACTAGAGATACTGGAGTCCCAAACTTGGTGCACCTATTTTCTTGTAAGAAGTTGATCACTTCCTTGGTTCTACATTTTTTGGTGGTTATAGATTTATTACATCTTGTACAATAATTTGTGGTAGTAAGGACATAATTTTGACCTTCAAATGATTTGGGATTGATTATGCCAATAAATTTCAACTCCCATTGAGCAAAAGATTTGTCAATCATGACTAGTTATAGAGGCATTTATACCTTTGGATCCTTAGTGCTAAATATATGACATGAGTGGCATTGTCTCACATATTTGTGGGCATATTTGAAAATAATTGGCCAATAATATATATATATATATATAAGAATATTATGGTCTATGTTTTTCCCATATGGATGCCCACTACCTAGCTTTTCATGAAAGGTACTCATGATTTAGTTGGCTTCTTCTTGAGAGACACACCTTAGGTAGACACCTTCACAATTTTTCCTATATAAGACCCCATTCTTGATTAAGTAGTGGGATACCTTTAACTTAGGGACCTATTTTACTCTTTGGATAGACCTATAGGATAAGTATCATTAATTATCAAATGTATGATTGGATCATACCACTCACTAGCTTGAAAGTTATGTTAATCCACCTACATAATACTTAGCCTAGGGTTAATATTAGAATCATCTGAATCAAACCTTATCACCTTAACAATTTTGTTTTTTTCATATCTAGGTCATATTACTATAATATTTACATCCACTTACCTCTACGTTCTCCCAATTGAGTTTGACTTAACATAAGTTTGGTGTCAGTGTCAAGTAAGATGGCATGCACCTTATTTCTAAGGATGTAATGCCTAAATTTATTAACTACCTTAATAAATGAATATGATTTTTGTGAATCAATGAGTAGTTTAACTCAAAATTCTTGAAATTAGTGCTCATGAAAGCTATTAGGTGATCACACCCTTTAATTTTTTGAGTTAACATTGTAGCCATAGTGTGATCGGATGTAAAGGAATAGAGGTATATGTCCCTTGAAAAATCAAGACTTATAAGGAATAGAGCTTGACTAATGGCCTTTTGATATAATTAAATTCCTTTTTTTAATCTTCATTCCATGTGACTTTAGCATCCTTATTCAACATGTCATTCAGTGGTTTGACTATTTCTACAAACCTAGAAATAAATTTCTTACAAAATTAATTTTACCAAATAATGAATTTAGCTCTTTTTTACTATTTTGAGGTTGTATTCTAGATATGGCCTCCACTATTTTAGGATATATATATATATATATATATATATATATATATATATATATATATATATATATATATATATATATATATATATATATATATATATCTCATCTTTGGTTATAACATGAACCAATAACTTTCCTTCAGTCACACAAAAGATACTTTTCTTAGGGTTCAAGTAAATGCCATACCTGTTACATCTTTATAAAACTTATTATAAATGCATGAAGTGATCTTCCCTATTTTTTGAAAAAATTGTTAGATCATCCATATAAATAATGATGCATTTACCTATCAAGCCTTATAAGGCATGGTTTATATCTCTCTAGAAGGTAGATCCTATAGTGATGAGTCCAAAAGACATTCTCTTGTAAGTGAAGGTCCCCCACTTTGGGGTGAAAGTTGTATTCATAATGTCCTCTCTATCAACCAATAATTTGTTGTAACCTAAAAATCCATCAATAAGGGACATCATTGCTGATCCTAAAACAATTTGAATTACTTGGTCTATGGAAGGAAGGGGGTATTTTTCCTTCTTTGATGCTTTGTTCAAATTTCTAAAGTATATACAAAGTCTAATCTCACCATTATTCTTCATGATTGGTACCAAATTAGCCACCCAAGTAGAGTGCCTAATGGGGAAGACTATCCTAACATCTAGAAGTCTCTTAACCTCTTTAAAGATCATCAATTCTAAGATAGGGTTTACAAGCCTTTATTTCTACCTGAATGGTTTGTATCTCTCTTTAAGGGGTATAGTATGTGTGATGACCCTTAGATCAAAGATATTTAAGTCATCATAGGACCATGCTATGACATCTCTATATTAGGTAAGGAGTTCCTTAGCTTTCTTGTTCTCAATTTTTGTACAAGCCTTCCCAATATGTATTAGCCAAGGCTGATCATGAAGGCTAGATTAATAGTATTATAGTCCTTCCCATTTACCTTGGGAACCTTAGAAGTTTTAACAAGTTTATCCTGATCAAAAAGGCTTTCTAAATAAATCATCCCCTTGGGAATTTTGATGTCACTCAACTGAATGACCTTGCCATCAAATTTATCCTCCCTAGATGTAGTTTTATTATCTTCATCAATAATGTGGGCATCAAATAACCCAAAATTGGTTATGAAATTCAATATCTACTGATCATCATTGTATACTTGAAAATAATTAATATTGGCAAGCACTGAATGACAAGGGATTAAATCAATGCTAAAATTGGGAGAATCTTCGTTGGGTATGATGTTGGTGGTAACAAATGCCAACTCATCAACAACTTCATTTTCTTCCCTTGAGATGGAAATGATGTTGAATGTATCAAAGGATATATCAAGTCCTATACCCTAAACTTATATATTTTTAATTATGAGAGTTTACATTGGTATTTGCTTCTTACCTAGTTGACCACTAGTTTTGAATCCCCATAAACTAGTAGTTCCTTGACCTTATTTTTTATGGCAAATTGTAAACCTAGGACAAGTGCTTCATACTCAGCAAAATTTTTAGTATAAAGCAATTAGATCCTATAGGAAGCATGATAATTTTTATTAGTAGGATCGATCAAGACAACACCAATCCCTGATCTAGAACTACACTTAGCACCATCAAAATGCAATTTCCACAATCCAAGAACAACCTGAGCATTCTTGGGATCATATATATTATCAATCTCTAGGGTGAAGATCCCTAAGTCTAGGTTAATTATGCTGACCCTTTCATTTATATAATTTTACTTAGTTATCATATTCTTCATTCTTAGTTCTCTCTCAACCTTAATTTCATTAGGGACCCCCTTCTAAGGTAGCCACATATGTGAGCAATCTATTGACATGTAACCATTCAAAGCCTTGGTCCATTCCATACTTAATAAGAATCCATATAAATTATGTATTTCAACCACTCAAATATTAATGAACTTTCGTATCCTAGGCTAAAAATCTAACTATATATGAACATTTAATAATTCTCCTACAACCTTAACTCTAGATTTGTCTAACTGGGTGACAACCCTATCATACTTTATAGGTGTTAAACCAATTTTCTTACATATACTTGCAAGCATGATATTGGTAGATGCTTATGAATATAATAAGAAATTATGCACGTTCTTACCAAACATCTTGATAGTGACAAGAAAGGAGGAGACTCAGATTTGGCTTTATGCATAGTTACATTGGCATGATTAGTCTTGGGTGGTTATTGTGATTCTTTACAAGGATTCAAACAAGAGGTCCCTCTACTCTATAATATATGTGAGTTCATGCAATGTGATATTATACTTTATATTCTTCATGTCTTACACTATGTTACACCTAGTTTTATTAGAAAAGATAAGAATTTCAACATTGGTTTTAGAATTACTCCCTTCTGGTGGCTCTAGATTATTGCTTGAAGAGGTATCAAGAGGAGTTAAAAAATTATTTAGAGGTGTTGAAATAATCAAAATCTACCTCTGGTCTCTGTTCCTCTAGGGGTAGGTCTTCTTCAAGAATTTTTGATAGGTTTAGACTTCTTTATGGACCTCATCAAGCTCATTTTCCTCTTGAAAGGGGAAGTAAAAGTTGTCTACCATGAAGGACTACTCAGATGGCTTAGATCCAAAGGAACTTGCACTAATTTATTTGTTAGTGACCACTTTAAATTTATCCAAATCTTCTTAGAAAGTCTCAAAGGCTTTGCAAAATTCAATACAATTAATTTCCCCATGCTTGGTTGTGTAATGTACCCTAAAATAGTCAGGAAATGCAATATCAATAAGATTAATGTCCATATTATTATTATTGGAAGATGGTTCATTAGCTTTGTTATTTTGAAAACGATCATTCTAAAATCTATTACTTGGATTATTAAACCTTTGAAATGATAAATTTCTAGTAGAGTGCTCTCTGTTATTACCTAATTATTTCTACAACTGAAGGAAATTAGTGCTTAATTTTTGAACCATTTTAAAGATAGACTCATTATCATTTTTTGAAGTTTTAGAATTATGAACCTAGTTATTGTTAACACCTATAGCTGGTACTAAAGATCATTCATCACCTACATTAAATCCATTAGTAAGATGAATCAAGAATCTTAGATTTGGATTTGGGGTCACATGATTTAAGGAAATTTGATTTAAGTTTGGAAGTTGGTTTAGGGTTAGGAGATTTTGGTTATCATTGGGGAACAAGTTCATCACATGCATATGTGGGTTCACATTTGGGATTGATTAAGCCATTTTCCACTGGGGTTACATTTGATCATTAATTATCACTAATTTTGAGTAGGCTTGGGCCAACAAAGCTATAGTTGGGATGGATTTTTTCAAGAATATAGAGGTCATAGGATCCACAGCATCTTTGTAGATATCCAAAGCTAGAACATCATTAGGCTTATAAGGCTATATGGTTCTACTATACATTTTTTTAAATCTAGCATTAAATGACCTAATAGGCTCACTAGTGTCCCTTCTAATAGTGGTGAATTGATAGTAAATAATATAGGGACTAAAAATCTTACCAAATACATCAATGAAAATATTATTTAAATCAATCTAACTTGTAATTTAATTATCAAGAAATTTTAAATACCACTCATAAGCTACATCTTTAAAAGTGAAATGAAATAGCCTACATGTTACATCCTCATGTACTACATTAAGTAGTCTTAAGGTATATTTAAAATACTTTATGTGTCCGTCAATGGTTATTATTATTGTTAGACTAAATGTAGGTAGATATTTCTCAAGATTCCTTGGGAGATCATGAAATACCATTGGTACATTAATTGAAGAATCCCCCAACCATAGCATACCTAGATGAAGGTTGAAGTCATAGGTACCTTGAAGAGGTGAAGTTGGAAGAGATTTGGATCCCCTACATCTACCTTTATCATGTCTAGATCTTATATGTACCTTGATATAAAATAAAGGCTCTATAGTTAATGAGTGTGATCTTGTTTTGATCTTGGGTAATTCCAACTTGAAATTCAAAGATCTTACTTGAAATACAGTGTGTCAAGTTAAATTTTATGAATTACAAGAGTTAGATCTATAGATTGATCTTATTTTGTAAAGGTGGTATGAAAAAATGCAAAGGACATCGATCTTTGATTGAATTAGTTTATAGGTGTGCCCAAATACGTAAATATGGTCTATATTTTCAAGTCTAAGACTAAAGGAACTCAAATCTTTGAAGATATGCTCACCTTTGATCAAAATGAACCATTTTAACCTTAAATACTATGGATTTTCAAAGTTAAATATAAATTTACTAAAAAAATGCATCAAATCTTGAATAAATTCAAGGGAAACACAAAGAATCACTGGAAAAAACAAAGGTTAACTATCCTTATACTTTTAAGCAAATAATTCACTCAAAAACATGAAGATATATTGATCTTTAGATGAAATAAGACTAAGATCAATAAAGATTCAAAGAATTAGGCCCTCCTACGGGTGATAGTGGGAGATATCATGTTGATGCTTATAAATGTACCATAGGTGCCCTTAGTGTTTAAATAACACTTCTCATTTTAGAATTTAGGAAATTCAAGGCATGAGTTACAAGTCTTGGCAATCTGGTTTCTTGTTGTGAAATAGTAGCAGAGTAAGATAACCATTCCAAAATATTTATATAGTTTGATGTTTGGGAGCCACCTTGGCCCATTCTTTGTGAATCTTTGTTAATAATCAGTGAGTAATGTTCCTATTTTAAGTTAAAAACTAATCTAAATGGATATTTATAATGTGGCTAAAACTAAAGTGGTCTTGGTGTAAAAAAAGGAGCAAAGAAAAGGGTAGGGTAGAAAATAAATGAGTGATTAACAATTATAGTCTTAAACATTATGATAAAGTATCAATGGAAACTGAATAAGCATTTAAAAAATATATAATGCAACATAGCTTAAGCTGAAACCTCACTATATATCAAGCAAACTTTAAGGGAAAATGTTTAAAAATCACAAGTAAGAACTAGATCTACTTTAGGGATTTACCACTGTAATCAAATAGCAATTAAACATTTGAATATAGATAAAAATGAAATAAAATAGGGTCTAAGATATTTCAACTAATATATCATAGGCACAAATTAGAAACCATATGATTAGATAATGTTATTCAGAATTATAAGACATTATTCATATTCAAAACCTCTACTAGAAATTGAGAGAAAATATATATTAGAAATTAACACATCAACAATGGACAATAATTTAAAAATTCCTTGATCTTATTAATTTATTTAAGTATACAAAATTTTATCAAAAATCTCTCTCCTCTTTTTTACAATGGTCATACATGCCTTTATAGGAAGACTAGGCAATATATTGATTGGTTAAAAAATATAGGTGTACAAAGATAGGGGTAGATGTCCTTAAAGTTTAAAATACACGAGATCTTCCAAATTGTACTGACCTAGAAGCAAATATGCTAATAAACTAGCATATGCCTTTATAATGGGATATTATAATTCAAAATGTTAAAAAAATTTACAAAATAGAATATGCTCAATTTGATGGTGGGGCCCTTGGCTATCACTATTATAGGATGCTCATGTCTCTCTTATATTGTTCATCTATTAAGTCCAAATCTACAATAAGCTTCATGATATGTTCTTCTTCTTGATCCACCAAGTCATCAAATTCTTTGTCATTCCTATATATGGCTTATCTGATACTCCTTGCTTCATTTAGTCTTTCCCCTACATTGAGTATCATGCCTAGGATTTTGATATTTTCACCCCTAGATTTGCCTTGGCCTTTTCCTTTGATTTATTAGGTTACCAAAGTAGCCTATGCTTGAATTCCTCATCACTAATGATCCCAAGGGTATCAGGTTATGCAGGCTCTATAATCATGGTCCCAAGAAGTTGCTCAATTTTTGTGATTAGTTCCTTATCTTCTTTTAGGACCCTTTCCATACTATTATGCCATAAACTCAAACTTTGAACCTTTTCAATCACAATTCCTAAAATTATTTTCAAATGACCCAAACTGATGGTCTTGAAGTTTAAGATCTACTTCTTCATCTAAATATTGAAGAGTTGATCTATTTTATCTTTAGAGGCCTGTCATTAAGTGACTAAACTCTTGGTTAGTTCACATTGCCCTTATAATACACTTTGCCTTAATTTGATCAACTTAAGTGCCTTAAACATGTCATAAAATAACTGGTCAAGTAGCTTGATTATTGTATCTAGCACTGATATAACTACCTATTTTTTCAATTTTTATTTCTCTTTCCAAGTTTTGGATCCTCTGCTTCATACCTTGGACTCCAACTTTAGCTTGTGTTGAATGGGCTTAAATTAGACTTTCCACATCTTCCTCATGAATTGTAGCCTCTCTAAGCTATTGGACACCCACTGGGGTTAGTCCTACAAATGGCTCCACCTAAAATGTGAATTTTTCTATCCCAACCACAACTATCTTGGATGTTATTCTTTCCAACCCAACTATCTCAGGGTTGAAATGGATAGTAGTGACTAGTTATTTGAATTGAGGAGGTTTTGGGACCTCCATAATTGAGCTAGTAGATGCTCTTAGAGCATCTATCTTATTGCCTTTTGGCTCTTTAATGACCATAATTATTTTTTATTTTTACTCCTTCATTATATCTCTTATTCAAAGCTTTATATCATCTTGTATTCCCACATCAATAACCCTTGTATGGACTAAGAATGAGAAAGAGAGGGGACCTTTTGTAATTTGCCATAGATAAACCAGTCAAGAATGACTGGTCCATGGATTTGGAACTCATCACTAGATAAATTTACTTCATTAGTGGGATGAGTGAAAGTGAACCTTGATCTCTTCTTTGGTCCCATAAGGACTAGTGTTAGTTCTATTTTTATCTTCTCATGGGATGTTATTGGGACTAGCTCTTTTCTTGTGTCTTCTTTGGACTCTTATTACCTATTAGAATCATATGCCACTATAATTTACTTGAGGTAACCCTCAAGAGTCTCTTCTATTTCTATGTCTATCATGTCTACATATTGAATTGAGGAAGGTGGCCTTTGGGGTAGTGCTAAGGATAGAGGCCCCTCCCCAGGTCTCTCTTCTAGCCTGACTTCTCTAAATTTGTGCTTCCCTTTTCCCTATTCACCCTAAACTTATTGAAATTATTGTTGGGGTTATGGTTTCTCTACTTAAATTTTATCATGGGATATTCTAGATGGCCTAGGTAGTAAATTTTATTGAAAAGGGTACATTTGCCATGTTTCTTCAGACAGATTGTTGTCCTTGACCAACCTATATTCAAGCTTAATGTTATGGCCTTAGATACTAGCTAATAACTCTTCATAGTTATTATCCCTAATATATATGGTGTCATGGACACTGAGTTGATGTGCATATTTTAGCTTTGAGAACTTTTTGTCCCTTATATGGTCACCAAATACATTTTTTGGGTCCCACATCCAAAATTCATCTAGTTGGAATCTAAATGAATCTCTATGGGTTGATATAACCTCTACATATTTCTATTCCTTTATTATGTTTTTCCTAATATTCAAGGAGAAGGGGTGAAGTAGTCCCTTCCTTTTCTCTTTGCAAGTCATGTCAATGCCATTAGGATATACTGGCAATTTGTAAGGTTGAGTCATGATTCCTTCTATCTTGATGACTATGTAATTAGGATAATACCATATATACCCTATCATTCTAACATATCTCTTTATTAGGGGATAGAGCTTGGGCATGAGAACACCTATGATGGCCTCTACTATAGTAGGGTAAACACAATCACAAATAAACTACATGTCATTCCTATAAATGAACATGTGCAGCTTGGAATAGTAGTGTGAAATGGTTGTCTTATCCTTCATAGACCAATTCCTAATCCTAGGGAAGGTGGTTAAGGATAGAAGGGCATAAAGTAGGTATGACATCATAAATAATTAATTTGAGGTCTTTCCTTTAATGGTATTGAATTGTCTGGTTAGGAAAATACTTATTAAGTCTCCAATTAGAGGGGTAAGTTTTTCCTCTACCATGAAGTGTACATATGGGACCCAAATCTTATTCACATGAATAGTTAATAGAGAACCAAAGGCTTAGTTCAACAAGGTCATTATTACCCTAATGCTTTCTCTAAATTACATGATAGGGAATTTTCCATCAGGGCTTCTAAAGATGTGAGGTCCTTGGTGTAATTAGGGTCTGAGGATAGAGTCTAGGTCATGGTTAATAGTCCACTTTTTGATCTTAGAAAGCTCCACATGGGGAAGAGGGAGCTTGTATTACTTTTCAAAAGCAACAAGGTTAATATAGGCTACCCTTTTTGAGTTTCCTTCCCTAATGATCCATTTATTATCTATTCTACAATCAACACATATGGAGCCAAGGAAATCAATATAATATAATACCTATAATTTTTCTATGGCATGATGAAGACTCACCATTTGGATAATAACCAGGTCATAGTGTCACTTGATCATGGTGGCATTCCTATATTCCTCTTATGAAATGGGTTGTAACTCTTCTATCATGAATAATAGCTCAAACTAATTCTTATTGCCTTGGATATTGAATGTTTTGAGGTCTAATTTTGTATCCTTCAATATCTGGCCCTCTTTTTTTGTTGTCAAATAGAACTTAGTATCTTCCTTTAATTATTGCCTACTAGTTGCCATGGTCTTTATTTCTTACTAATTGTTCATGTCAGATTGCAGATGATTTTTATGAAAGATCTCTTGTGCTTAGAAACATAATTAAGTTATATTTTGATCAAATTATGACAAACTAAATCCATTTGGGTCACTTTTATGTAGGGTTTATGGTTTTGGAGATTTAATGGTGAAAGATATCGAGGCTTTGGCTTATACTTGTTTTGTATTTGATTTAGACCTTTACCTTTATACCTTTATGTTTTTGAGCCCACAAGACCTTGAATTTTATCCCTTTTTGCTTATGTGGTGCTTATGTGGCATTAGTCTTGACCTTTCATATCATTTTCGTAAATTCCATTTGAACAATAATTTTTGGTATTTAAAAATACCTCCATTTCACACCATAGGATTAAAATCCTAGATCATCATGAGATATTGATTATAATATGGGCCCTTAGATGTGATTGGGTCTTTCTATTTCAAACTTCATGATCATGACACTTTGTGTTTTACATGCCTTCTCCATGATCCAAATCTTTTGTCAGTCATTCATCAAATAATTATCAGCCACATGGAGAGCTTACAGGGCTTTGAAAATTTAATATCACCCTCACACCATTGGATCAAATCTAGCAATGGGGTAAGAATTGTTGATCTATAAATAATGCCTGAATGTTAAGTCAATCTATTATTATAGTCATGATCTAGGATTAAGTTCCTTAGGCTAAGGTTTGTTTCATTTTTATCAAGCATGAAATAAACCTTAGGCTAAGGAACTTATGCTTACATTTTCTAATTTAATAATGAAGGGGTGTAGGTCCAAATAATTTAGACCATTAAATATGAGAAACCTTTAGTTAGCCTACCCTCTATGTGATAAAGGCTTCCATTTTTACATAAAATTTAGCATAAACTCATAGTTTAAGATTCATTATTATTGTAAATAAAATGTCATGAGGATCCTTCCATATGAATTTAGCCTAAATATTTAGATTATAAGACTATTTCCATATTTTTCAAGTTGAAGGCTCCCACTGTTGAATATATTTTGAGAATTTACTTTAGATTATGAATCTATTTCCAAGTTAAAAAAATATTTTGGAATGTTTTTTGAACACTAAGTAAGATACCCTCATCAGTGTCAATTGATGGTCACATGGACATAAAGTTTAAACTAGTAAAGCTTTAATTTTGTTAGGCTTAAAGTTGATGGTCACATAGGCATCAAGTTCATCTTTTTGGATGTTTGATTATGGTCATGTGAACGTCAATTTTAATTTCATTAAAATATTCAATGACAAATTCAAGGATTCCACTTGGAATTTTCATGGGGCTTCCTAGGGTCCTAGTGTTAATTCAACCTACTAGATCAAATGTCATGATGAATTGATAGCCATAGGATCTTTATCTAGGGACTTTATTTTGATTAATGGATTTGTTAGGTGGGCCCCTTTTCTTTTAATCCTCAAATGTGATGGTGTGTGTGTCCATATTTTATGCTTCTTGCATTCTTTTAACTTTTCAATTATGCCTCACTCCATCTGATCAAGTCCTAGTGAGTAAGCATGGATTGTCAGATTACCAAAGATGCATGTTATTTAAGCCAAAGTTTAGGTTATTCTCACTCCATTGGATCAAATATCATGATAAATCAAAAACTATAGGATCTTGCAAGGCATGAGAAATTTAATGTTAGGATAATAGAGAAAATAAAAATTTAGGATTAAGGTGTAAAGACTAAGGTCTTGATTGTATTAATAAATACATCGAGCCATTAATATTAAAGTCTTAGGCTAAGTTAAGGAATATGAAAGGACCCTGCATAATGAAATTTAGTTAGGCCATAAGTAACTTTATAAAAAGGAGGAAATAACAAAGGGGATATTTTTTCCTAGTCAAATTGTGTTAAAAAAACATGACTAAGCCTAGAATATGCATTTTATACTTAAGTTTATAAATGAATTTTAAAATGGTTCCCACCAATTTGGTCCTTTCCTTTAATCAAATTTGAACTAAGGTTTTTCTAGGGTTTTATAATATATAATTCATGGGGATATATACCATGGAACATGCAAATAAAATCCAAATAAACCTTATTAACATTGTTAGTCTAGATTTAAATAAAATCAAAACCACATAAGCCTACCTTTTAACAAAGTGGATGATATTCAAGTTCTACATAAGACCTTGGCATGCTAAAATTTCCATGTTATAAGTTTAGGGTTTCTCAGGGGTCATAGGGTATGTTGGTCTCAACACCTCCTAAAAATTTGTAGTTAATAAGCCTTCAAGAATAATTATATTCTATCTATTGGTTTATTTCATAATTACCCAACAATTGTCTTCCATTCACACATATTTATAAGTAATGGAACTCATTTCAAATAGACCTCATAATCTTAATTGGCTTTTGATAATATCAAGCAATATCTAGTTAAGCCTCTAGTCTTATCACCACCCATCTTAGGAAGGCCTTTACTTTTGTATATATATGTAACACCTTGTGCTATAGGGGCCTTACTATACCAATATAATGATGAAGGAAAAGAATGATAAATTTATTATATTAGTAGGACTTTGATCTCATATGATATTAACTATACCCCTATCAAAAAGGCTTGCTTTGGCATGGTCTTTACCTCCCAAAAACTCAAGCATTATATGTTGAACAACTAACTCAAGTTCATAGCCAAGGTTGATCCTCTCAAATATATTCTCTCTAAATATTATTTAATTAGAAGAATGAACAAATGTATTATTTTATTAAGTGAATTTTATATATAATATATAAATCAAAAGGCCATCAAAACACAAGCTATCATGGATCAACTTACAGTAGCACCCATTGTAGATACCAAGCCTCTTGTCATGGCCTTTCTAAATGAATCTATATTAACTACTATATAATAAAATAGACAGAAGATATATTTTGATGGCTATTTCACCATGTATGGGTTAGGATCAGGAATATTTTTGGTAACTCCACAAGGTGACCTAATCCCTAAAGCCTTCTAAATTACTTTACCATGCATAAATAATATTTATAAATATGAGGCTTTAATTTCTAGTCTCCAACTTACCATCCAATGGAATATCCAACATCTCTAGGTATTTGGTGATTCTTGATTGATTATAAAACAATTAAATGAGGATTTTGAGACAAAAGATTAGATATTTATTCCCTATAAATAACTAACAGACCAACTAAAGCAAAATTTTAGTCCATCACATTTGAACAAGATCCTATGGGAAGTAATAAAGTTGTCAACTCCATGGCCATTATTGGGTCCTTGATAGATCTTCTAGAGAATGTCCTTAAAGTAAATTTTCTCATTAAATTATTATTATTATAGCTCATCAATCAAAGGATCATTATCAAATTTATGACATGCTCGATCCCATTCTACCCTAGTATCATGATATTTACACTTACTTTCATGACAATATCCTACCACTAGACCTCAACCATCATCAATGCAAAGCCTTCATCCATAACACATTTTGTTATACTATATTTGGTAGAAGGCTCTATCCACAAGGCTATAAAGGTACCTTATTGATATGCCTAACATCAAAAGAAGATACTCTTGTAATCAAGGAGGTCACAATGGTATCTATGGTAGTCATGTTAGTGAGATGGCCTTAGCCAAGAAGTTACTCTAGACTAGATAATATTGGCCCACAATGGATCATGATGTTTGCTAGTATGTATGTAAATGTGTATCCTAGTAGAAACATGGTAATATCATTCATTCCCCCACATAAGAGCTATATCTTATAATGATCCCATGACCTTATTCCATATGGGGACTAGATCTAATTGGAAAAACCAATCCAACATCATGTGATGGGCATACATTTATAATTATCGCTATGGATTATTTTATAATCTGGGTTGAAGTCATGCCTTTATTTTATAACACAAGTCTACAGATATCAAAATTTATTCTAAATTATATTATTTTCCACTTTATAAACCTAGCTAAAATCATATCAAAAAATGAAAAATATTTTAAAAATTAATAAGTCAAAGATAAGTGGTCATTATCATATTGAGCAACATTTTTCCACACCTTACTATCCCTAGGGTAATGGACAATAAAAATGAACTAATAAAACACTTCTTAAAATTCTCAATAAATTTCTCAATGATGTAGGAAGAAATTGGCATTTACAACTATACCCTGATCTTTGGTCGTATACAAATAGTATCTGAACACCTACTAGGCTACTTCGTATTCTCTAGTCTATGGAACTGAAACAATCTTTCCCATTGAAGTTGAGCTCCTCTCCTTATGAATCTCTTTAAGGGGCATGATTATTGATCATAATTCTAGATATAAATAACTATGAGAGCTATAAATATTAGATGAAAAATGTACAAATGCTTTTAATCATCTTAGGACATATTAAAATAATCTCAAGGGATAATATCACAAGAAGATCTAGTCTAAAGAATTCAAAATTGGTGACCTATTCCTAAAGGAGAATTAGAAAAACACTAATATAGAGTGAGAAAAGAAAGGCAAATTTGAAGAAAATTGGCTTGGGCCCTATATCATTATTGCACAATTTAGATCAAGATAATATATATTGGTTACACTAGATGGTGATGAGCATGATGCTCTCATGAATACTATGCATCTAAAACATTTGTATACTTAAATGGATTTGAATAACCTCCATCTATGAGTCCTCACTCTTGGGGGCACATCCACTACAACTCTATGTGTCTCATCATTTCATTCCATTTCATCATTTTATATATGATCCTAGTCCTAATAATGGGTGTATACTATATGCTTAGTTAAAATCAAGAGACATGAGTTTTAAATTGAGGTAAATTAGCATTGATCATATGATGGGAATATCTATTGAGGAGTCTTCTAAAAAATATAACTCCACTTTTAAATAGCTTCCCATCTCATTTTGGATGTACTTATACATATCCCAATCACATCCTCCTTGATAATTATTTCTCCTATTTGCCTCAATTTCATCTAAACTTGTTCATCCATATACAACCCTAAGCAAAGATCCAAAACAACCCACTAACCTCATCATTATCGAAGAGTCATCTAAATTGCTTATTCTAAGATACATCATGTGCTCTATAACTAAATCTTGGTCATTCACTTTAGACCCTAAACATTATTGTTACGATTGGTTTTGATCCTTATCTCATTTTTAATAAACACTTTTGGGCACAATCACCCTAATACATATTTAACTAGATCCCCAACATTGTTTCTCTTAGGACCTTTTATATATACTATCTTTATCCACCTTGTTATTAATTATTTTTTTTAGAGTTTATATTGTAAATAATAATTGTCCAATATCATTTTAATCATTTCCTTAGGTTGTATTTTATATAAATCACATGTATATAAGTCAAACATGTTTCTCATAATCCATTTATCTTTTTAAGTAGAAAGTTTTTTGTGTATGTGTGTTATTATAATCATTAAGTCTTGTAAATATTTTCCATAGTTAATAAATTTAATTGTCTTATCTTTTCAAAAAAAATTCTTTTTTGAAAAAAGGAATAATGATGGTCTTAAGTGACTACCCAAAATCATAATTGGGAAAGTCACTCAAACAAAGTCCCATGCACTATGAATCCAATGTTTCCTTGACTATTATCATGTCATTGTTACACTTATACTCACATATGCAATAGTAAATTATATTACCTACATATCTAATGGATTCAAATTCCCTCCCCTCCCATCCTCCTAATCATTCCACTATCTAGTCTAACAATCTTAACCTACTACTCCACACCCACCCATCTCCTTGGTGCAAGAGGATTTTACCCAACATTAGTTTGTGAGACTCATAATAAAAATATGTATTCTTTATTAGCACATTGTTTAAAAAAAAATTACCATCACATTATAAACATAAAAACATAATTTTCATCCATAATAAATAAAATCATGATCATTATTACATCTCATCTAAAATAATATAATCCAAACATCTCATCTCATTATCACAACACAAAATCACATAATATAAATCTATAATTAATAAACATCATCTAGAATATAACCATCATTTACATCCTCTAGTGAATCATATAAGCATATAGTCATCATTATATCATCTATAAATATTCATCATAATAAACATAATTCTATCTAATCACATGGTAATAAATCACATCCATGGTCAATATATCTATAACTAACAATCAAATAATACCAAACATCCATTGAATAACATGGTCATAATAAATATCATCACACAAACATAACATCATATATCACAAAATCATAATCCCATATATCAACAGTTCATCATGCCCATCAGAGTTCATGTCAAAATATATAAATGCATAAATAGGCCCCATAGGAATCAATGTGATATAATGCATACAAGTCCATAATATAATACATGTCTCACAAATATTACATCTCAAATCATTTTTATCCATGTGGTATCTTGGAAATCTGGTGTATAGACTAGGAGGAACTAGCTCTAAAAGTCATTGCAAGATGACCTATTGGCATTGCTACTTCATACAAATCCTAGTAATATTGGGCTTCCCACATCAACCAAATTATGTGTGTCATAATCATCCCCATCCCCCTATCCTCTAATGTCATATCACCCTCCTCTTTATCCTTCTCATCCACATGTATCTCTCCCTCCCTCTCTCTTAGTCTAGACTATAGTTTCCTAAATAGCCCTGTAATATGAATATCTATGTGTTTTGACTTTGGATCTACCCATATAGTGTAGTTATCTACCCCTATAAGGCTTATACTTTTCATATCAAACTTGAGACATATCTAAGGGCCCCAACCAAATGATTTCTCATTTGTGCAATATACCCCTATAAATTTGTATCCATCATATCCCTCTCAAATATGATACCTATAACCTCTATAGCACATGCATGTATCTCTCTCCTTAATCTATCCAAGGGAGCCCACTCATCCTCACTCAAAGGTGGCCTAGATATCATTGCCCCATCTTCACTTATCCCCCTTTCATCTTAAACTCCTCCTCCATTTTGATCTCCATCTCCTATCTCTTCTCCACCTTGACCTCCCAGGTCTCCTTCACCAATCTCCATTGCATTTGGACCTCCCTATGCATCCTAATAAACCTATGCCTAGGGTTGTCATCTTTGATCTCATCTCCTCTCTAAATGAATTCATGATTCTATTATTTGATGAATATTCCCCCTCCTCACCTAGGTTAGTTGTCTAAGTAGCTTATGATTCCATATATGTGCCTACCAAGTTGTGTGTGTGTCCATCACTCCAAAATCTAGGATCAGAGTCTAAAATCCCCATATAATTATAGTAATGCTCTCATAGTTAACTATGGATAATACCCTATCCACTAAATCTTCCCACTAAGGCTTTTCCATATTACTCTAGGAAAATAAATGCTTCTCTATAGGCACATCTTATAGCCTCTCAAACTATTGATGTACATGACTAGGCCTATATCATTCAATAATATAATCACAACAGCTATTAAGATAGAACTTGTTAATCAGCTAAAAACTATCAAAGGCCTGTCTATAAAAACAAATCTCCCCAGCATGAAACCTCTACACTTTGAGAATGACATACCATCCAAATACTATAAGTTAGTATGGATCCCTATCTATGCAATTACCCAAGGGTCAATCTATCATAATATGCTCCCAACTCCATATATATAGTAATATAGAGGGACCTAAGCTTGTCACTCCTATGTATACTCCCATATGAAACTCTATGTTTAAATAGGCTATCACAATGGGACCCTTGGCAAACACTCAATAATATTGAACCATATATAATACCATGTCACCTAATCCTAAGTGGAACCACTAGCCACTCTTATCTAGAAAGAGTATGCCTATCACAAGAGAAATAACTAGGATATTCAATCTATCAATCATTCCCTCCCTTAGAGATCTATCAAGATCCACTCATGAATCATGAAATCCAATCTAAACCTACCATATAACCTCTAAACTACCACAATCAGGGTATGTGAGTGCTAGTATATCATGTGGCCTCTCATCGATAGTCTATAGATGCATAGTATGTCCTTGAGCATGACTATCATCTCTGATGTCATTAAATGAAATATGTTAGTCTTAGAGTAACATATCTCTATCAAGTTTATGACCAATTCCCTATTAATCCTCACCATAAGCATATTCATGATATATTATAAGCTTATCATATTTAGCACTCCATACTTAATCGGTGATAACAAATGCATCTTATGAAGAACTAACAAACATCAAAGTCAAGAAGCCATCACCCCTAATCATCCTTCACCAACACACTTCCTATCAAATCATGATAATCTAATCACACCTACATTTTTCCTATTTCATCCCATCTACCTAGTACTTAATCCCTAATTTCACTCATCTAACCTAGCTCCCTAACCTAACCACCACCCAATCTCTTACCACTCCATCCTCTTTACCCAATTATCCATTTAACCCCTTTCTTGATCATCCTACTCCATCCTATCTCATTATCCATCATAAATAACTATCTACCCGTATTCTCATTCATCTCGCTCCCCCCATCACACTAACCCCTAACCCTTCCTTCTTACTACCCTATCAATTTATCCTTACCTAACCACCCTCATTCCCTAATCATTGTAATTCCCATTTCCATTCCTTACCCAACCCATTAACTAACCTTTATCCCTAACTATCACAAAAATTCAACTCTTAGACTAGCCCTTAATTTTGCTTTTGTCAAAATCACCATTCACTATAGTTTTGCAAAACTATAAATCTAACCTTGTAGTTTTGTAAAACCTTAAGTCTCCCCTTGTGATAATGCAATATCATGAATCACCTACTATGTTATTACAAAACCTTAGTTTTCCCCTCATGGTTTTGTAAAACCACATCATTTAGTTATAATATCACTAGGTATAAGGACAATACTATAACTAAGGGCATAACCCCAGTCATAGTATTATCACAACTACATGCACATGCATTAAATACAACATTAAATATAGAAATGAAAAAAACATCATAGGCTAGGCATGGAATACTCATTGATGATCCCACATTGGCTAGTCTTAGGTGCTTATAGACCCTCTTTTCATGATGTGATCAGCAAGGAATGTGGTCCATGGATAGGTTTTTAGATAAAATAAGTCACAATAGTTCAAAGTCAAAATGAACCTTTTTACCCCCACCTTTTTTTATTTTAACCCTAATTCACCCCTTCTTTTACCCCTTATACCCCAATTTACCCTTGCTAGTCATATTATCCTACCCTACCTACTACTCTTGATCCCTAAATCCTATTTCATGAAATATTTTTACATTTAATCATCATTTTATCACCCCTAATTATCTTGGGGCATAATATTATATTCTCTATTATAAGTCCAAAATCTTGGTCAAAACTACCTTGGCCTGAGGTCTTTTCAGACTTTTTAGGTAGCACTTGGCTATATTATTGTGACCAAGGATAGCTCAACCACTATTAACATCCCATGTCATTACATTTGGGTGACTTTATGTTATTAAATAATATTAATCTATGCATCCAATATAAAGTGGCTTATTGTCCATAATCATTTATCAAATGATAGGATTCTAGCTATCCCTAGAATGTGTCCTTTTTATGGGAGTTGTCATTAGCTCATGGCCTATTTTGCCTTGTTCTTTCCTATTAAATTTATACATCTTGATAAATTTAATTATTATCATTTTAATCAACATGATTCCCTTCTATACACTATTTATTGTCTATAACTCATCCTCAAAGGCTAAGTCACTTTATCCTATAACAATTATTCTTGGGGCATCTCCACCGTATCTCTCTCTCAATACTTAGGGCATCCCAACCCCTTATCTTCATCTTAATATTATCCCACCTTATGAGCTTCCTTTTTAGTGACCATCTAACTCATTCCTCTTTGCATGCTCCATCGATGGGGCATAATGCCTACTAACAACATTCCCATCCAAGAAATGGTTTTTCCTTAAAAATCCATTACTCTTGCTTTACCTCACTTGCAATACCCTTTCAAAGAGGGGGAAAATGTATGTACCTAAATACATTCATCTTAATAATTCTATTAAACACATTAATTTGGAAAAAAACCATAACTTTAACCAATTAATTAAAATCCTAATTCTTACACAATATTCCTTACACCCCATAAACCTTTCCATACCCTTATAACCAATTAATTGTCCCATTAACCTAGTAACTACCATACTTATCCACTAATATAACACATTAACCCACTTGAAAATTTAAAAATCCTATTTGTTCAACTACCCTAGCCTTTCCTACATCCCTATGAATCTTAAACCTCATTTAATACCCATCTAATCCCCCTTTAACCCATTAATTAATAAAAAAAACTCTAAAACTAATGAAGCTCCTCTAAGATTCTAGAAGTATCTAAACTAGAGACTTCTAAATAATTTAAAATCCCCTAAAAATCTCCTCCTCCATCTTATAAAATCCATGCTTGGGCCATGGCCAAACTAACTTGTAAATCAATAATCCCTTGTTATATTCTTATTATCAATCATTCCAAAGAATCCTCATACTCTTTCCAATCCATTCAATAATCTAAGGAAGTCATTGAAGTCATTTTGAAGCTCAATGCAAGCAATCCACACTCAATTAATTTGGCATTCAAATCCACTTTAAGATATTGGAGAGAAGTTGTAAGGGACAAGGTGATGGTAATATTTCATTCTTGATTGACTGATTATTCCTTTATTTTATCCTTTTGATGTTTTTTTGGTGGGTTTAAATTATTAAATATTGTAGTTTTTATAAATAATTCAAAAATACAATCACACATGAAAAATTAAAGTTTGCATTTTTAAATATTTTCATCTAAAATCCTAACTTCATATTTGGGAAAATATATGTACATTCTTCATTATTTTCAACATCTAATTAGAATACAGTTAGTTAAAACCTAAGCATTGTAATTCCTTTCTAATTTGTTTAAGAATTATAATGTTTTTAAAATTTAGTTTTAAATTCCACACCAATAGGCTCCTTCATTAGAATCATCACAATGCATAGTTGAGTGAAGATCAGTGTGCCATGACCTAGAAGATATAGACCTTGGGGAGACATGCCTACATGGGACTCCTTTCAAGAGAGGCTTAATAGGCTTCACCACCTCTAAAATCCAACATTGGCATTATCATGCCAATATACACATCAATAGTTTTGGTGCTAGGAGGGAATCCAATACCACAAACTAATTTTTTTTATCAAAAATCTAAACTTGAACACTTAGGACCATTTCACACACTCATTTATTATACATTTTAAACTATAAAGTAGATAAATACCAACTAGATAAAAGTCTATTGGAGCTGATTTTGAATTTTTAGAGATTACTGAAGATTAAAAAATGTAGAGCAAATAAGGAAAAACCCAATACTAAACAAACCCACTCAGCCAGTAATTCACCTGTGTCTTTAGTTACATTTATAAATATAATTAGTTCCCTTTAGAACCCACCAAATATGGATAATTTTTTTGCACCCTTAAATTATAGTGCATCTATGGATATGTGTGGTCTACTTGTGGCTTACACACCTTCTTATTATCTTGTTGCATTTTTCTATGTTCTTAGTATGGTTAACCTATGGAATAACCTTGTCTAAGTAGAGTATATATAGGAGGTAGTGGTTAATATTTTATCATCATATTGTATATTTTATTTGTATTAAATTATTGTGTAAGTTATCCCTTCAAAGTGGCTTAGTCATAATATTCAAGTATTTAGCTCTTCTAATAATTTAGTCTATGGATTTGTTTATTCTACTCTTAACTCTATGATATATAATTTTATTGTTACAAATATTCTAAGTAATTTCATTACAAGTGGTATTATATCTTAAATTTGGGAAAAATTTTACAATGCATTTTTTTGTATCTATTATCCTGATCACTAGAAGGCCAAAAAAACATAATTTGTGATTTGAGATAAATTATTTTTTTTAGCATCATAGTTTTGTTTATGGTGTTTTCTACACAAAGGGGAAAAAACATTTTTCTATTAAAAAAGTCTATTATTTTTTTACCTTTTTAAAATTAGCAATCATTGGATTCACCACTACAAGATGATCAAAATGGTATATTATACCATTACACTTTCTTGGGCTGAGATTTTTCACCCTTGTGCACATTAGTGGTCATTGGATTTATCTTATCAAGGTGATCATGTTAAGGATTAGAATTTACATTAGGTAGTTTACTTTGGTAATCAGTAGTTATACTATTACCTAAGTTAGATTATATTATTTTGTATTTTATTGTTGTAAATAACAAAAACAATATATGTATAGATTTATATAATTATTTGGTTGAGAGATTGTAGGGATTAGAGCATCCCCAATTATAAAAAAATGTCTACTATATATTTATATGTATTTTGATTAATAAAGTATTGATTTAATAGACAGAATAAATATTTTGTTCTAAATATTTTTGAGCCTTTGGATCTACCAAATAATGGATTAATCTCATTATTTGGGATTAGAGTAGGTTTTGTGTGGCCTCTTTGGGAATTGTTACTTGATTTGCTCATTTTTTGTCTTCACCACAACAAAATGATCAAGTAGTACAAACCACTTTCTAATATCATTGGTTAGTTAATCAATATTATTGAATACTTATAATGGTTGAACTGTGTGGACCACGTATGACCCTATTGGCTTCATCATTTACCTGCATGCTTCTCTCCATCCTTTCCATTCTATTCATAGTTTTTACACTACATTCTATTCACTATATTCATTCAAAATAATCAATATATATTAGTTTTTGGTTTTTGTTTTGTCTATGTATATTATTTTCTTAGAGCCATTTATTTCATGTATATATATAATAAATTATATATATATTCTTGATCTAATAATTTCACATAAGTAGTCCCATCAAAGAGTAGAAATCTATAGATAAAATATATAAATATATATATATATATATATATATATATTAGGTATTTATATATTTTATCTATAGATTTCTACTCTTTTATGGGACTACTTATGTGTAATTTATTATATCAAGAATAAGCTATAACTACATTTTAGGGAGCAGATCAAACCCTTATCTCCTAAAAACTAGGAAAATTCAATCCTTAGGGATTCCCCATTATGTAAGTGCATATCCAAATTCAATTGGAAAGTAGACTTGGATCAACTTCCCTCAAAATTTGGCAGCCATCTTCCACATCTATCTCGTATCATTGACATTTGGGGAGAAGGATTATATAGGATCTACTAAGATCAAATGTATAACAACTCGACACAAAATTTAATTTTCTCTCAATTCAAACTTGGCTCCTTAATTCATGAGTTTTGATCTACCAATCTCCCACTCCACATGGTTTACAGAATCCTTAAAGCTATTTGGTAACATAGGTCAATCCTACAACAACTCATCAATATTATGTGCATATTGTATAAAATGGATGATCCATAAAGCTTCCCCTAATTTCCACCTCTATCACTGCCATGTATCTATGTCTTCCCCATTAGTGGTGGAAAATAAAAGTAAAAATGTCTTCTTTTTAGGTTTTATGTTTATCGTTTTTTGAAAATCATGTGGTTTTTATAAAGTAGTTTAAAAAATCCATGGTATAACTTTTGCATTTCATGGTTTTATTTTATTATTCATGTTTTTTTATAACTTTTTTAGGTTTTTTGTTTTCTTATTATGATTTTTTTTTTTAAATATTTAGTTTATGTAGTTTTGTTTCAAAGTTTGTTAATTTTGTTTTATAGTTTAATTTATATATATGTAGTATGTAGTCATTTTTTAAAAAATGCATATGTTTAATAAGTTTTGTTCTATTCATATGATGTATGTTTTAAATTTTATTTTTAAGTTTTTAGTTTATATATATATTTTTAATGGTTTATTTATTATTATTTTTATGTTATTTATATTTTTAAGAGATTCAATTTTTTTTAGTGTGGGTCTATATAAATTTGACATCATAATCATTTTGAATATTCACTCACTATTTAGAGTTTGTGATGGGTGAGAGAATAACTGCTAAAAGAATTTTGAATGCCAAAAATGGGTGAGAGGAAGGAGAGATGTATCCCAATAATCCCACTTTGACTATAATAGTTCCAGAAAAGGTATATTTGAAAAAGGTTCCAGAGTCATCACATGAAGAATCAGTTAGTACTTGGGGAGGTTTTGAGCCTGGGTCCATAAGTCACTATTTTTTATCCCACCAAAAGGAAGAAGAATTACTTTTGGATGGATCTGGTCATGGGTGAATGGCATCAAATAGCCCTAAAAGATTCTTTTTGGGTCACTTTGGGTGATTATAAGGATGTAAGTCTCAAATTTCTAAATGTTGTCATTTATAGAATCAATTCATCCTTATCAAATTCTATCTTGGCTAAATTCAATGACTTCAGACCAAATATAGATTCTTTTTGCAAATGGCCTAGCCTAAAATGGAAACCAAAAGGGAAAATTGATATTATATCCATTCTTAGTAATTTATTTTTGCTCAATGTCTCCCATCCCAAAGACACCTTAAGGATCTTCATAGGAGGGCCTTGGTTTATGGGGAAATTGGTTGTCAATCTTTGCTAGTTGAAGGTAGGACTTAACCTTAATAGCTTAGTCTCAGAGGGCATTCCCATCTGGATTAGTTTTCCAAATTTCCCCCTATAATTTTGGGTGTTATAGGTCATTTTTGTGATTGTTAGGGCTCTTGGTCAACCCATCTCCATCAACCCAATCACTAGATCTAGATGGAGGCTTCTTAAAACTAGGTTTTGTGTCTTCATTCCCATTTATAAACCCTCAATCCACTCTATCAAGATCAAATCCAATTACAATATCTAAAATCAAATAATATACTTCAAAAGAGCTTCATAGATTTGCAAAACATGTGATATCCTAAACCACTCAACTAAAGAATGTCCCCTACTCAAGAATCTACCCATTCCCCCTTCTCCCTCATAGGTCAAAAAATCCTCTAACTAGGTTCCTTCCTTCCTTCCCCCTTCTTCTCATCCCCTCTATTTCCCCTCAAATCCCCCTATCCCCCTCTCCTAAATGGTTTCACTCCCTCATTCCCATTCCTCTCTCCCCCTTTCCCCCTTACCCATCCCCCTTCCCCCTCCCCCAAACCAGTTCTGGCCCCTCTCAATTTGGTGGAAAATCTCTCTTTTGTTGACCTTTATAAACCTTCCATGAATCTAAATATCCTTAGCCTTCCTTGACCTAGCTTGGCTCTAGCTTCCCCAGCAGGCTCCCTAAAAGTACCACCTCTTGGTACTTTTTCCCCTATAAAGGCAATTATTGTTGAAGCCACATTCATGTCCCTAATCATCTCCCTTTCTTCTTGAAATATCCTTCATGACACCTTTATTCATATTTCATCATGTAGCATCACTTGTGAATCCCTTTTATTGGATAAGGACCTATTTTGTAGGAAATTTTGCCCTCTTAAGACCTCCTCACTCCAGTTAAATCCTATGGGGAGACCAAATTTTTTTCCTCATTTGAAGGACAATTCTCTTTTTATATCATAGGGGAAAGATCTAATTTATCCAAGGAGTCATCTAAGGAAAAGTAAGAGGATGTCCACAACAAAAAAGGAAGGAAAAAAGTGAAAGTTAGATGTGATCAAAAATCCTTAGGCAGACCCTCATCCCAAAGCTCTAGGAGAGTAAAAATAGATAATAAGGTTACAAAGGGCACATAATTGAGCCTTAGACATTGCCCTAGTAATAATAAATGAAATTCCTCTCCTAGAATATAAGTGGGTTGAACAACCCCCAAAAATAGAGGTTGGTAAGAAATTCAGTCTTAAAATATAAACCAAACATCCTTTTGATCCAAGAAACTAAAATGATAGATAAAAACATTTTGAAGATCAAATTTAATCTTTGGGACAAATCATTTTTTAGTTTCATCAATTCTAGAGGTCTTTCAAGTGGCCTAGTGGTCTTTTGGGATCCTTCAATATTGGAAGGAAACCCCTTCTTGTAATCAAAACCCACATATCTATTTCCTTCTTTGACATATATAATGAAAATAATTGGGTTATCACCAATGTGTATACTCTAAATTATAGGATTGAAATGAATAAGTTATGGAGTAACTTGAAAGACATCAAGAATTATTTCAAAAATCTATGTTGGATGGTGGTTGAAGATTTCAACTCTCCCTTGTCCCCCAGGGAGAAGAATTGGGAATCTACACCCTTAATGACAGTATGTTGGAGTTTAACAAGTTTACCATTAATGTAGGAATTTTTGATGTGGATCTAAAGGTAAACAAATATACTTAGTCAAATCAAAGGATAGGGGATAATCTTATCCAAGTTAGACTTGACATATTTTTATTTCTCTTAATTGGTTCCACAATTCCACTAGTTCCATCTCATCCCTCCTTAAAATTGGGTCTGATCATAATTTGCTTATGTTCCAAAGTGATAATATGTCAAAATCTAAGGCTACACCTTTCATATTTAAAAAATGTGGCTCTCAAATTAATCTTTGTAATATTCTGTTATAGAATGGTGGAATTTCCTGGTCTAAGGTTTAGTCATGTACATCCTTGCCATGAAGCTTAGACATGTCAAGAATAATCTCAAAAATTGGAACAAAGAAGTTTTTGATAATATTTTGCTCCAGAAAATGCCATTGAGGAGGAAATCCTTATAATCAAATTGGAAATTTATATATCATGCCCTTTCCCTGATCTACAATTCAAAAAAAAGGAACTTATTAGTAGTTTCCACAATTTGGAAGCTAAAGAAGAAACTTACTGGAGGCAAAAATCCAAGAAGGTTTGGTTAAAAGAGGTTGACAAAAATACTAAATACTTTCACATCTCAACATATAGGAATCACCATCATAAGCTCATCACAAAAATCCAAGGGGAGGATAACACCTCATTCAAGGAGGAAAAAGACATTGAATCCCAAATTGTTAACTTCTATAAAATTTTGCTAGCTTTTATTCCCCCTCAGGATGAGGATTTAAAGGATCAAGTGGTTAACATTATTGAAAGGGTTATCTCCCAGGAAGATAACACCTCTATCCTATCTCCTCATTTATATGAGGAGATCAAGGCTATAGTTTTTTCATTAAAGGGGGATAAATCCCCAATACCTAATGGTTTCCCACCTTTCTTCTTTTAGGTTTTCTTGGATAGCATTCATAATAAAGTTTGTTTGGTTTTAGTGGAGTTCTTAAAGGATGGTACCATGTTTTAAAACTTCAATAATAATTTCCTATTGATCATTATTAATAATTATGGGGCATCCTAAATTATATATTTTAGACCCATCAACTTGTGTTCTACATTCTATAAAATCTACACTAAAGGGCTTTTTCTAAAAATCCAACTTCTACTGGATAAAATGATTTCAGAGCAATAAGGATATTTTGTCTTTAGAAGGAAGATCTCAAATGGAACTATCATTTCCCATGAAACCATACATTTAGTGTCTCACTCTAATTGATAAGGTATGTTCCTCAAGATAGACATGAACATGACTTATGATCGAGTCTCTTGGCAATTCCTTGATAAAATTTTGATCAAATTCAGCTTCAATCAATCTATCAAAAATCTGATTGCCTCCTAAATAACTTCCCCCATGTTTTATCTTATTATCAATGGAGTTCATTGAGTTTTTTTCCTATAAGGAGAGGGCTTAGACAAGTATATCCCCTCTCTCTGTATTTGTTCATCATCCTAGCTAAAACATTTAATAGACTTATTGTCAAGGCTAGAACTTCCAACATAATCAAAGGCATCAAAACTACTTTTAATACCAATCTAGTCACTCATCAGTAATTCATATATTATAAATTGATGATGGTTGAGTCCTCAATCCCTGAAGTTAGGTTTTTTATGAAAATTCTTGAAATCTATGAAGTGGTTTCTAGATAAAGCATCAACTTGCACAAAATTTATCTTTTTTCATCAATACCTCGCTCAACCTTCAAGTCAAAATCTCTAAGATTTTGGGATATGTCATCAAGAATCCCCTTATTCTTATCTTGGTACTCCTCTCTTTGAGCATTTCATGAAACCAAATTTTTGTAACCCCCTCATTGATAGGATTTAGATAAATTTATTAGGATGGAAAGGAAATTTGTTGTCCCAAGTTGGCAAACTACAACTCCTAAAGAGCTCACTTCAAATCACCCAAGTTTATTTCATGTATTTATTTATCATTGGAAAGATTACAAATCAAATAGATCATATTTAGAATATCTTCCTATGAATAAGATCAGAGGAAAGATTCAAGTTTTTGCTCATCTCTTGGAATAAATCTTTCCCCCTATCTCAAAAGGAGGTTGGGGTTAATAAGGGTTAGATCCATGAGCCAAGCCCTTTTGGAAAAGTAAGGATGGATGGTGATTAAGGAAGATAACTAGTGGACCAAGATCAAAAGTTCCAAATACTTAAATTCTAAGGAAAGTCACCACTTACTTTTAAAAAGTGGCCTAGACAATGGATCAGTGTTCTGGAAAGATTTGAAAGCTAGTAAGGATCTACTCAGCAATGATCTTAAGTGTAATGTTGATAGAGGTAATAAAGTGTACTTTTGGAAATATCCCTATATCAACACCCATTTGGACTCCTCTCTACAATATTTTGAATTAATATCTTTCTTTAAAAAGAACTTCAACCATAAGGTGTTAGATTATTGGGAGGAGACTAATGGAAGGAAGAAGTGGAAACTTCTCATAAAAGATGATTTGAACTAGCAGTAAGCTCATGTCTTACATGACTTAAAAATTTCTCTCCAACACATTCATATCAAATTATTCTTGAAGGAGGATGCTTTTATTTGGAAAAATTATTCCAGTGGTTTTTATTCTATTAAATCTAGATATGTCTCCCTTTAGGATCAAGTAAAAGTAGATGATAACTGGAATGATCTTTGGTTTAAAAGCCTCATCCCCAAAATTAATGTTTTATTTTGGTTTGTGGATCAGAACAAGATTTAACTATGGATAATCTGGTGTAAAGGGGTATTCCTTTTCCCAATAAGTACACTCTTTGTAGACAATATGTTAAATTTATTGAGCATTTATTCCTCTCTTGTTCCTTTGATTCTTCTATTTTTTAGCATTTCTTTTATAGGTCTAACTTATCTTGGGTTGCCTTAGGCTCCATCAAATACTTGATTACTTAATGGAATCCACCTTGGAAATATCCTCTATTGAAATTTTGGTGGAATATGTCTCTTCCTAACATTTTTGGGGCATCTAGAAAGCTAGGAATTATCATAATTTTGAGAACTGTAGGCCTAATCCTTCCTTGACCTCCAAGAGGATCTTATCCTTTGTCTGTGAAAATTAGTCATCCTTCACTTCCTTTTTTGACCAACCTAGCTCCCCTATGTTTTCCCAAATGTTGAAACACCTCAACCTTGTCATTCCTATCAAATCTCAAGTGAAGGGGGTTGATAGGTCAAAATTCAAATGGTTACATCCTCCTCACTCCTAGTTTAAACTAAATTTTGATGGGGTTATGAAAGGTAACCTAGGCCTAGTAGGAGTAGTGGGTGTTATTAGGGATTATTTTAGGAATATTAGGGCATCTAAAAAGTAGTTAAATTTGGCATAGAATTATTCAAAATTAAAGGTGAATTAATAAACATTAGTAATTATATGAAAGGCCTTTCCCACTCTTTTTGGAATATTTCAAAAATCATTGATGATGCAAAAAACTTGTTGGCCCTTTTCAAAAGGGTCTCCATAGCACATGTTTATAGGGAGGGAAATAGGTGTACCAATTACATGGCCAACATTGGAGTCCAAATAAGTGATTTCATTATTTGGCACGAGAGTGATTTTCCTAATGATGTCATCTTAATTATTGAATCAAAAAAATGACACACCTCACATGGTTATGATGGTTTTTTAAATGATGAAACAAATATGGATAGGGAAATTTGATTTTAATATGTGAAAATTAATTATCACTATGTCCTTGCACATTTGGGTCATTTCAAGCTCACATCACATGTTTGTATTTGGCTCTTTTTTCTATAATATACTCATCTCTTTCCCTAAGAACTCAAACAATAAAGCTTGTAGAAGAAGTCTACAATTTCATAAAATAGGTAGGGATAGAGATCAGTTCAAACCTATTTCATGCTCTAACATCAAGGAAAATGAATGCTTATGGCATAAAATGGTTAAAGGTGGTTTGGCACCATTCATGGAATGACTTATTAGGCATGACACATGGATTTCCAGGGACTTCACTCATGGCTAGAAAGATTGTGAAGTCTGAATGCATGGCTTAAGAATATTTATAATTGAGGAGATCATTAGAGATACTACCAAGATGGACTATAATGGAATCAAAGATTTCAAGGACAAGAAGAGAAAGGAGGAGCTTTTGGGAATTTTCTTTAAAAATGAAAAAAAGAAACCCAAGATTTTGTCTTAGTAGGGTTTCATGACGTTAGAACTACTAAGGAAATGGCCTAAAGTCTAACTCTAGATTATGAGGTATATTAATTTAGAAGGAAAACATATTGTGATTTTTTCTCATCACTTCCTCTTCAATCATTTCAAAGGCCACACAATCAACATTCTATTTTTCTACTACAATCCTTGGAAGCCTTAGTGTTAAAATTTAAGAATAATACTTTGGTATATTTAATTCATCAAAGTTTGATATTGGTGCTGATTAAGCGAGGGGAGCCATAGTGGTCCAAGATCATCACTGAAGTGATTAATATCCCTAGTGAGAAGGAAAACATCAAAGAGGGGGAAGATTACTCTACTGAGTCAAAATCTAATAATGGATAGGAGGAATAAAATGTTGGGGATTATACTAAGTAGTCATAGGAGGAGCCCAAAATATATATGAGGAGTCATGTAGTTGTCCATCTATTAGTTATCATAGGTAGAGGGGCTATCATTTCCAATGATAAGATGGAAATCATGAATTTTATCTAAAAGTTACACATAAAGATTTCTATCTAGAAACTCCTAAGGAGTAAAATTGTAAATGAGTTCAAGAAGTTAGAAGGTCTCCTGAGTCAAGATTCATTAGCCATTAAAATAGGAAAGGATCATTTGGTTCGCTCTCCATAGGGTAACAAATCAACTTAGAGTGGCAGAAAGGATGAGGTCGATTGGGTTCTTGAGGAGGAGAAAGTGGAGATCTAGTTTACCAGTCTCAAGCACAAACAAAAGGAAGAAGATAAGGACTAGTTAATCAAAAGCCATACCAAAGGAAGGAATAACTAAAGGTGATAGTAGTGAGACCAAAAAGTTGGTCTTTTATTCTGAATCAGAATAGTCTTTTTTACTCTATCTCTTTTTGTTTGGTCTTAGGTTTTTTGGTTGATACTTAGTGTAAGTTTGGTGGTAGGGGGTTTTAACTGCTAGGTTCATATTTTGTTCTTTTTTTGTCCTATTGCTTTGTCATTTCTATCTTCTAGATTTTTTTTATAAAGTGAACAATCCCCTTCAACCCAGTCTTTAACCGATCGAATAAAAAAATGTCATAACCATTTTTTATTAGTATTTAATAATGTTTTGTCATTTTTTTATTTTTAGTTTTATGTGTGTCATCTTGTGATTCAATCCAATTTTACATTATAAGTTGTAAATAAGTCTTTTAAGGCAATTTTATAATAAATCTCATCTCCAATATAAAATTTCATATTATGTAATGGATGCATTTTTGTGCAAACCCAACATCTACATGTTAATCTTGTAAGAGGGAAATATAATGATGTGTAGTTTTCCCTTCTCTCCCCATGTAAACTCTAAGGGAGATAATGTTAAGGATTAGAATTTATATTAGGTAGTTTACTTTGGTAATTAGTGGTTTTACTATTACCTAAGTTAAAATATGTTATTTGGTATGTTATTATTGTAAATAACAACAATAATATACATACATATTTATGTAATTATTTGGTTGAGATATTTTAGGGATTAAAGAATTTTAAATTATAGTAAAAATGTCTCTTATATATTTTTATTAATAATGTATTGATTTGACAGATAGACAAAATATTATGCAATACACATTTTTGAGCCTTTGGCTCCACCAAATAAAGGATTAATCTCATTAGATCACAATGGTATCATCTATCAATATATTTTTTTGGTTCATGACCCTCTTAGGGTTTATACATGGTAGATCCTAATACTTATGGTTAGAGGAGAGTGTAAGACATGCCTATAAATCCTCACAAAGACAACATGTAGTCATAAACTTGTGATCCAAGTATTTTAGAGGTAGTTCAATAAATTAAGTTAAATTTGTAGTTTATGGTGCAGAAAGATGATCTTGATGGAGTTAAATGGGACCTCATAGGGTTAAGAGGGGACTTGAATAACTTATGGGATTAATTGCAAAAAGTCACTAGGAAATTGGCCAAATTTTCAATGTAGTAATTGTAAAATAACCATCCACCACTTCAATTTGGTTCTTATCCTATAAATAATCACAATTTCAACCATGTTAAAAATCTATTATTCAAAAAAGGTGGTCATTGCCTCTCTATATTTAGAACTTGAGCATTTTATTTTGTATCACTGTGATTTATTATTTTTTGGAAAATTAGTGTTTAATTCCTAAATAATAAAAGGGTTTGAGTAGGATAAATAAATAAATATTATTCCTAATTAAAGCTACTAATTGGTGAAATTAAATTACAATTATATATTTTCTAAAAATAGTAGTGAGAGAGAGAAAATCAAACTTAGCTTATCTAGATTGTTCCAACTAAGACAAGGTCTAGAAATTTATGTGCAGGACTGGGACACTATCATAAATAAGATCCTAGACTTTTTTTTATAATTAGATAGGAGCATCAAAATTTGACACCCTAGGCTCTAGTGTTGTAGTCCTTCTCTTATATTATTATCTCAAAGATTTAATATTTTTGGGTTTTATTTTCCTACTCAATTTGAGCCTGTGTACTAATTTGTAGGTCCTCTTTATCAATAGAGCTCCTTATAGAGCTGATTATTCATGTACTTTTATCTTTTATGTAACGAAAATAAACTTTGGAAAATGGGGAAAAGGGGTTATTGTGTGTAATATGCAATAGACATGTTTCACACCCTATCTTTGGGTGTGTTGCCTACATACCAATACTTCAAGGAGGGATCAAACCATATCAAGTTCTCCCTTTAAGAGTGATTGGTGTAATAGTGAATGAAATGCAAAAAATGATAAAATTGGGTATACTTGAGATGACTAGGGACTGGTGTAAGGACTTGAATTGGCTTGAAAGTGTATAGACTAGATGTATGCAAAGAATAGGGAATATTGCTTGAGTGGTCTTGCTTGTATTCTTGCTTGCTTGAATGATATTTTCCAACCCTTTCCAAATTATCTTTGAATGGGATTTTATATGGATCTATTGGTCATGGGTTAAATGAATTTGCATTAGGTCAACATGATTGAATATACAAATGTAAAGAGAAATGATCGTTGGGGCCTAAGATACACTTGAACAATAGTACTAAAAGTTAGACACCCTAGGGTCTGATGCTAGTGTCCAAGTTGGGTGCAATTATCTTGAGATGATGGGGCTTGGGGGGATGGATTGGTCATGAAGAGAGGGTCTTGGATTATCTAGGATCAAGTTTGGAAGGCCAAAAATGATTAGGAATCAGTGAAATTAATCCTAAGAGGGTCATGAGAGAAATAAAGAGGGACTTAAGGATTTGGTATCATTATCCATGGTCAAGTTACCATTTTTTGCATTTTATATGACTACATTTTCCCCCCTTAATTCTAGTTATGTAGCAAAGCAAAATACTAGGATAAAGGAAATAAAAAGCGTACCTAATATTAACTACAAAGGTGAAGCCCATGAAGCTTGTGTGATGTTGAGTAATGTTGAATATTGCATAGAAAACACTCTATGTAAGTGTGAATCTATGAAAGGAAAATAAAGAGTAGATCAGTTCTTATTATATGTAATATAAAACAAGAATTTACAAAACTTGATAAGAGAGTAGAAGAGAAAGGAATGAATATACCTCATCAACTAGATGAATCAATACAAAACCTATTATGATACTAAGTAAGGTTTAGTAATGATATATGTAATAAATGATGATGTACCAAAAGTTATATCATGAATGGATTTCAGTATTGAATTCCCCAAAAAGTGGCTCAATAATTTAAAAGCTAGCCCTTTGGCTCCATCATCACCTACTAAGTAAAGCTAGATGATCTTGTGTGTGTTAATTGATGTCTAGAGTATGTGTCTAATCCTTCTAAGTGGGTGTCTCAAGAATACAAAGGTTATCCATTTGGATCCATCATTCCCCACTAAGTTAATCTGGATGATTCTATGTGTTTTAATCAATGTTTAGACTATGTGTCCAATCCCTCTTAATAGGTGGCTCAAGAAAACAAAGGCTATCCATTTGGTTCCATTGTTGCCTCATGAAGTAAATTTATGAATTGATACTGGTATGAAGAATTATGTTGTATGAGATGGCTTCTAAATCCCATGAGTGCTTTATAAATTTGATAATGTTGTGTGGATAGTTGAATATGTGCTATAAATTAGGCCAATGTTAGATAACTCAAAAAAGATGAAGATTAGGCTTGTATGAAAGCCACTCCAAAACTAAAAATTTGTATTATGTGGAAGCCACTCAAGAACTCGAGAATGTGGAGGTTAGGCTTGTATGAAATCCACTCTAAAATAATTTCAACCACCTATAAATGGATTAAGGCACATAACTACTGAGAATGCCTAGGTATTACTAAAAAAATCAAAAGTTTTGTGTAATCTACCCCCAATCACTAGTGTCTAAAACATGGATTATGATCTAGAAGTTATACCAACTACCATATCTAAAACTAGAAGTGAGAACAAATCATGTCATGCATGATGCCCCTATGTCTATATTCTCTGATAAAATTTTACTAAAAACTAATAATTTGAACTGATCTAATTATGTAAAACTATAACTAAACCTACCTTTCTCCCTACTTTTGAAAAACCTAGTTTTTCTATTGTTTGGACAAGAGTGCTAAAAATGGGCACCCTAGTATCCATCACTATAGTCTATCCTCAATGTTGTTATCTTGGGATAAGACTAATCACTATTTTAGAATCTTGACAATCTACATGGTCTATTCTGAGTGATTTGATGACTGGTTATTGTTCTAGTTATTTTGAAACTAGATCTTTTGATTGATATTAGCTATAATCTCTATAGAAAAACCTCTTTTTGTTTCCCCCTCTTTTGAGGGTAGGAATATGTACCATATAATGAATTCCCTAAAAAAAAGATCCCTACAAGTGTGTTAAGTTAGAAATGTACATGATATAGCAATGATAATCAACAAGATATCTCAAAATATAACATGGTTTGATTTGAAATATTGTTAAATAAATAGGGGTATACCTAGATAAATATAACAAAGTAATAGGATGTGCAATGTAATAGAATCAAATTAAAACTAAAAATGTTATTTTTTAGTTTTTTAGTTGTTAGTTGGAGGGATGGATCATGATGCCCATCATGTCATCTAATAGAATAGGAAAATGTATGATATGGATCATGGCATTGAAATAATCAAGAAACAACTGAGCAATAAGCACACAAAGTAAAAAGCATACAAGGGTGGCCAAGGGGTCACATAAACAAGGGACATGAACACATATCGCTCAAACTATAAAGTGATCATATAAGGCATGTTCAAATTCCACATATACATACAAGTGAAACAAGCAATCTTGGTACAAGGGCCATAGGCTTATGAAAGAGTAAAATCAAAGGACATTAGTAAATGTCCTAAGGCACACACATGAATAGAAGAAAAGAACATTGGTAAATTTCCTAAGGTACATACAAGAGACAAGCAAGAACTAGAAATACAATCCAACAAGATATGCTAAGCAAGAAAAGAAAGCATGTAATAACCAGAAAGATAGAATCACATATAACTAATCAAAGCAAGAGTGAAAGTATGTAAGACATGTTTAGTACAAGACTAGGTATATGCTAAGAGATACATAAGTGCTAGATACTAGTGAAATGTTGATATAATAGTCTATGTAATCTAGTAAGTAATGTACATCAAAATGATAACTTGGAGTGTGTAGTATAAGAATTACATAACATAGATGGTGTAGTCATGTAGAAGATACCCCTAATGGGTATGTATATCAAAGTTTGTATTGAATGTAGAAGTGTGATGTCCCCTCAATGGGTAGAGTGAAGCAATCAAGTAGCTAGATGTCACTGCACACCCTCAAATAAAATCAAGTGAAAATGGTAATATATATAAATCAACATACAATAGCATGATATTATAAATGTAAAACATGGATGATGCATACAATAAAAATGTTTTTAGTGTTTTAACATTTTTGAATGTTTTTGGATTTTGAAATGTTATATTGTTTTTATAGTTTGAAATTTTTGAACTATGTATATTCAAGTAGAAGAGATTATGTACAAGTAAGGCTAGAAAGAGATGATACTAACCAATTAATCTCATGTGAGACTCCATATCATGTTGTCTTATATCAAGGAGTGGAATTGTGCATGATCATGAAGAATGATGGTAATGTTAAGATTGTGGATCTAAAAGTTGTATATGATATAAATGTTCTAAAATATCTAAAGCAGAAACTAACTATGGGGTCCCTATATAAATTTGAGAAATGGATGCCATTATAGGGATCTTAGGGATCCACCTAGAAGTAGGATAATCTCTATGAACATGTGCTCTATGTGTAGATGCATGAGATCTCAATGAAACTACATTAGGTGTGAATATTGTATCTAAAAGGTGTCTAGAATCTTGAATTTATGGATATTTATGAACCCTATGTACTAGTAATGAATGCCTCAACTATGTCTAAATCTAAAGTGTAAGAGGAATTGAAACTAGAAGAGAAGCTCAAACTAGTGGTGAAACTAAAATTGGTGGTAAAACTAAAACTGGTGATTGCAAAATAATAAATGTCTCTAAAGTGGGGAGTGGTAATGCATATAGAACTCCACTAACTATAACATCTTGATTAGCATGAATGAATTTCATCAATATATGAATTTTATAAGGTACTATTCTATGTTTTTGAATCCATGGTTGACCAAGTAACATATCAAAAACTTATGCATTAGGAACTACAGTGAATGGTGTGTCCACATGTGTAAGAATAACCTATAGTGGAAGTACTATCTTGCATAATGAAATTTGTATATGCCCATTAAAACCACTAATAACTATGTCTATTAGAGTGATATCTTTCTATAAATAACCCAAATGTTGTAGTAGTGTCAAGTTTCACATGTTAAGATTAGAATCATTATCAATAAGCACACTACAAATAGGTTGATTCTGAATGTGAGATCTGATAATGAGTGCATGATAATATGAATCATCCTCGATGATATCTTGCTTTGAGAAGGAGATAGAATGTCTAGATAGAACTTTGGAATTATATACACCAATCATGTTTCTCAAAGGATGTAACTCAATTGAAGGTGCCCTGTATGCATCTGGTGGTGGATGTGTATGATATGCATAATGAACCCCTGATGTGTCCCCTATATCCTATTTTGAAATTTTTGGAAATGCATATGAGAATATTTTCAATGCTTTATATTGTGTTTGCTTTGTTGGTGGAGGCTCAACTAAAGTGCCAAGATCAATAGTGTTTGAATCTATTAAGTCCCATATCTTATTCTTTAAATTGATACATCTATTTTTCATATGGCCTAGTGCCCTATGGTAGTCATAAAATGCCTACTGATCATATCCCTTTGGAAGAGTCTTTATTAGATTAACTTCTTGAATAAGAGGGAGAGATATGATATAACAATCCAAAAGTTGTAAAACATTGGCTGGAGAAATTGGAAAAAGTGAAAAAGTATGTCGAGGAGGTGTTGACAAAACTATTCATTGTGGAGGCTCTGAAGCCACATTAACTGTAGGTTTATTCTACACTTTAGTATCATTCAACTTGACCTTATATGGGGCTTTATTTTTATTTTTATTAGTTATGTTTGATGTATTAGTGTACTTTAGTTTACCCATTGAAATTAGTTTGACTTCTCTTTCCTTTAATTTGTGACATAATTCAGTGAAGAAAGAGAATATTTTAAACATGATTGATTCATGAAGTGCTAGTAGAATAATTTGTTTGAAAAGGTCTTGTAACTCCTAATCAGCCATGGGGCTAGTCATCTTATCCAAGATGGTATTATACTAAAGAACACAGTATGTGAGATGCTCATTTGGTCATTGTTTATGTTGAGCAATTTAAGCATATGAAACCTTATCACCAATGTTGATACTGAAGTGTGCTAGGAACATGTTAGATAAAGGATTTAATTCATTGATTGATTGATTCATTAGACTATTGAACCATTTTAAAATATAATCCTTTAGACTTTATGGAAATATCTTGGTAAGTAGCTAGTCCTTTGGTACATAATCCAATCATGCTACGTGAAAATATCTCAAATGTGTCTCTAGATCACCCTTGCCATCATATAGAGTAATCTTAGGTTGAACAAAACCTTGTGGCAAGGGTGTAGAGGAAATGTGATGAGCCAATGGTGTATGTAGAAGAGAAAAAAAATTTAAAGCCTATGTAGGTCTAGTGGAACCTTGCTCAAGATTTTGCATCTTGGATTGAAGAGATCTTATCTCTTACATAAGGGCTACCACATTAGGAGACAAAGATGTACTGGTTGTATCTGATGGCACAAAAGAAGGTTGGGCTACTATAGGGGGTTGTTGAGACATAGTTGCCCTTGTAGTTTCATTTATAATCAGTTATTTTAAAGTAATAGAAGACTTAACATACTTAGCCTTTTTAATTTCCATGATATATTGCAATATAAGATTATGATCTTGGGGTTGTTCCCTAAGTCTTTCTCTAAAACTTTGTAAAATCAAGCCTTTGTTGAGAACAACTTCATTAGCAATAATAGGTGAAATGGATCAGTAGTCCAATGTGGTAGAGCATGAGCATTGGTGTATATCGTCATTGTTATTTTCATACTACACATTATCATAGTTATCCTCATGAAAAAATTTATAATCTAGATGTGTAGGATTTATAATAGGAACCTATGTTGGTTTTTTGGCCATGGTATATGGTCAGATTGAAGGAATCTAGGTGAATTCGGTAAGATTACCACTAAGTCTTGCATTTTATCTTGAAGGAAGAGATGTAAGGAGCTTAGGTGGCATAAAGAAAACAAATTGGATAATAGTAGAAAATATTAATCTAATATAATCTAAAAAAGGAATTGGAATATGCATAGAAAGGATACAAAGCTCCCAAATATGTAAGGTGATACCTCAAGAAGCAAAATAGGTGCTAGTACATGCAACTAGGGATTTTTCAAAAATAGTTTTGCAAAATACTATGAATTTTTGAAATTGAAATTGAATTTCTAAGTTAAGTATTCAATAAAAATTTCATAAATTTATGGAAAAGTGCTTCATTTAATGGGACCTAGTAGATTCAACTAGGGTTTTAAGAAAAATAAATTTTTGAAAATTACTATGAATTTTTGAAATTTGAAGTGATTTTCTAATTTTAATATGCAAATAAAAATTCAAAAAATGATTGGAAAATTATTAAAAATATATTGGGATCTAGTTGATGCATCTAGGGTTTGAAATAAATTTATTTTAAAATTTACTAAAAAATTTTAAAATTTGAGATAAATTTTTTATTTATATGTGAAAGCAAAAAATCAAGAAATTGTTGGATTAATGCTAGAAAATTATTGGGACCTAGTATATGCAACTAGGGTTTTAAATAAATTTATTTTAAAATTTGATACAAAATTTTGAAATTTGAGAGGAATTATTTATTTTAATATTTAATAAAAAATTTAAAAATTAATGGGAAAAATTAGCTAGGAATTTACCCTAGGGTTTTTAAGTTTTTTAGGGTTTTTAGGCAAAATTTAATGTAAGTCAGGTTCACCAAATGATTTATTATTTTTTTTGAAATTAGTGTTTAATTCCTAAATAATAAAAGGGTCATAGTAGAATAATTAGTAAATAATATTCCTAGTTAAAGCCATTGATTTATGAAATTAAATTGCAATTAGAACTTTTCTAAAACTAGTAGTGAGAGAGAGAAAATCAAACTTAGCTTATTATGGACTATTCTGACTGAGATAAGGTATATAAATTTGTATGTAAGACTAGGACACTATCATAAATAGGATCCTAAACTTTTTTTTTGATTGGACATGAGTATCATAATTAGACGCCCTAGGCTCTAGCGCTGTAGTCCTTCTTTGGTACTATTATCCTAAGGATTTAATCTTTCTAGGTTTTATTTGCCTAGTTAGTATGAGATTGTGTACCAATTTTTAGGTCTTATATATCAATATATCTCCCTATAGATCTGATTCTTCATTTAATTGTATCTTATATACAATTGAAAGAAGCTTTGGCAAATGGAGAAAAGAGGTTATTATGTGCAAGATGCACTAGACATGTTTCATACCCCATGTGTGGGCATGCTACCTACATACTAATAATTTGAGGAGGGATCAAGCCATATGTAGTTCTCCCTTTAAGAGTGTTTAGTGCAATAGTGAATGAAATGTAATAAATGTTAAAATTGGGTATACTTGAGATGACTAGGGATTGGTGTAAAGACTTAAACTGGCTTGAAAGTATGTAGGCTAGTTGTATGTAAAGAATAAGGAAGATTTCTTGACTGGTGTTGCTTGTATTATTGCTTTCTTGAATGATATTTTCCAACCCTTTTTTCTAAATTATACTTGAATGGGCTTTTATATGGATCTATTGGTCATGGGTTAAATGAATTCATGTTAGGCCAACATGATTGAAGATAAAGATCCAAAAGTAAATGACCATTAGGGACTAAGATGCACTTAGACAATAGCACCAAAATTTGGACACCCTAAGGTCTAGTGCTAGTGTTCAAGTTGGGTGTTATTATCCTAAACTAATAGGGCCTAAAGAGATGGATTAGTCATGAAGAGAGGGTCTTAGCTTAGTTGAGACACGTTTAGAAGGCCATAGATGATTGGAAATCAGTGAAAGTAATCCTAAGAGGGTCATGAGAGAAATCAAAAGGGACCCAATGATTAGGTGTCATTTTCCATGATCAATTTACCAAATTTTGAATTTTATATGACTACACACTAGTTGTGTGCTCAAAAGAAAAATAAGGGTCTCTAGGTTACATGGTCTATATTTTTTGAAGAAATGCAACTCCACTATAACAACAATGCCTTAGAAAACTACTTTAACCAACTATCCAATTTATGCCAAACAAGGAAGGTAAAAAATTACATTCATCAATTTCAAAATCTCTCCCTATGTATGGTAAAAATCATTGAGGAAAATTTGACTGACCTATTTTTGGATGGCCTCAAAGATAGCATCCAATTAGAAGTTTGCATGTTTTATCTTAGTATTGTATCTAAATCCATATCAAGTGCATATCTATCTAAGGAAAAATAATTGATAAAATGAAGAGCTTTCACTAATGTGCATGAAATCAACTCTTAACACCTTCATTTCCATACTCTACCAGATTAACACCTCATCAAGTTGAATAAAAGGATGAAAAAAGTTTGTGTTTTGGATGAGATAGAAAATGTAATAAAGGAATTGATGTGCTAAAAATAATTTGTTTTACATTGAAGGTGATAATGAGGAGGAAGAAGATGATGAGGCTTCAAGGGTAAGTTTGGAAGAACCTAGGGGTAAATCTACACATTATCAACCTACTATTTCCTGTCATGTACTTTCAAGCATTAATACTCCTCAAAATATTAAGGTGGTGGGTTTATTGAATAAAATAAAAGGTGACTATGTTAACTAACTCTAGAATTGCACATAACTTAATCAATAGTAAGTTGGCTACTCATTTGAACTATTTCATTTATCTAACTCCATAATTTTAGGTCATGATTATAGATGGTGGCACAATCAATTTTTCTCAAAAATGTAATAATATGAAGCTGATATGGGAGATTAATTGATATACTCCCCTATATTTTTTATTCTTCTAAGAGGATCTAACATTAATTTGTGATTATAGTGGCTCACCACTTTTGACACTATTGAGATGAGTTTCAAAGAATTATTCATGAGGTTTCATTCAAAAGGTGGGACCTTTGACCTATGTGGATTATATGCTAAATCTCCACAACTGGTTAATTCCCATCAAATGATGAAGATTTTTTAGAAAATATGCAAAAAGATTTATTGCATGCTTATTTTCCATTTAGGTTTAACCAACCAAGGAGTCTATACTTCTTATTTTGTACATGGTGCTAGATGACCATTATATTGTTTTTGGTAACATGCCAAAAGGACTTCCTCATAGTTATGCACATGATCATGCCATTAGGCTAATTATATGAATTAGACCACCCAACATCAGACTCTACAGGTGTCCCTATGCCAAAAAGAGTGAAATTTAAAAGATAATTTAGGAGATGTTGGAGGCAGGAATCATCCAACATAGTCAAACTGAATACTCCTCCCTAGTGTTCATGGTGTGAAATAAGGATGAAAATTGGAGGATATTCCTATATTATAGAGAACTCAATAATTACATCATCAAAGATAATTTTATTTTTATAGTAATTTATGATTTTATATATGAATTGCATGGTGATGTTTATTTTACCAAGTTGGACCTTTACTCTAGGTATCATCAAATTTGCATCTGTGATAAGGACCTACTTAAAACAACTTTCAAATTTCATAAAGGCCATTATGAATTTATGGTCATTCCCTTTTACATCAAAAATACACCATCTAAATTTCAAATTTTTATGAATACTATTTTTATGCCATTCTTGGGAAAGTTTTTATTAGTGTTTTTTTATGATATCCTTATCTACAACAAAAATTGGGAAGACCATTTAAAGCATGTGAAATTGGTACTTTCAATTCTAGAATAACATCAAATTTATTAAAAACCTTAAAAATGTGATTTTAGTGTCCAATAGTTGGATTAATTAGGTCATATTGTTTCACATGGAGTGAAATTTTATCCTAAAAAAATCCAAGCAATGATGGAGTGGTAGGTTCTTAAGACCTTCAAGGATATTTGGGGTTAACTAGTTAATATCACAAGTTTGTCAAAAATTATGATAGAATTTAATCCCCACTAACCTCTTTGTTGAATAAATATTCCTTCCAGTGGACCAATTCATCTACTAAGGCATTTAAATAGTTAAAAATGGCTATGTGCAGAACTCTAGTTTTGGCTACTCCTATTTTTTTTTGAAAAAATATTTGTGGAGTGTGATGCATTAGGATACATAATGGGGGTTGTATTCATGCATTAAAGTAGACCGCTATAATTTTAAATTCCCCAACTAAAGGGAAAAAATAGGCTCAAACTAATCTATGAGCAAGCAATGATGGCTATTTTGCATGTAGTGAAATAATAGAGACCTTATTTGATGGGTCATCACTTTCAAGTAAAGGCTAATCATTACAGCCTCAAATATATTTTGGATTAATGATTTTCATCTGAAGAAAAATATAAATGGGTTACTAAAATTTTAGTATATTATTTTGAAATAGTGTATAAGAAAAGAAACTATAATGTGGTGGTGTATTCCCTCTCCCAATGGGATGAATTGGTTGAGGTATTATTATATGCCATGACCATGTGGAAAGTAGATTGGATAGAGGAAACAAGATCTTAATGGGATAGTGATAGTGATATAAAGGATTTGATTCAAAATATCTAGCAGGGTTCTGACAAATCTAAAAACATTACATGAAAGGGGAACATATTATGGTATAAATATAGATTATACTTCAATGAGCATTCTCTCTTCAAACATAAAATTTTTCAAGAAATTCATGCCTCTCCACCTAGAGTTCATTCCACATTTTTGAAAATGTGTCATAGAATCAAGAATGATTTATTTTGGGAAGGACTCAAGGGGGATGTCTATAAATATGTGGCTGAATTCATGGTATGTTATAAAACTAAAGGTGAAACCATTAAGACCTTAGGTCTTTTACAGCCTTTATCCATCCCTATCTAGCATTGGTAGGAGGTTTCCACATATTTAATTATGAGGACCCCATGGTCTTAGATTAAAATTTATATCATGGTACTTTTAGATAGACTTACTAAGTATGTTCATTTTTGTTCCTTATCACATCTATTTTCTGCCAGTACAATAGCTTCTGCTTTTCTTGATATAGTTCAAAAATTGCATGGTGCTCCAAAGATCATTGTAAGTGATCGAGATCAAATTTTTACTAGTAATTTTTTGACTAAATTATTTTCATGTTTAGGTACGTAGTTGGATCATAAATCATCATATCATCCTTAATGTAAAGGAAAAATAAAGGTAGTCAACAAATGTCTAGAAGGGTATCTTCATTGTTTTGTTTCTAACAAATAGAATAAATTGGTTCATTAGATACCACTTTATGAATGGTGGTATAACACTTATTTTAATAATTATTCCAATATGTCTCTTTATGTAATTATCACCCAAATTTTCACCCTAAATAGGCTAGTCAAGCCTTCCCAAATTTAGAATAACATAGAAACACCTCATATGACATGGGTAATAATTCTAAGAGGTGAATCTATAGATTATGGTCTAGATCCCATGAAAAACACCTAAAAATAATCACTAACCTAATTTATTTGAATTAAAATGGATATAATTAGATTAAATCTTACTCTAATATAGGTGATGCACCAAGATAAACTCCACAACTACTTGAACTTGCACTATGGAAAATAACTACAAAACTGATCTAAAAATCTAAGATTTTTCTAGCAAAAATGTTTCAATATGAAGGTTGAATAAAATGTATATTTAAATGTGGATGAATAATAGGCTTGATAATGAGAACTAATAATCTCACTTATACTTAAAATCACACAAATCTTTTATCTACACATCACATGACCTTATATAAAGTAGATTACTCAAGCAAAACATAAAAGAGATAGATGAATGTAAGGAAAGAGAGTTATCACTTGTCATTAAACAACAAAAATACTTCACACAATGAAAGATTTGATAAATTTAAAACTAGTTTGAATTATTTATTCTAAATGAAAATTAGTGTTCAACTCAGTAGGGATTTTCCATACCAAAATGTGGATCCCTTATAAATGTCAAAAGGCAACATATATATAAAATGAAGAAGAGAGAGAGAAGGAGATACATTAGAGAGATCCAAGGAAAATTTTCAATCTTCACAAGATATTTAAAAGATGAAAATGAGTTATAGTTTTTAACAATATTCCTATTGACATGTGTTGATTTCTTTTTGTGATTGCTTCTTCAAAGTGGCATAAGAGACCATTCACTTTCCTTACTATGTAATCATCTCTAAAACTACCCCTATTAGCTCATAAATGTTGGTTTACAAATTGATAAACATTGAGTACCTAAATAAAATCCTTATGACCTCATTTACACTTTTAATCAGTTTTATTAACTCTTATGATGACATTTCAGTGGCAATCATCACACTACTCCATAGGTGTCTTAAATCCCACTAGTTTCATTGCACTTCTCCTTACTTGAGATATTTATAACTTGAATTAATATTAATTAGTGTAATATATCTCCATTTAATTCTTATATAATTCATATAATACTTGAAACAACTCATTTGGATCCATTAAACCCTCAATAAGACCTCATTTTACACCTTAAGCTCTCACTTTCTTCTAGTTCTTTTGAGCCCTGAAGACATGAAAAGATCCATGTGTGGAATAATGTATAGATGATATTTTAAAAATAATGGTATTTTTTAGTACCCAATATTCCATCATATCATCATGCCAAATTTCATGACCCAACTCTGAGTGGAAGTGTACTTATTCACTTGGTCTCTCTCATCAATTAGGTCTCTAGGCCTAGAAACTAAGATTTTGATACACAAACCTCCCACATGTGTGAAACTTTCACTAAGTGTTTTATTTAATTTCAAAATATTATTAAAATTATCCATGCAAAATTTGGGCTTATGATACCTTGTGTAGATAAGTAAACAATGAAATGGCAAAAAAAAACTAGCCTTTCACAAGGCCTTTTCACACTGCCTTCAATAATCAGATCTATAGGAGCACTTTTAGGGTTACATGTAAATATTTTTGGACCTAAATAGGTATAATACACATAAATATATCCTACCCAATGGTTTTCATATATGTATGAGGTCAACAACCTTGTTTTGAGATCAAATCTTAATAAAAACATAGCATTTATTATGCCCGTATAGGTGTGAGTACAAACAAGTGTCATGGTGAGTACATGACTAGATATATAAATCATGTTTAGGTGGTTTAAATATAAATAAAAGCCATTTTATGAATTTTTTAATCCAATCTTTCTCATCAGGTTCTTATTAGGGTATCAGGAGGGTTTAAAGTAGTTCAGGTTCTTAATGATTATTCATAAACCCTAAGGCTTAAAATACTAAAAAAATGCCATAAAATTCAAGTGAAAAAGTGTCCTTAATTAACCCTAGGCTCTCATGTTCCCGTGAAACTTTTCCATATAGATCTGAGATTGATAAATTGCTCTTTGAGTCTAAAATATGCCATTAGAGAGTGGTCTATAATCTTAACCATTATTCATGAAGGTTAGGGAGCTAAGATAATAAATAATAATATAGGATTAAAGTATATATAACCATTCACCATTAATTCCTAAAAACCATTTTACCCTATGAAAAATGTCAAGGTCACACTATGTAAGAGAAATACTATCTTGAATTGTAGTCATGCACTAGAAGATCTTGAGAATGTCTCATAGGCCAAATTACCTCTTTTATTGACTTTATTTGATTATTTATTCCATTATATAGTATATACCATATTTTTAAAACTAATTAGTGTCTTAAATTTCTCAATTTACCCTCAATAAAACAATTTTCTCATGATTGTACACATAGGCATGTGTATGTGATCTTAAGCTTACTAGGTCTAAACAGACCTATCAACATTTGCACCATCTTTATTGACCCTGGAGATCATTTAGGGTCATTATAACAATATATAATCACTTATAACTAATTTTATTCTTCCCACATACCTCTTCTCTAACCAAACCAAGTAGGCACCCTCTCACTCTAGGAAAGATTATAGGTGCCAAATCAATCATGTCTACAGGGGTTGAAGTGAGTCTATATTAATCACTTTATTTGATCATTATTTTATATTTATTTGACATATAATTACTTTATTAACTTACTCACCTAAACTCTAATTATAATATTATTCATTGTATCTTATTTTCAAGTTTGAAACCAACTTAAGCTACCTATGCAGACTTATTGGTGATAGTGGGGTCTTGTACATGTTTTAGAGTTTAGGACCTTTTATACAAATAAATATTATTATTTAATGACATTAATCATAGTTTTGAGAGTTTAATGTATTCCTTTGACCCTCTGCAAGCTCTCAAGACCTCACATCTTCACAAACACACCCCTTCTCTCTCATTTATGTTTAAGACATGGTTGTAGGTGATGGTTGAGAGTATTTCTAGTGTTTATATTTGAAACTTGGCCTTATTTAGATAGATAATTTTTAATTTGATAGTAATTTAAATTCATTAAATATTCCTTCACATTTAAACCTAGCTCTCTAAAATTTTGTTAGCACTTTCTTTTGTTTGATCAGACATGTATGTTTCCTTTGTTTAACAGATAATAGACCTATTTGGGTTCTTTGATTTCTCAATGCATTTGGTCATCAAATTAGAGAATTATAATATATATATATATATATATATATATATATATATATATCCTTTATTTTCCATATTTCATGTTGACTCAAGGCTTCACACTACTCAAGTTTGTCGTTCTAACTATAGGTGGTGATTAGATATCTTGAACATTAAGTCTTGAAACCACACTTCACTATTCGTGAACCTCTCCACATTTGGAAACACCACAATTGAATTCATAATTTAGGTCTTCAAAAACCACTTTTGATACATGTTACAAAACATTTCTCATGAAATATAGATCTACAGGTCTACAAACTTATAGATCTACATTTTTTTATAGTTTAAGCCTTAAATGGTGTGATTTTGATCTTTTTGAGCATGATATAATTTGACTCCTCACCTATATTATGAGTTAAATACTCTCATACACCTCTGATAGTGTAGGATTGAACCTTTTTACTCCATTCTTGTAGGTAAATCCATAACGTAGTCTTTAATCTAGGATTATGAATACCACTTCCAGGATGGGTACAGAATAGCAAGTCATCTTGGAGATATTTTGATGGAATGGGAAGATGGTGGAAAAAGTTCAATCATCACCTTTATGCATGAAACTTTTCAAATCCTATAAAACTTCAAATGTAGCATGTGACATATCTCTCATGGAGGCTCTTATTGAAGTACTTGATGTTCACACCTACCAACCTATTGGAGTTTGTTTAAATATGATTTTACATATCTATATAGACCTCATAAATTACTCATCATCATCCAATGATCTCCAAACTACATGAATTTGATGCAAAACATGAGCTTATCGGGTTTACTAAGAATTTTTGAATGCCTATCTTGTTAGTGATGGTTCATACAACTTAGCCTTTAAACCCTAAAATATTTTCATTAATCTTAAGTCCATGAGCATTCCATATTATTCCTAATAACATTTAATTGAACTCCTTTGCATGTTCATGAAATAAGCATAAATTTTTAGCTTTCTTGAGTTTGTGAAGAGCTCGACTAGGCTTCTGACTATTTTTATGCATTTGTTGACCTCTCAACACCTATGTAAGCTCATTTTACATGTAGATAATTTTAAAATCCACTATTATATACATTTTTAGCTAAAGGTGTATCCATTTGGTCATATAAGTGACTTAAAACTACTTTATTTTGCATGATTCTCTATCTTTGGATGTTAGACTACAAGTTTATCTTAATCTAACCATCCTCTAACCACTTTATGACACCATACACATTATAATATATTTTTTAATTTTTTCCATTTTTTAAATTACATACCATTCTTCAAATTGGTGTAGAAAGTGACTCAAAGACCTTGAGATGTATAATAAACATGGTAGAAGACTAATGCATGACTATTTGACCTTGAAGGTATGACAACAACTAATAAATTGACTCATCACAATGATATAACCTTGAACACACATGAATAATTAACATTAGCTCGTGAATGACCTTTGAAGACTATATAAATTCATTAAGAGACCAAAACCTTAATAAATGTTAAACAAGGATTAATTAACCACTTTAAAACCATTACAAGACCTAGGTGACTTGTTTACAATCTTGGATATCCCTATGAAAAAGTTTCAAACTACAGGGGTTATCCATTTTGACATAGGGGTCAAAATTGGTCAATAGGTATCACTCTTGATCCATCACTTCATATTTTATAGTGCATCTTAAGGTTTGAGTTGTTGAGGAACATATTCACCATCAATATAAGGTGTTAGTCAATTTATAGGAAAATTTAGCTATGTCACAAAATAAAATGAAGTAATAAGTAAATCAACACCAAAATGAGAAACAGTTTTCATATAAAATTGGGTCTTTGTGCATTTATAAACATATAAGTAGATGTATATGAAACAAAAAAAAGGATAAAATGATGTCACCTAAGTATTATATCCTTTATCATATCTTTCAAAAAATTGGTAGTGTGGCTTACAAGTTGTAATTACCTCCATCCACTCACATACATCTGATATTCCATGTATCTTTCCTAAAGAAGGTAATTAAACATGGATTTCTTACTTAGACTAATTTACCGAAATTGTCTGAAGAAGGTTGATTCATTCTAGAGCTTGAAGAGATCTTTCACACATGCACTAGGAAACCACAAACCAAATCCATTAAGGAGTATTTGATCAAATTGAAGAGCTTGCATTCTAAAGATGCAACATGGGAGGATGAAGTGTTTATACAATAATATCCTAGTTTGATTCAACATTAAGGATAATGTTATTTTTAAGATGAGGGGCACGTTACATCCTTAACCTATAGTGCATCTAGAGATATGTGTGGCTGACTTATAGCTTTCACACCTTCATATTATCTTGTTGCTTTTCACTATGTTCTTAGTATGGTCAAACTAAGGAGTAACATTAGCTAAGTAGAGTATATATAGGAGGTATTGGTTAGTATTTTATCATCATATTGCCAATTCTATTCTTATTTCATTTTTGTGGAGTTTGACCCCTCAAAGTGGCTCGATCATAATATTCAAGTATTCTACTCTTCTAAAAATTATTGTTACAAATCTATTTTATCTACTCTTAATTCTATGATATATAATTCTATTATGAATCATCTAAGTAATTTCATTACACTAATCCTTCTTGGCTTGCTGGAGTTAGATTTCTTATGAATGTTTTGGGGCCTGCCCATGATTTACCAAATAATTATGACACGTTATACCCAAAATACATACCTAATGGTATTCAAGATGTTGGATAACATATTCAAGCCTTCAAAGATGCCTTTATCCAAACTTTGGTTTAACATGAGGATGTTTCCTACCAGTTTTTACCTTACTCCTTGGGAGAAGTTGTTTATGTTTGGTATCTTAGATTGCCAAATGGGTGTATCACCTCATGGGATCATCTATAAATAGTATTTATGAAGAATTTTAGGCTATCCATTGATTCGATCATCATATAACATCACTTTATGTTTGCCCATAGGGAACCAAATTAAATAGTGTCTTTTATTCCAATTTCCACAAGTTATACCAAAGGTTGAAAGACCCATACACAGAGACATAAGTGGTTGCCATCTACCCTTACCTTAGGGATTTAGACTCAATGAAATCAATGTTTCTTAGGATAACCCTGAAAACACTTACATATTTATCATTAGCCTATAATGAAGATATCAATATTAAATAATAGATGGTGATACAAGTATATGAAATTGGCTTATTACCTTCATTAGTCCAAATGGGTGATTATAATCAAATTGTAATGATCAATCAGACTCTTAAACATAATGCTTCATTGATTAACCCAATATCATGTGCTATGTATGGAATCTCAAATCCATTATAGAATGTAATGCCTATTAATTATATGCCTAATGTTCAACCTTACTTGCCTCTAAATCACATTATGTTTTAGACAAATAATCAATAACTTGTTTCTATCATTTAAAATAAATATGCTACCAAGCCTAGCATGAGTGGTTAAATTTCCTCTACTAGAAACCAATAGGCTATCCCATCATTTCTAAAAGAATATACACCTATAAACAACACCCATAACCAAACATATCCTACTACCCTTATGTTTCTATCTACTACTACACTATGTCTAACCCATAACTACAAGTAGGAAATTAACCAAATGATATTAAAACAATTATTTCAAAGGTTAAAAAATGACATGGTCAATTTTCATAGGAAAGTGACTCAAAATACTCACTAAAATGTCAATAACCCCACATAAAATAAGAATTTCAACTTCCATATAACCAATAGGCAATGGAACATGAGGCCCAATAATGGAGGAGTGCCTAGTTTGTTTGATAATGTAAATTAGAATAATAAAAATAATGTCTCAAATATAGTGCACCTAGTTCCCAATTCACTCTAGCCTCAAACATCTTTCAAAAGGAGATGGAAAACCTTGAGATATTACTTGCATCTGATAATGATAGCTCCAACCAAAATAGAGGAAACCCTAGTATAAATTTAGTCTTGAAAGCTTATGAGTTTCCATTCAATATCAAAAATGAGCCTGAGGAAAAACCAAATGAGGTCCATGTATTTAAATAATTCCAAAAGGGAAACAACTATCAGTTGAAAAGTGAGTGCCAAGGTTTGTTAACTATCTCTACTCCTCTAAACAATACTCAAGTTCCACCTGATAAGAACTAGAGTAACAACCTATTTCCACCTAAGGGACCACCTACATCTTATCATCCTAGGATTAACTATACACCCCCACAAACTAGAAACTTTAAGAAAACTAAGGCAACATAACAAGCATTGACTTGATCCAAATTTATAACTAGAAAGACTTGTTAATAAAATAATTAACTATTCGTAGAGAGAAAGAAGCCAATAATATGACCGATGCGCTTGTTAAAATATATAAATAAATAACTAAAAATCCCCCTTTCCTCTTATCAATATGCATTTTTAATTAGAACTTACATAATTATTTGGTAGATTCAGATGCTTTTTGATAATGTCATGTCATATACATCTTACCAATAATTGGGTTTAACTCCTACAAAGTCAAATATAAAATTTATTCAATTGGAAAAATTATAAGTTAATGTTGTTAGTGAGTTGAACCATATCCACATGCAATTGACATCTAATCCTAGGGTGCAATAATTTATTAACATTTAGGTAGTGGCTATACCTAATGCTTATAGAATGCTTCTAAGCAGAGATTAGTCAAGAACACTAAATAGTTACATGTAAATTGAATTATCTCACATGTGGATCCCATGATGAGGAATACCCAATCATATCCTAATTGAGTGTGATCCTAAAATGACTCACATGATCATAAAGTATAAAAAAACTAATGAAGTCTTGTTTGAAGAGTCTAAAATTGGGGTCTATGAACTTGAGAAAGAGGTAGTAGCTTAAAATAAACTCTCCATTAACATGATGTTCATGTAAATAAATTTACAATTTGAGGAGTTAGATCAACTAGATGAGGATGATGTCCTCTCTTCACATGAGATACCTTCAATCCATTATGTTGTCACTGTTAGATTAATTATGATCCAAAGTTTATTAGTTTATTTTTTTATGTTTTGGTTGGTTCATAGGAATTGGTTACATCTCATAACCACCCATAAAATATTATATACCTTTTACTCTCTTTGTAATTTATTAACCCAAAATAAAACAATATCATATTTTTGAAAATACTTTATTCAAATGTAATTTCATTGTTATTTCTCCATTACCCCTGGGCCAACAATGGTATTAGATCTTAGGAAGATTTAAATGGAGTAAAAAAAGGAAAATTTTACAGTGCCATTCTAGTTCTATCAAAGCAGATAAAGGAGAAATTTTTTTATGATATTGACATGAGTTATGAGTAACTCTAGGTATTTTTATGGCTCTATTAATTTTCTCCTATAAACTTAAATCTTTATGGTGATCCAATATAAGAAATATTTCAATACCAATAGTGGTACAAAGATTTTATTTGTAAGAAAGAGAGGTTGTATGGTGATTTGAAACCCCTTTTTTATTCTCGTATATATAGAAACTACCAAGATATTTTAGTTTTTTCTTTAATGTAAGACAAATTTGTATGGTGGTTTTTTATCAATAGTATGTTGTAGCGATCTGTGTGGTAAATAGGATGTCAAATTAGTGTAGAAGTTAGAAAAATTAATCATATTTGATTAGAGACATAAAAATGGTGTAACCAGTTTTCCCATAGACATTTTTTACACTGATCTTTTCCGATAGCTAATTTGAAACAACACCAAGGATTGAAAATGCAATAACTAGTATGCAATGACATCTGTAATTATAAAAGTTCAATTTGCATATTTTATTATGATATAGACTCTAATTATACAATACATAATAAAAATAATGACTCCATACATCATTGGAGTATAACTAGGCTTATACGACATCTTCATGGTAATAAAAGTCTTAAAAATATGGCATAATATAATTTATGGTTCAAGGGTTGAATATATTAATTTTTCAATTATATTTTATGGCCTCCACCAACTACAGCTAAAGTGAAAAATCAATCAATTTTTGGAAGGTTTTTTTTTAATATTTACATGTTTTTTATAAAATCTAAAAATATGGTTTATAAAGTATATCTTGAATGATTCCACTCAAGTTTTTGGAGGAGAGTTGGTAATAAAGTTTTATAAGACACTCTAAAAATGAGGGGTCAAGATTTTAATTCTTTCCAAAAACACATTTTTGCTTTTTGGGAATATGCCTTCTTTGAAAAGAGTTTTTTCTCTTTAAATAAAAAATTGGGTTATAAATAGAAATCAAAAATATAAGGGTGGAGGTTGCATTAACACTTGCAACACTTGATGTAATTTTTGTGACCAATTAGTTGTTTATACGAAGGTGTTCATGTGACCATTATATTTATAGTTTTTTGGGCATTTAAAACATAATGGAATGATTTATTTTATATTTTTATGCTTTCTCATATTTTTACATCAAATCATAATGATAAGGATATATAAAGGTACTTTTTAGTAGAAATTGACACCTTCAAAATGTAAATTTTTATAAAGCCATCTCTTGATTATGATATCAATGAACACACTATCCTTTATAGGTCCCTTAGGATACTTGTGATTGACTAAGTGTAAGTGTCACAGTGGAGGTTGGAGGATACATTAGAGGATGGAGTACTATTACCCTCTCTAGTTAACTATTTGCTTAAAGTATGGGTTCAATGCTTGAATGGGAAATTTTGGCTTGTGTTTTTGCTTAGAATTCCATTTTTTTATTTCTATTTTTGATATTCATGACAATGTTAGTTATTTTTGTTTCTTTTGATGCATGGCTTCTCACCTCTCACCTCATAGGGGGATAATATTTAGGCATTGGTTAGACTTTGATCAATTGTTGGTGATAGCATGAGTTGATAGGGGTTGTTAATACTATTAGTGTTGAGAAAAGGTTATTAGCATTTGTTTGGAATCATGAAGATGTTCCATATAAAGTATGGTTTTATCACTTGGATGGGTCCTTATATGGGACCTTATCTGGGTCAATATAGTTAGACATGCTAGATCATGTTCTACTATAGTATGGTATGATAATCATCAGGGATGAGAAGGCCTTGATCATATTCATCAACCATTTTTTTCCATAACTCATAGGGGTGGGCTTCTTTATGAAGTGACATAGTTTTTGGTTAGTTATAGAGGTACAATGAACCACTTGTAGTTGAGATAGAGATCCTTTGATGACTTCAAAGTCATTGCTCTAGTTCATTCATATACTATACCCCTTTGGATGAAGGGGGGAGTTTATTGGATTAATTATTTTAGTTTTTTTTTAAAGTATTTTGCTCTATTTCATTCATATAAATTGGTTACATCCTATAATCACTTGTAAAATCTTATATAGCTTTTACTCTTTTTGTAATTTATTAACCCAAAATAAAACAATATCACATTTTTTCAAATACTTTATTCAAATGTAATTTCACTATTATTTATCCATTAACCTTATGCAAATAGTCATATCATATGAAGAGGTTAAACATGTTAATCCAAGTGAAAACAAGGTACTTATAATCTCTTTAGATGAGAAGATAACCATTCTAGATAGTTGTATACTTATTTCTACCACTGAGGATCTAACCATAATATCCTTATTAACTAAGAAACCAAGTGTGTTCTTAATTGAGTTTGAGAAAACTAATGGAGAGGTAAATATGGCAACAACACCTATTTATCAAAATCCTATATACACAAATGAAATAACTTGTGGATTCTAAAATTTGATGGCTCTAAGTCTGACAGTAGGTTTTTTGTTGATGTTGAGCTCATTAACCCATGAAGGAAGTCATACTTGGATTCATTATCATGTAATTTAATTTCACAAGAAACGTATAAGAATATGAGCCACTGGTTTATGATCTCCATTTTTTTTTAAATAAGAAGGTCAAGAATTTGAAGGTGCTTAGTGACTTATAATTGGTGGTCAAACAAGTAATAAGCCAATATGCTTGTAATGATAAGAATTTATCCATATAACATAGCTATGTGTGGAACTTTATAGAATATTTTGATGCATTTAATATTCAAAAAATTCCTCATAGAAAGAACTATACAATAGATGTATTGAAAATAAATAAGAGTACTCTAAAACCTATACTATCAATAACTTACAAGTTTATAAGGTTATCAGTGGAGTTAGTATCTACTCCTTCAGTTCTTGATAATATCAAGAACTTCTAAGTACTCAATGATGATCAATAGATCATTGAATTCATCACCAACATGGATGTGTTTGAATCCCATATTATAAATGAAGATGATAAACAAGACTTTGAACTAGATGAGGAAGGTGTGATAAAATCTAATAGTTATTAGTATACCTAAGGCCATGGTATCTATAGAACGACTATTTGACATGGATTACCAAGGAGAAAAGGATAAAATAGCCCCCACCAAAGGTATGTTATAGTAAAATTATAATTTAGGTAATGAAAATGAATTAAAAAATGTGTTTCTAGGAATAATAGCATAGAGAGAAAAAAATCGATTTTAAGCTCTAAAGGGCTTCAAATAGGTTATAACATAAAGCTATGAAGACTTGAAAGTGTTCAACACTTACATTATCAAACATACTATCCCTCTCAAATCAAGATTCAAACTATTCTATTAGAGGCAAAGTTTGATGAATCCATTTATAGAGCCATTGATATTTAAGGAAGTTCATAAATTGATCTTAGCTAGAATCATCTTTCTTATCAGGTACTCCACATGAGTGGCTAATCTTGTGCTAGTTTGAAATAAAAATGAGAGATAAGTCTTTATGTGGACTTTTGTAACTTGAATAAAGCTTCAAATAAATATAAATAGTCATTAAATCTTATAAATAGTTAATGACTCTAAAATGATTTCATTTATGGAAATCTATTATGATTACAATTAGGTAATGATCAATTATGAGGATCAGATCAAAAAAATGCTCACAACAAAGTAGGGTACATTCACATATAAAAGGATGTCATTTAGCCTAATAAATTAGGGTGTTACCTTCCAATGTTACATGGATATTACATTTAAGGATCTTATTAGCAATTGCAAAGTTATATTCATGGATGATCTAATTATCTTTTCCAAGAACTGGGAAGACCACATGAAATACTTGAGAGTAATATTGTAGAGGTGTAGAGATCATGGAATCTCCTTGAACCTAAATAAATGTATATTTGTGGTCATATATGCATATCCATAGACCCAAAGAGTGGAATCAATTCTAAAAATTCTATTACCTGGTAGTATAAATGAGTTGTAGTCATTATTGGGCAAAATTAACATCATAAAGAAGTTAATCTTGGGTTTCGTAGAGATAGTCTAACTTCTAAACAACATGATAAATAAGGATGCAAAAATTGAATAGACAACTGAATCACTTTTTCTCAAACTAAGACAAAAATTAAAAATACACTAATGTTTATCAGTCTTGATGATATGCAACCCTTATACATCTATTTGTTCCCTTCAGAGCACTTGAGTTTTGATGTTAAAACATGAAAGTTAAAAGATGGGTATGAGAGACTTGTCTCATTCATAACTTATCCATTCCATAATTCTAAACCAAGATACTTAATGATTGAAAAAAAAAAATTCATTAATCAAAAAATTTAATAAGTTTAGGAACTAAATTATCCACATCAAGGTATTTGTCATTATTCCTGACGTATCCATTATAATGAACTTTATTCATAATTAAAGTAATAAATCATAGGATAACTAAAATATATAATAATATATAATCCACTTCAAGGGGGAAAATTCCACTATATCTTAATAAGAATATAATTCATGAATATGATGATTTGAGTGAGCCACTCTCATCCATATATATAGAATTAATGGGGAGAGTCATACCCATTCATCACATCCTTACATTTTAATAATTTGGCCTAAAGAAATAATTAGATAATGAATGTAATTACAAAAGAAGAGTGTGCCATAGGTCCACCCACACATATCCCTATGGATCATATAAGTTAATGGATTAACATGACCCCCTCTTTAAAATAATGTTTCCATAAACATTGATTAAATTTGGATGTTGCTACAAAAAGGTGGTATCCTTTCATGAGGAATATTCTTCTAGTTGATCAAATACTCCTTAATCTCCCTAGTCCATAGTCATTTAGTGTATGTCTTAATGATATACTTAGGTTAAATAATGATTACTCCTTCCTCATATAGTTAAGTTAACTCAGTCTATGTAAATATGGTATGTCTAATCACCTTATTTAAGTAATAAACATGAAATAAGAGATGCATATGAGTATAATGGGGAAGATCCAACTTATATGCAACACCATCAATCTTCTGTATAATCTAATAAGGACCATAATACTTATAAGATATTTTTTTATCCTTTTTTTAATGGTTAGGGATAATTTATAATATGAATTTAGATTGACACAAATCACGTACTTCAAAATTCCTCTCACTATAGTGTTGATATGTTTATTTTTTCATTTGATTTTGTGTCATGGCTAAATTATCCCTGAGACTAGTGAGGAATTCTTTTTGGTGGTTAATGTGTTCTTACATAGCATGAACATTGATTTGGATCCAAAAAGATGAGGTGAGTGAAGAGGATTGGTACACATAGAGTGCCAAAAATAGAGACTTTTTATAAGAGACATGGAATGAAGTGTTATACCACCATTTAGCTAGTGGTAGCCAATGAACCCATTTTTATTGTTTAGCTGATGTAAACTAGAAAAGATAAACCTCAAGACCTTTTCTTGACCACCTCAGTTAGCCCCATTTAATTGAGTATGATAGGATGACCTATGGGATAATTTAGTACCTAAAAATGAAAATAAATTAGTCAAAAAAGTACTAGTAAAAATTGGATCGTGATCACTCATTATGATCTTGGGGTTACCATGTAGATTATGAATTATATATAATAAATAACTAGCTACTATACTGGCTATAAATGGTTGTGATAAGGGAAAAAAATTGGCATATTTTGTGAGTCTATCTAATATCACCATAATGACATTTTTACCATTTGATCTAGGTCAACCAGTTATGAAATCCATAAATACCTCCTCCCACTACTGGGTTAAAATTGATAAAGATTGGAGAAGACTTGGTGTCTTAATTATTCCCCCCTCATTTTTTTAGCATATCAGGTATTCAACCATAAATTTTTGTACATCCCCATTGAGTCCTTCCCAAATAAAACCCTTCTTGACTTAATTATAATTTTTTTTAAAACCATAATTCCTTCCTATTAAAGATGCATGAATCTATACAAGTATATTATGCTTAAGGGAATAATTCTTGCATAGGTATAACTGATATTTTTACCATAAGACATTTCATTTCCATTTAAATTTTTCTAAATCACTAGAATATTTCTAGATATTTTGAATTAGATTGTGTTTATCTAAGTAATTTCCCCATTTACATCTATCCTCTTCCACCCAATTATCTTTCCAAATGGTCATGACACACAACAATGCCTTTGTCAATTCATCCTTCTTGAATAGTGCATCAACAACCACATTATCTTTTCCTTTTTTGTAGATTATTTCAAATTCATATCCCAACATTTTATTTACCCATTTTTTTATTCTTTAGATCATAATTATTGTTCCAAAAAATATTTGAAACTATCATGATAAATCTTTACCTTAATGTGTCTACCCATTAGATGAGGCCTCCATTGTTTAATTGCATTAAGTATATTCATCATCTACTTCTCATAGATTGGTTTTAATTCATTCTTACCCTTGAGTTAAAAACACTTGAATGTAAGTGGTCTTACTTCCTATATGAGTACTACCCTAATTATAGATCATAATACATCATATTCAACAATGAATGTCTTAAAAAAAATTAGGTTAGCTACAACTAGAGGAGTACACATGGCCCTTTTTAGCCTCATAAAGGTTGTGGTGGATTTTTCATTTAAATGGAAATAGTCCTTATTTAATAATGTTTTAATTTGGATTGCTATGCTACCATGAATTTTCAAAAAGCACCAACAGTAACCTATTAAACCCAAAAAACCTCTATGGTTTTTGATAGATTTTGGTACCTATCACTTGATCATAGCTTTGATCTTTTGAGGGTTTACCTTGACTCATTCATGTGAAATAATGTGGCCCAAGTATTCCACCTATTTTAATCCAAAATAACACTTGAAGGTTTTTCATAAATTTTATGTTTTTCTAGAATGATCAAGACCTTGTTCACATGCTAAAAGTGTTCCACCCAAGTATTATTGCATATGAGGATGTCATAAAAAATACCAACACAATTTTTTGCAAAAATGGCCTAAAAATGGTGTTCCTCAAACTCTAAAATGTTGATGGTGCATTGGTGAGACCAAAAGGGATTACCAAAAATTCATAATGGAATTCATGAGTTTTAAAATTCATCTTATGAATATCCTCATATTTGATCTTAATTTAATTGTAATCAGAATGAATATATAATTTTGTAAAGTAGATATCTCTGTGTAACTCATCCAACAAATAATCAATTACTAGTATAGGGAAATTATATTTTTTAGTACACTTGTTAAGTTATTTATAATTTAGGCACATCCTTAAAGTATCATCCTTAATATTGACCATGACCAATTGGGATGAATAGGCACTTTGTCTATGTATAATGGTGTTAGCCTCCATCATCTCTTGTACCATATTTTTTATTTGACTCCTTTGAGTGTATGGGTATCTATATAGATGAATGTTGGGCATTTGACTACCAGGAAGAAGTTGAATGGAATGAAAATGATATATAATTGGTGGTAGTATTTTTTTATTGCTTTAAACATGGTTGAGTGGTCATAAATAATCCTTTGGAGATAAATATGTGTAGATATTTTTTATGGTTGAACCTCCATGGAGCACAACCTTACGACAAATCCTTCATCCCCTTTTTGAATAAGCTTCTAAATTTGATGATTTCTAACCAACTATGGATATTTTACTTGTATAACCCATAGTTCATAATCCATTAATTTATAATTAAAGTGCATGAAGATTTCTTTGAAATCCATCTCGATCATGTTGAAGGTTTTTAGTTATTGGACTCCTAACATAATATCTACTCCACTTATGGGAATAGAAAACATAATGGAATAAGATTATAGTCTCCTATTTCTAATTTGATATTATGCCATTTATAAAATTAATTTATTGTGTCCCCATCTACAATCATGAATTTAAATTCTTGAGTTTTATAAATGAAATAGTTTAAATGAGTGGCCAAATTATTGTTGATGAAATTATGTGTACTCCTTGAGTCAATCAACATTATTATTGACTAAATTTTATCCTAGGTTAAATTTAGTCAAACCCCATTGAATATTAAAAAAATTTATAAGGTATATTAGGTTTTAAATTTCACCATGGTTATTAATGAGGTCAAATAATATGTTTTTATCATTGTCACATTTGCCTAGTTGGTCTTATGTCATTTTATGTCACCTTTTGGTCATTATAATAAATTATATTATTTATTATCAAAATAAAAATGTTATAAGGATAAACCCAATGTAATTCTTATTAATTAATGTTATAAAACTAATTTTAAACTAAAATGTGGTAGGTTCAACATACAAACAAGAAGATCGTTTGAAAAGAAAGTCAATTTCAATTAGTATGAAATAGTGACTCATATGGAATTTGGGAGGATTTAAGAATATGTAATATCATCCCCATAGGTAATTTATAGACTTAGGAGGATTTTATATATTCAAATTTGATCAAAAATAATTTCTTTCTCTTATCGCTCTCTTGGACAGGTCCAGAAGGTCAAACAATTTGCACTTGGTATGGATAGGAGAAGAAGAATTGGACTAAGTTCACTTGGTGTATGTTATTATTCCTTATTTACTTACATTCCATTATCATAGTTATATGATTAATATTATATGATTCATGAACAATAACTAATATTGTTAGCACCTCCAAATTTCATGTACATCCCCAACGCCTCAATTTTATCATCTATTTATAGTGGTTTATGTGAACCAAGTGGTGTATGTGGTATTGAAAATAATGATAAATCATTTCATGTTAGATTTAGTATGTTTTTCATGTTTGAACATGAAGAGACAAGAAAAATCATCCTTGTGATTTAAAGAGTGAGCACCATTGAGAGCTAAGTACAATATTTGATAGTTGTAGGTGAGGATGTGAAATGGAAGTTTGAATAATAACTTGAAATGAATAACCTCAGTGTAATGTGAGTTTATAATCTCATTTTATTTTATAATCAAACTTGGTTTGAGGTCATAATGGATCTACATTCTCATTTTCAAATGTAGGAAAAGTACACATTGATTATGTATGTTTTAGAAGTTGTAAATGCCACTGATTTGTGAGAGAACCAAATTGTATGGATTTAAAATATCTATAGTAGATCTCCATCACCTTAAAGTCCCATGACATATTCTACCCATTCAATAAGAGGTCTAATATTTCCAAACATTGAGACTACTACTTAAAATCAAACCTAACGGAGACCTATAGATTTGTGTGTAGGTATTCAAAGCGTAGAGGCTTGATGATGTACCTTAAAGAAGTTATAAATCTTGGGATGTAGTGAGAACGCATTTTGGTAAGAATTAAAGATTTTGTGATGGCATTATAGGTGTGGAAGATCACCTCAAGTACCACCTAAAAGTGCAGAGTTGAGAAAAGTTTCCAATGAGCAGTTCTACCTTAATTTTTCTAAAAAAAGATCATACCCTATAAAATGTCATATGTTGGTGAAATTTGATGAAGTTTGAGTAATCCCTATGGTTCCATTCTTATAGCCTAGACATAGTAATAGCATGCCAATTTAATAAAGATTATTTTTGGTTAAGGTAGAATCATGTTTGAATGGTTCCAACATAGTCAAGTTTACAATGAAAACACTAATAAGCTATAATCCCATTATACCTAATGGACCTTGAACTACAGACCTATAGTGCATTAGTAATAGAAGAATGGTTATATGATCTCAAGATAGAGTGACTCCATTAAATTTTAAAGTGATATTATTAACTTAATTATAATCTAAAGGTATAAACATTGTTCTCAATCAATGTATCATCACCTATAGAAACCTATTGGCTTCCCTAATTGCCACATACAGTCTGATTGAGGAAATAGACTAGCTTAAGAAAATGAAGAGTGTGGGTTTAGAAAATTAAGTTGATTCATATCATGGATGAAAACATTTAGATAATTTTCATAGTGATAATATTACATTTTCATGTGATTCCCAAAGGTATAAAAATTGATTAATGAATGACGAATAGGTTTTAAAACCTCAAACTCGGTCAAGTTAAAACCCTATGTAGTCACAATTTCATGAAACTAGTTTTGATAATTTGAGGTGTAGAGGGATATTGGATCATGATAAAGTTTTGAAAATTATTAATAGGGTACTCATGACCTAAAAAATCCCTCCATAGTCTTGTTCAATTAAAATTACTAGGGGAAGTGTCCTCTATTTTGTCTCATACATAAAGCATTTCACAGTCATGCAGTCTATAAACCTAGTATACATGAATGGTGAAAGGATGAAAGGGAGAGATAAGGATGGTTATTTTATGTTGTATATAATTGAGGTAGATGTGAAAAAGTGTGTAAATCACCTACAATCATTGATATCATTCATAGTTTCTCACATACTCAAAAACATAGTCTAGGCCTATAACTAGGCATAAACCCTCATGGATTATAATGACAATTATATGATCATGTGATATATAAAAAAACTTATAGAACCTTCATAGGAGTGTCTAGGGTTCATGAGAATAATTATTTTATAGGTATCAATTCATATTAGTTATTTTAGGCCTAAAACTATCTCAAGGGTATCAAGTATGCAAGTAGAAACTCAATAAGCCAATTTATTTTGTTCATATCTGTACAAACAATGTGCATGGTGTCTTCAAAATTTAGGGATAGTTAAAGGGGGTCTTAAAATTTATATCAATGATTTTTTTTTGAGGTTTTAGAATCTAAATTTTATGAATCATCACTAAGAACCTAAATGACATAAAACCCTCCTAAAACTGTATATGAACCTGATATAGAAGGTATGAAAAATAATGTATCTATAAAAGGTCAATTGACCTAGAAACAAACTTGGTCCCATTTTTAACTCTCCTAGGATATCTACCATCTAGTTATTATTTACTATCACTTATACATACAAGTCTAATTTTGTGTTTTTTGAAAGATTTGAGGTGTTTTATATGTACATAAGGGAATTGATAGGTGAAGGCTATTGTGGAAGGTGTGTGGAGAATTTTTATAAATAATAATACCCAATTATCACCTTATTAATTCATGAAATTTTATCTACTAAGTTGGTCATTAGAGGTAGTCTTGAACAAGACATTGAGGAGTGTGACTACCTAAGTGTGATTGTGAGAAGTGTAATATTGAATCCTTTGAGGTATATTTGATAGACTAGAGGATAAATAGGTATTTATAAGGTATCTAAAACATATTAAAAAAAATCTCCTTGAACATATACAGGTCACCCTAGTGACAAATGTGAAAAAATAAGCCTATAAGGCTAATGAGTGATTACAAGAGAGTGAATGATAAATGGTACAAACAAGATCATTAGTTGAGGGGTGTATCATGATTTCAAAAATATTGATTCCATATTTTTAGGTAAAATAACATGTATAAATGATCCTTTAAGGTATTTCTAGACTTTCATGTGACTCTTCATTGAGAAAGGTAATTTCAAGAAGGATATGAAGGGTTTCTATGCCAACTTTAGGAGAATGATGTACTTCATATGGATACTTGTCTAGGATAACTTCATGACATATTTTCCAAATCTTCCTCTTTTATTGTAATTGGTTTTCACATCTTGACACTTATAATTGTGACTGTTAAACTTCACTTCATCTATATCCTCTCCTATGCTCTATATATTCAAGCAATTTTAGCATTATAAACAATCCATACTTGGTATGGTGAAGACCTGATGGTTTTCACATCTTATTTTTTCTTTGAATAAATTTTTGAAGTTGATTTAGTCTTTGAAACTCTTGCCTAATTATATCAAGTAGTGAATTTGGATGACAAGTATTGAATGTCTTCTCCTTGCTTCTATTATGCTCTTGTATGCATTATGTGAGTAGTAGCATTTATTATAATAGGTATCCTAAAGTGCATGCATTTTTTAATTATATTTTGAATTGTGAGAGAGATTACAAATTTCTAGGATCATACCTCCTTTTTACCCACCTATAGATATGCATAACAATCTACCTCCATGTAGAAACACTTATTCTAGAAGAACATTGAGTTGAAGTCAGTTTTAGTAGTCTTCATTCTTAGTGCAAATGGAAGTATGTTTGTGGAGTTATATTTAGTGTATCACTTCCACAAGTGTAGGTTACTTTAAATTTCATTCTTCCTTTTTTAACCCCAAGAGTGAATATCTTAATTTAATGTGTGAGCCTAAAAGATAGATCAAGGGATCTAACCCTTTCAAATCTAGAGATTTACCTCTTGTAGTAGCTTACATAATTGTATATATAACTCCATGTTATCCCAAATTTTATAAGGTATATTCGAATTCTCATGGGTAATTTTTTTTTGATATAATAGTTCTATCATGCGTAGTGGGACATGAAGTCCAAGAAGGTTGTTCAAGGTGGATGATGGTCTAGAATATAAGGAGGTTGTAACTATCCACTTCTTGTAGTATATGGCAACTCCAACATTTGAATTTTGGTTTTAGTCTAGTGCACTATTTCATTCCTAAGGTAAACATAAGATCTCTTCCTAAATTCATCCTTTTTGAATTATAATATCTTCCTCATTATTCATATAAATAAAATATATTTGATAACACCCATCCTTATACAAATAAGTCATACCTTTCTAAAAAACCTATAAGAAAGTTCTTGATTGTTCAATTATTGTAAAGTCCTAAAACTACCATGGAAAGGAACCTACATTTTGTTGCCTTAAATGGATATATTATTCTAAGACTTGCCCACTATGATGACATTCCCATATATGACCTCAATATTGTTCCCTCATATATTGGTGAGACTACCATTACCCTTATTGAGTATATTAGAAACATTACTAACTTCTAAAATATACATAAAATCATTAAGAACATAGAAATCAGGTTATTGGTTGTATCTTTCAAAGGAAAATCTCTTAACTAGAATGACATTTTGGCACTTGAATCAATCACTACATGAGATTATTTGTGAGATGCTTTGAGGAGAAGATTTGAATACAAGAGTGAAAACTTGTCATTAACTGAGTAGATGACCAACATAAAGAGAGTACCTCAATAATTCATTCAAGACTTCAACACAAGATTTCAAAATACATGGGATAAGACCCCAATCTTGGTAAGACCCAAAACTCACCATGTTTTCCTTTACTATATTAAATATTTTTATAGTGATATTGATATGATGATACAATCAATGGGGAGGATCACATTGCATAATGCCTATGAATGGGCCATAAGGATATAAAATTATTTGATTCATGTTGGTAATACTACCCCAAGACCACCTATCCCTATATTCCCCAATTTTTAAACCCCTACACCTGTTGTTGCTCCCATTCCTACATTTAAACATAATCATATTTCCCTTAATCAACCAAGTAAGTCTAATAAGGTAGAAATAATGAGATATATGAAGCAAGATATCTTATGTCTCAATAATTCCATACAATAATAGAAAGTAATGACTTTCCAAAACCACTATTATCATTATTTTTCCTAACCTAACTATCAAAGTAATAGACCACCCTTTCTAGGTCATTATCAAGGTTAAGAATAGCTAGTTCAATCAAAATCCTATAATGGTTATAATCCCAATGCTTATTCCACCTCAAGATCATTAGTGCTAACTCAAAATAATCTTGAACAATAGAATTATGATTAACCTTCATGGGATCAACCTCATGATACATATACCTATGTCAATGAGTCCTTCAATCAAGCCTTAATGGAAAATTTGGGAACAATGCCATCCATGACTAAAGATGAGGTACCTAATGGGAGAGATAATAACGGAAAGAGTGCTCAAGTGGGGTCTAATTTGGTCAATTGGTAGTAAGATGACTCATGTGTTGTGAATTATCAAGGTAATTTAGGTAAAGATGTAAGTCCTATAACTGCAAACACAAGGGCAAAGAGAAAGGCAATTGAAGAGGTTCAAGGGGATATTAATGGTCAATCAATGAATGTTCAAACATACCCAAGAGATGGTATGTGTAATGCAGTTGTAAATACACAAGTTGTTAAAAGAATTTAGAGTGTTAGGAACTCTGTCACACCTCAGAATTCTCAAGGTATAGGTAGTATTATTCCTACTAGTGGACAAGTAAAAGTTAGTGGCTCTTTTATTAAAATTGTAGACAAAATGAAGAGGTCTCTTGTGAATGTATCAATGTGTCTTATATTAGCAATACCTACACAAGCATACCTACTTCAAGAAGAGTTTCCAAGATTATTTTGTCAACCAAATATCCTAGTGGGAAGGAGATAACCCTGACAAACACTTTTAATCCTAGTGAAGGATAATCAAATAAAGTTGAAAATGTAAACAAACTTCCTTCATTCTATCTCTACATCACCATTGGTTATGATTTGGTTCATAATTGTCTCATTGATAATGGACCTAGTACTTGTGTCATGATTAATCAAGTAATTGATAATTTTAACTTGAAGTATGAGCCTAATTCTAAAGGAGTGCTATAATTGGATGGGTCAGCTACCAAGATAATTGACATATTCAAAGGTTTGAAAATTATTTTTCATGTTTGTCCTAATTTCACCATTTCTTAAGATGTTATGGTTGTATATGTGCCACCTCAGTTTTCACTTTGTTTTTTAAGAGAGTTCACTACTAAGATTAGAGGATACCTAACTTCATATTGGTCTTATATGGCATTTGGGACTAGGTATGGTGCTAAAGTATCAATCAAATATGAACCAATATCTAGTTTTTATGTAGATCCATATGTGCCTTATATATAATATGAATTTCAATGTCATCAGTGAATAAGATTACACTAGTTATTAAGAAACTCTAACACTCCTTGATGGCACATCTGATTTGTACCTTAATAAATGGGAAGTTGAGTAATATGGACTTGAAGAAATAAGCCTTGGTACTTACATCCTCCATTAAGAATGTGATCGAGCTCTTAAATTAGTTTATAATGAAACTCTATAAAAAGTCTCATGGGGTAATTGTCTTTTACACATGGATGATGATGTTCATATCCTAGCTATGATAAAGTATGACAGTCCTAGTGAGCAGTTAGTTTTACTTGTCAAAGAAGATAACACTCATGAACATGAACCTAAAAAAGAGATGGATGATATGTGTCAATAATTCCATACCATTGTGTATAATTTTAAATAAGTAAAAGGGTCTATAACTCTTTAAATGGAACATAGATCAGATGATGAAGTCAATCATGCATCCAATGAGCACAAAGAAGTGTGTGGAGTCTCTACCGATAAATCAACAAATTTGGTAGACCATGAAATATTTGAGGAGTAAAAAAAGATTGCCTTGACGAATCCCAATAGAATACATGTCATGTTTTAGATGCATTTCAATTTGGGAAGGTTGTGATGATTCCCAATGATTAGATTGAATATTTCCAAGTAGAGATGACAAAGTCCAAATAGGTTGCAAGCTTAAATAATCCTCTTATAAATCTAGATGGAGTGTTCATGAGAGCTTCAAGTGATACACTTGTAGTCAATAAAATATCTAAAAATGGTAAGTCATTTGACTATCTCCATAAACAAGTGTTCATTGACAAGTATGCATCATATGATGGATTGTTTTCATTGAGCGATAGTGATGCAAGTAGAATTATCTTTAACCCTAGTTAAATCAATGAATAATTAACTTTCACCTTAATTTTTTTGAGGTCTTGTACATATAGGGATAGATGTGTTTTTTCATTTGAGTTTTTGTGTGTTTTTAGTGTCCTTTCAGAGGCATATCAATGTCAATTTTAGTATATGGGTGACTCCATTGCCCAAGGATAGGGGAAGGAAACTAATCCCTAGCATAACATGCATGCTACCCCTAAGAAATCTCCAAAATGTTGACTAAATTTTACCCTAGGTCAAATTTGGTCAAATTAAATTTCATATTAAAACTTTTCATAAGGTCTAATAGGTTTTAAATATTCACCATGTTCATTAATGAGGTCAAATAATATGTTTTTATCTTTGTCACATTTGCCTAGTTGATCTTATGTCATTTTATGACACCTTTTGGTCATCAAAATGAATTGTCTAGTTTATTATAAAAATACAAATGTTTCAAGGATGAACCTAATGTAATTCATATCAAGGAATGTTATAAAATCATTTTGAAACTAAAATTTCATAGGTTTAATGTACAAACAAGAAGATCATCTAAAAAGAAGGTTAGTTTTAATTAATTGTTTAGATTAGTGACTCATATGGCATGTGGTAAGATTCAATAAGATGTCATGGCATCCAAAAAGGTAATTTTTAATAGCAAGAGGCTTTGATAGATTCAAATTTGACCAAAACTAGTTTCTCTCTCCTATCACTCTCTTAGACATGTCAAGAAGGTTAAACATTTTGCACTTGGTATGGACAGGAGAGGAAGAGTTGTATTGAGTGCACTTGGTAGATGTTATTAGTCCTTGTGTAATTACATTCCATGGTCATATTTATAGGATTAATGGTATGTTCTTCATGAATAATTACTAAGATTGTTAACACCTCTAAACTACCTATACATCCCTAGAACCTTAGTTTTCTCATCTATTTGTAGTGGTCTATGTGAACCAAGTGGTTTATATGGTATTTTATAACATTCTCACTCATTTCATGTTAACTTTAGTATGTATGTGAACATGAAGGGACATGCATAATCATCCTTTTGCTAAGAGTGAGCACCATTGAGAGTTAAGGATAATATTTGATAGTTGTAGGTGAGGATGTGAAATGGAAGTTTGAATAGTAACTTGAAATGAATACCCTTAGTGCAATGTGAGTTTCCAATCTCAGTTGATATTTTAAACAAACTTGGTTTGAGGTCATAGTAGATCTACATTCTCACTGTCATATGTAGGTAGAGTACATATTGAGTATGTATGTTTCAAAAGTTGGAAGTGTCACTAATTTGTGATAGAACCAAGTTGTATAGATTTCAAAGAAAAAAACATATCTCCATCACCTTCAAGGCCTATTATATATTCTACCCATTAAATAAGAGGGATAAAATTTCCAAATAGTGAGACCACTACTTACAGTCAAACCTAATAGACACCTACAAATTTCTCTGTGAAGGTAGTTAAAGTGCATAGGCCTGATGATATGCCTCTAAGAGGATATAAGGCTTGGGATGTAGTGAGAATGACTTTTAGTAAGAATTGAATATTATGGGATGAAACTATAGGTATGGAATATCACCTCAAGCACCACCTATAGGTGAAAAGTGGAGAAAATTTACCAATGAGTTCTTCTACCTTAACTTCTTTGAAAAAGGAACCTGCCCTATAAAATGTCATATGTTGGTGAAAGTTGATGAGGTATAAGTGATTCCTATGATCCATTATTTTAACCTAGACATTGTAATAACATGAAAATTTAATAAGGATATTATTTTGTTAAGGGATAAGGATGGTTGAATGGTTCTAACTCAACCAAGTTTACACTAAAAACACTTAGAAGCTACAGTCCCATTATAACTGATGAACCTTGAACTGTAGACCTATATTGCATTAGTGATAGAATAATGCTTGCATGATCTCAAAACTGAGTGACTCAATTCAATTATAAGGTGACACTAGTGAATTTAGGATAAACCAACATTGGAAACATAGTGCTTAAGTAATTTATCATCACCTAAAATAACATATTGGATTCCCTAATTGCCACCTACAATTTGACTGAAGAAACAAACTAGCCTAAGTGAATGGAGAGTGAAATTTTATGAAGGTAATTAGAGGTATAACATGTATGATGAAATTTATATCAATTTAATAGTGATAATATCAAATTTTCATGTGATTCCTATAGGAAGGAAAACTGAGTGAGTGGCATCTAGGTTTTAAAACCTCAAACTCAGTCCAGTCAAAACCCTATGTAGTCACACCTTCAAGAAGCTATTTTTGAGAATTTGAGGTGTATAGGCATATTGGAGAATTATAAAGTATTTAAAAATAGTGTATAATGTACTCATGACCTAAAAAATACCTCCATAGTCTCCTTTAGGTAACATGAATAAGGGAAGTGTCCTTTATTTTGTCTCAGACATGAGGCATTTCATAGTCATGTAATCTACAAACCTATTATACATGAATTATGAAATAATTAAAGGGAGATCCAAAGATGATTTTTGGATGTTTTATATAGTTTATTTGGATGTAAATAAGTGTGGATAAGTACTTATAGTCATTGAGATCACTCACAGTTGGTCATAAGCTCAAAAACATAGTCTAGGCATGGTAGGCCTAGAACTAGGCATAAACCCTCATGGATTCTAATGACACTTATATTATCATGTGATAATCAAAAACACTTTAAAAACCTTCATGGGAGAGTGGAGATTTGATAATAATCATTATTTTTAATGGAATAATTTAGATTGGTCATTTTTGCCTAAACTTGTCTGAGGGGTATCTAGGATATAAACAAGAACTCGAGAAGCTAATTTATTTTGATCATACCTATATGGACAACATGAATGGTGCCTAAATAAGTTAGGGATAGTTGATGGGGGTCATAAAATTTATCCCAATGGAATTTTTTTTGGGTTGATCATCTATCTTTTATGAATCATAACTAAGAACCTAAATGACCTAAAACCCTTATTTGAACCCAATAAAGAAGATATGAAGAATAATTTATCTATAAAAGTTAAATTGACCTATAAAATGACTTGGGCCCATTTTTAACTCTCCTAGGCTCTCTACCATGCAATTAATCTATACTATCCCTTATATGGATAGGTCTAATTCTATGTTTTTTGTAGGATATGAGGTGTTTTATAGGTACATAAGGGAATTGATAGGCAAAGGATATTTTGGAAGTTGTGTGGTGACTTTTTATAACTCCTAATACCCAATAATCACCTTATTCATTCATAAAATTTCATCTACTAATTTGGTCATCATAAGTAGCCTTGAAAAAGATAGTGAGGAGTGTGACTACCTAAGTGTGATTGTGAGAAGTGTAATATTCAATATTTTGAGGTCTATTTGATAGAAAATAGGATAAATAGGTCTTGATAAGGTTTATAACACATATATAACGAATATAATTGAACATATATAGGTCACCCTAGTGACAAATGTGAGATTCAAGCCTCTAAGGGTAATTAATGACTGCAAAAGAGTGAATGACAAGTGGTGTAGAGAGGATCATTAATTGAGGGGCATATCATGATTTTGAAAATATTGATTCCATATTCTCAAGTCAGAGAACATGTGTCAAATATCCTCTAAGGTAGTTATGGATTGTCAAGTGACTCCTTATTGAGAAAGGTAATTTTGAAAAGTATATGAAGGGTCACTATGCCAACTTTAGGAGAATGATGTACTTCAGGTGGACACTTGTCTAGGATAAATTCATAGCCTATTTTAAAACTCCTCTTTCATTTTAACTAGTTTTCACATCTTAACACTTGGAATTGTGACTATCCAACTTTACTTCTTTGTCCTCTCCTATGCTCTATATATTCAAGTCATTTTGGCATTGTAAGCAATCCACAATTAGTATGGCAAATCCCTATTAGTTTCGACATCTTTTTTTGCCTTTGAATAAAGTTATAAAGATGATTTAGTCTTTTAAACTCTTACCTAAGTATGTCAAATAGTGTATTTGGATGACAAGTGATGAATGGCTTATCCTTACTTCCATTTTACTCTTGTATGCATTGTGTGAATAATATCATTTATTCTAACAAGTCTCATGAATTTTATGAGTTTGTTAAGTATATTTTGGTGAAAATTTGGGCTATAAAACTTTTTATCTTTTGTTTCTTAAGGAAACCCATAACTTTAATGGTTTGAAGAGTGTTAATACCTAAAAGTGCATGACATGATATAGTTGGTTAGGATTCTTTAGATTATATCTCTGGTACCTTTTTCTCTTCACTTGATGCTTCCTCATTATCCTATTACTCATTGACCCATTCAATGTAGAATAATTTCTTCTCAACAAATTTATGTCCTTTGCTCCATTTTTTTATCATAATTGAAACATAAACCTTTCATTTGTTTCTTTTTAACTTTTGATGTGTTAATTTGGTAGGTTGAGGGAATGATGGTGATAAGTTGATATGATATTTGATGTTTATGAATGAATATCTCTTAATAGATAAAAAATTTCCTCTACCCTACGAGCCTTAAGAATATATTCATATATAGTAATTGGATTAAACATGCATACATCATGTTCAATGTGGTCCTTGAGACCTCCAAGAAATAAGTCATTTAGGTGTTCCTTAGGAATATTATCCATGTGCAAAGAGAGGTTTCAGAACTGATGAACATAATCCTTGATTGATATTTTTTTCATAAATTTTAAAGTTGACTAAAGTGGTTAGAACTCACATTATTTATATATTATAGTTTTAGCTCCCTTGTAAAACCATACAAATTGAGATTGAGAGCCTTCTTCTTTTGAGTACACAACCATATATACTAAATGAATTATCCTAGTTATAGATATATTTATTCCATGATCACATTTTTGCCTCTTGTAATCTAGTGCATATAAAAAAATATCCATTTTATTGATCCAAGTGACCGGATCCTTCCCGTAAAAATTTTGAATTTCCACTTTTTGCATCATATTCCTTGGCTGCAAGGTACTTGGATTTGGATTGGGATGGAAAAAATATCTACTCCAATTATCTTTTGTACTAGTGATATGTGGTTTTTTTTTTAATTATTCTTTAATTTTATCACCAATTTTATTAAGGTAGCCCACATGGTCTTTATTTCCAAATGTATTCCTTGAACCTCATATTGTATGTTATCCATATCATACTCTAGTTGTCTTACTTTATGATCTATCATAGAAAATTATTGAAAAATTGATTTAGTAACTCCCCCTTTTAACTCCATATCTTATTTATGATGAGTTTTACCTATAGTTTCAACACCCTTGCCTTGGCCCCTAGTTTCTAGTCTTGCCATAACAAGGCTTTACAATGTTGAGCATGATTGTCACCTTTGGCCTAGAAGTTTTTACACTAATGTCAGACTCAAATCATTATTTACAAATAAGAAATGCTCGCTAAATTTTCTTAAGCTTTTCAAAAATGTAATAAAATTATAAAAAATCCTTAAATTATAGACTATAGAATGATTTTATATAATAAGTCCTTCAAAATTAATTTAAAAATCTAGAAAAAAATATTGTTAATGCCTTATATGATGGTTTAACTATAGAAAAAAATTAATTAAAAACATAATGATTTATGAGATACATTGGAAAAAAATTCTTTTCTAAAATCAATGCTCTGGTACAACTTTTAATGAACTTTATTCATAATTAAATTAATAAATCACAAGGTAACTGAAATATAAAAGACCATATGATAAGCCACTTTAAGGGGGAAACCTCCAAAATATCTTAATAAGAATATAATTCATGACTATGATGATTTTAATGAACTACACTCATTCATATATATATATATATATATATATATATATATATATATATATATATATATATATATATATATATATATATAATTAATGGGGAGACTCAGACCCATTCATCTCACCCTTACATGTTAATAAGTTAGCCTAAAGAAATAATTAACTAATGAATGCAATTATAAATGAAGAGTGTGTCATAGGTCTTTCCACACATATCCCTATGGATCATATAGGTTAAGGGATTGATAGTTGTAATGACCATGATAATGTAAAATGAGTTGGGTGAATGTAGAGGCAAGTGGATAACTATTCTCTAAGATTTTGACCTAAAAATCCAACCAATGAAAATTGTATAAGGTCAAGGACTCAGTAAGATGATGGCTGAAGTAAACCCATAGATCATTTCCTAATAGTAAATGCTACAAGATATTTGTTGACCATTTTTTGCCCAACAGGCCAAAAAATCAGTCCCCCTTCTTTCATGTTGTTCTGAGCAAGTAATTTTTATTTTTGCATGAGTCTTTCCATTTTTACAGACTCTGCACATTTTCTACAAACTTCACAAGGACTTCTACGAACTCTGCAAGTGTAGTCTTTTGGCAGATGAAGAACTAGTTCAGAGAGTGCAAGGTTTTACAAAGCTTCTTCAGACTCTTGTCTAAAGAAATTCATAAGGAAAGAAATCTAAAATGGTTCAAGGACACTTTTCCTTAAGGTTGGAAGAGTGGTTCAATGACATAATCTTTCCAAGAGTTAGCACCTTTGAACCATTGAACCATTAAACCAGTTCAACACCTTGGTTCATTGCTTGGTTCAAATCCTTGATTCAATTAGTCAGTTCATCAACTTGGTTCAATCAGTCGGTTTAACAAATTTAGTTCACACTTAGTTCACTCAGTCATTTAATCACAAAGTTCATCAGCTCGGTTCAAAGGCTTGGTTCAATTCAGTTGGTTCAACATTTTAGCAAAGTTCAACGCTTTGGTTCAAAGCTAAGTCCATCACTTTGGTTCAAAGCTAAGTTCATTGAACTAGTTTAATGCTTCACTTCAAAGCTTTGGTTCATTGTGACAAGTTCAAAGGCTTGTTTTAAAGTGGTACGGTTCAAACAAATGGCATGCAGTGTTGAATCATTGAACCGTTGAACCATTTTTGGTTCAAGCAGTTAGTTTAATTAGGAGGTTCAAAGGAGTGTCCACAAAGCTGAAGGACAAGTGCCCTTTTGAAATGTAGTCAAGTGCAAAGGCACCCTTTATAAGGGTCATTTTCAAGAAGGCTAAAAAGAATGATTTCTTTCAAAAAAAATTCTAAGGCAGTCGGTAGAGGCAAGGAAGAAATCCTTCAAAATTTTTGTCTGAAGGAATTCCTTTAGAAAAAAGTCTGAAGGAATTCAAAAAAATTGTAAACAAGAAACCTGAAAGAAAGGGACTTAGGTAAAAGAAAAATACATGCGATGATTTCTTTCAGACTTTTTATCTGAAGGAATTCCTTTAGACAAAAGTCTGAAGAAATCTAGGGAGGCTGTCGGAGATAAAAAGTCAAGAAAATTCCAAAGAAAAAGCCCATGGGGAAAAGCGCTGAAGCAGAAAAGCTGAAGCAAGAAGAGGCCTGAAGGAATTTTCCAAGGATGGTGACATCTCAAAAGCTGTCAACTTAAAGAAGATAGACTAGCCGTTGGTTTTCAAATTATGATAGGTCCATGAACGGCAAATTTTACACTAGGAAAGCCAGAGTGCAAAAGGTGCCAAGTGGAAATTATGGAAGGCTTTGGCATGCTTTTTTAGGAGAAAAAAAATGTGCCATGTGTCCCTATAAGGCTTAGCAGAAGCTGACAAGTGTCAACCTCTACGGTCTCTCTCTTTTGTCTTGCAAGAACTGTGGTGGGCCTTGGACAAATTGCTAAAGAAAGTGAAAGCTGACACATGTCCTCTTTTATAGGACTTTCAAAGGGTACCTAAAGCTTCCATGAGTCAAGCAGATGCTGCCATATGTCCTACCCATTTTATAGTAGAATGTGCCATGTGTCACTCACTAGAATTAGTAGAAAATGGCCAAGGCAAGTAGCGAGAGCCCAAGGAATGCAGCGACCCACTAGAAGATAGCCCCTAAGGGTTAAAGGAGCTAGGAAGAGACAATGAAAGGAGGAAGATGAACTGCAAGAAAAGACAAAGCAGTCCAAGTGGCGATGAGAGGTGAGTTATTGCTAGATGGTCATCAAAGGTTGCAAACAGTGAGTGGCACGGCCTACTTTCTCCATTTGGCATTTACAAGGGGACAAATTGCAGTCTGTTTGCAGGAAGAGAGTAGTCTATTTGTAAAAAAGAGGCATGGCCATGTTTTTCACATTAATGTGGAATGCCTAAGTCAAAGTAGGAACTGATAATCAAATGGCTCCCTCTTCCCAAGGCTCAGAGCGTACATGGGCCAGCTTGCAAAAAGAGTGCCAAAGTCTTTCCCAAAAATTGCCAAGTTCTCTTCCTCTCTCTATATATTGTAAAGCTTCTCATTTGAGAAAAGGGATCCACTCTCTTATCCTTAAGGCAAAACTCTACCCAAAAATCTATCAGGCTTGTAAGGCAGAGGTGACAAATTTTACCTTGAATCAAGACTTAGCATTTTTACCTCTATCTGGACTTTCACTCTAAAGTATATGTATATGTTCTTCTTTTGTGTTAAGTCAATGTCTTTTATGCTTTTCACAGATCAATTACAGCATGTCTAGTGCATTTTGAAGTCTCTTTTTTGTAGGTCTACCACAAGTGTCTATAGCAGGAATATAGGTGCATGTGAATAGGTTGCCTAAGTGTGTCATAGAGCACCTTTGGTATTTCCTTCCTCCATGTATCTCTACGGACCCCTAACTCACTAAAATATAAGAGTCCCACATCAGATGAAGTGTATGGATGTTTCTTCTTGGTGAAAAGTGTATGTTTGAGCCTAAGTGGATCAAACTTTTCTAGTGTATCACCTTTTCATTTTTAGGCTTAGGTTCTATTTTCAGCATCTCTCTCTCCCTTTTCATCCCCCACTTTTTCATTTTATTTGTTAGCAAGAGGAGAAACCAAGGCCTAAAAGATACATCAGAGGGAGCTAGCCCTTATCTAGAGACTCTCCCCTCCAACTTACCGGTCCCACAGGTGAGAGGGGAATTTCCATTGTTGCATGTGGAAGGGTGGGAGCTAGGTGTCCTGCCCTGGGTGAAATCCACTGTGTCAACAATTTTTGGCATGCCCGGTGGGACCAACTAGGATAAGTTGTGTCAAAAGAGTTGAAGAATTTTTGGTGTGTTCTTCAACCAACTAGCCTTTAGAGGCTTTTGCATCAACACCAATGGTGACTCTGAGTTGAATTAGCTAGTTAAGTAGCCTGGTGCCATCAAGAAATCACATTTTTGTATGTATAATTCCTTTGCAAAAAATCATGGACCTTGTATTCCTTCATATGACTTCAATCAAACTCAAAATTTTCATGTAATCACCTCAAGTAACTCTCCTAGTTGCCCTTTAATGATAAGGGAGGTGGTGTTGGAGTTTAAAAAGTAGGTAATGGAGATAGATAGATTGGATGGGTAGTATGGATATTAGCAAGAGCTGATGTATAAAGAGGAGTGTTTGTTTAGGCAAGATCAGGCCTCGTAATCCATGGAGGAGGAGGTACCAAAATGGAGGAATCCATTCATGCAAGGTAGCCAGCCTTGCATGCCCCCTCTTATTATAAAGAAAGCCCCTTCTTATGCACCAAATCCTTTCTCTCAAATGGCACTTACTCATTCCAACTCATATGATGCATCAATCAACCCTACTCTTGACCCCGTGCACCTAGCCTTCAAGCATCAAATGGAACTAGAACAACCTCCCATGGAGATGAACTTTCTAAATTCCTTAGATTATGAATCTTCCCTTGGGGGGAAAATTATGAACCAACACATCTCTCTCAAAATTGCTCCTACTCATCATGATGATGTTGGTGACCTCCAAGAAAGACTCTTTCAGGATAATCTAGCCAAGCAAATTGAGTATTTAGAGGCTAGGATGAGTCTGCTTTGTGAAAGAGAAATGGAACTTTCAAACCTTTTGGAGGAGCCCCAGGACCTTAGAGAAAACAAAGTTGTTGCCTATTCACAGGAGCAAAATTCCAATTCTGAGATCCTAAACTAGAAGAAAATAGTAGAATCATGGGGTAGGAAGGAGGAGAAGAAATGTTTTGCTCAAAACCTTGAAGAAGATGAGGTTGCTCCTGCTCATGATGATGTTGGTGACCTCCAAGAAAGGCTCTTCCAAGAGGATATGGCCAAAATAATTATAGAGTTGGAATCTAGAGAGAGATTTCTTAGCCAACGTGTGATGGACCATTCAGACCCAATGGCACATTCTATGTCTGAACACACCCCATATACACACTTTCAAGAGAGATATCAGGCCACACCTAATATGGATGAAGTGCTAACCAAGTGGAAGGAGGAGAATCATTCAATTCTAGCTCAAGGATTGCCTCCTCTTCCACATGGTTTTTCCACTTCACCCTTTCTCAAGGAGGAACCTATTCTGTAGGAGGTGAGTGAGGAGAAAAAGACCCAATCTATAGTTTCCCAAGAGGCTGTCATGAGCAACAACAAATAAAAAATCATCATTGATGCTCCTTGTGAAGGCATCATCAACAATGGAGAAGACTTGGGTCATGCATACATGCAGATGTTTCAGCAACATGAGGAGGAACATAAGCATGATGAGCTCTCTCCCCCTTTATTTTATGAAATTCCTTATTGCTTCGATGAGGAGGATGACTATGCTGAGGAGCTTGAGTTGGAGGAGGATTAGGAGAATATCTTTGAACATCTAGAGATCCTAATCTTTGAGGAAGAAAAAGAGAGGTCTGTCTACCTTGAGGAAAGCCTTGAAGAAGAAAGTTTTGAACAAAGAGGTGATGCTCTATGGGATGAGCAATTAGTTTTTGATTCTATTTTACACATCACAACAGTCACCCTTCTTCAAGAAGGCCAAGGGGAAGCAGAGGATGAGTTTGATAGGATCTTTAATGAAGTAGAAGGGGATGAGTCAAACCATGATGCATTGCAAAGGGACTATACAGATCAAGGGGCCTATGGTGATGATCCAGTACCCATTGATTTCTTGGTGAAATGCACTAGCATGAAGGACTAGCATTCAACAAGCCTTTAAGAATAAGAAGAATACATGTATGTTGGAGGCATGTTTGATTCTGATCCACTTAGATACAAGCCAACCTAGGTGGCAGGCAAGAGGAGTGGGTCACCAACTCTCCATTTCATTTAGCCACTTGTCTAGCACCATAAGTTTCTTTGATAGGAAGGATACTTAAGAATTTTTCCCTTTGATCCAGGAGGGAGGCAAATATTCCTAGTTAGCTGTATATAGTAGTTTGCTTTCAATTTATTTTCCTGCTTTCCCTAAGTGCAGTTTGCACAAGTAGTGTTTTTAGTATTGTGTGTGTTTTCCCTTGTGTCTGGGGTAAAAATATTCATGTTTTATTTTTGGATCCTTGGGGATGTTGATAACCTTTCTTCAAAGCTGCATTTTGACTCTGTGCCCAATGGAATACAAAGAAACTAGTCTCTAAGCATAGTAGACATGCTTCCCCTGGGAGTCACCAATTTGTTGAACATTTTTTTCCCAACAAGCCAAAAAATTAGTCCCCCTTCTTTCATGCTATTTTGAGCCAATAATTTTGATTTTTGCATGATTCTTTCCATTTCTATAGACTGTACAAGTTTTCTATAGACTTCACAAGGACTTCTATGAACTCTACAGGTGTAGTCTTTTGGCAGATGAAGAACCAATTCAGAGAGTGCAAGGTTTTACAAAGCTTCTTTAGACTCTTGTCTAAGGAAATTCATAAGGAAAGAAAGCTAAAATGGTTCAAGGACACTTTTCCTTAAGGTTGGAAGATTAGTTCAATGACATAATCTTTTCAAGAGTTAGCACCTTTGAACCATTAAACCATTAAACCAGTTCAAGGCCTTGGTTCATCACTTGGTTCAAAGCCTTGCTTCAATCAGTCAATTCATTGGCTTGGTTCAATCAGTCAATTCAATAGCTTTGGTTCACACTTGGTTCACTCAGTCAGTTCAATCGCAAAGTTCATCAGCTCGGTTCAAAATCTTGGTTCAATTCAATTGGTTCAAGGTTTTGATAAAGTTCAATGCTTTGGTTTAAAGCTAATTCCATCATTTTGGTTCAAAGCTAAGTTCATTGAACTGGTTCAATGCTTCAGTTTAAAGCCTTAGTTCATCATGACAAGTTTAAAGGCTTGTTTTAAAGTGGCATAGTTCAAACAAATGGCACATAGTGTTGAACTATTGAACCATTGAACTATTGAACCATTTTTGGTTCAAGCGGTTAGTTCAATTGGGTAGTTCAAAGGAGTGTCCACAAAGCTGAAGGACAAGTTACCTTTTGGAAGGAAGTCAAGCACAAAGCCACCCTTCAGAAGGGTCATTTTCAAGAAGGCTACAAAGGACAATTTCTTTCAAAAAAATTTCTAAGGCAGTCGGTAGAGGTAAGGAAGAAATCCTTCAGACTTTTTTTCTAAAGGAATTCATTTGGACAAAATTCTGAAGGAATTTGGAAAAATTGTAAACAAGAAACCTGAAAGAAAGGGACTTAAGCCAAAAGCAAAAGACGTGATGATTTCTTTCAGACTTTTTGTCTGAAGGAATTCCTTCAGACAAAAGTCTGAAGAAATCTAGGGAGGCTGCTGGAGAGAAAAAGCTAAGAAAATTCCAAAGAAAAAGCCCACAGGGAAAAGGGCTGAAGTAGAAAAGCCAAAGTAAGAAGAGGCCTGAAGGAATTTGCCAAGGATGGTGACGTCCTGAAAGCTGTCAACTTTAAGAAGATAGACTAGCTATTGGTTTTCAAACTAAGACGGGCATATGAATGTCAAATTTTACACCAAGAAAGCCAGAGAATGGAAGGCACAAAGTGGCAACTGTGGAAGGCTTTAACATGCTTTTTTAGGAGTAGCAGAATGTGCCATGTGTCCCTTATAAGGCTCAATGGAAGCTGACAAGTGTCAGCCTTTATGGTCTCTCTCTTTTGTTCGGTGATAACTATGGTGGGCCCCAAACAAATTTCTAAAGAAAGTGGAAGCTGACACATGTCCTCTTCTACAAGAATTTCAAAGGGTTCCTAAAGCTTCCATGAGTCAAGTGGATGCTGCCACGTGTCTTGCCCATTTTACAGTGGAATGCACCATGTGTCACTCACTAGAATCGATAGAAAATGGCCAAGGCAAGCAACGAGAGCCCAAAGAATGTAGTGACCCACCAGAAGATAGCCCCTGAGGGTTAAAGGAGCTAGGAAGAGACAAGGCAAAGAGGAAGATGAAGTGTAGAAAAAGACAAAGCAGTCCAAGTGGTGAGGAGAGGTGAGTTATTGCTAAATGGTCATCAAATGGTGTAAATAGTGAGTAAAGCGGCCTGCTTTCTCCATTTGGCATTTACAAGGGGACAAACCGTAGTCTATTTTTAGGAAGAGATCAGTCTATTTGTATAAAAGAGGCACATCTATGTTTTTCACATTAATGTGGAATGCCTAAGTCAAAGTAGGAACTAACAATCAAACAACTCCCTCGTCCCAAGGCTCAGAGCACACATGGGTCAGCTTGCAAAAAGAGTGCCAAAGTCTTTCCCAAAAATTTCCAAGTTCTCTTCCTCTCTCTATATATTGTAAATTTTATCATTTGAGAAAATGGATCCACTCTCTTAGCCTTAAGGAAAAACTCTGCCCAAAAATCTCTTAGGCTTGTAAGGCAGAGCTGCCAAATTTTAGCTTGAATCAGGACTTAGCATTTTTACCTCTATCTAGACTTACACTTTAAAGTATATGTCTATGTTCTTCTTTTGTGTTAAGTCATTGTCTTTCATGCTTTTCACAGATCGATTACATCATGTCTAGTGCATTGTGAAGTCTCTTTTTTGCAGGTCTGCTAAAAGTGTCTACAGCAGGAATATAGGCGCATGTGAATAGGTTGCATATGTGTGTCCTAAAGCACCTTTGGTAGTTCCTTCCACCATGTATCTCTATGGATCCCTAACTCACTGAAACAAAAGAGTTTCCCATGTTAAATGAAGTGTATGGGCATTTCTTCCTGGTGAAAAGTGTATGTTCAGGCCTGAGTGGATCAAACTTTTTTGGTGTATCACCTTTTCATTTTTAGGCTTAGGTTTTGTTTTCAGCATCTCTCTCTCACTTTTCATCCCCCCCCCTTTCATTTTATTTGTTAACATTAGGCAAAACTAAGGCCTAAAAGATACATCAGAGGGAGCTAGCCCTTATCTAGAGACACTCCCCTCTAGCTTCATCGGTCCCACAGGCGAGAGGGGAGTTTCCATTATTGCATGTGGAAGGGTGGGAGCTAGGCATCCTGCCCCAAGTGCAATCCATTGTGTCAACAATATCATAAACAATGACTAGTACAAAGAGGTGGTGTACTATTTTCTCAATAATTTGTCTAAGTCACCTAAATTCCACTTGAAGAATAGCCTTAAACCTAAAAAGTAATAACTTCATGATCAAATCATACATAACAAATAGAAAGAACCATAAAGGTATATATCTAAGATTCCTTAAAAAAAAAGAAGTAGCTAAAGTACTCAATCATTTCCATGGAAAATATGGAAATGGTCATGAATTAGGGAGTGCTACATCCCATCAAATACTTAGGGTAGGGTGTTACAGCCACATGTTTTTAAAGATGCTTATGCTCATGTCTAGGTCTATCACACTTTCAAAGTTTCTTTGCATAGATAATTTACCCCTACCATGCCATTGTAACCAGTTATTGATATCTAACCATTCATAAAAAGGGGATTAAACTTTATTAGAGTGATCAATGTTAATTCCTTTACAAGACACAAGTTTATTATTGTGGTAATTAACTATTGTACCTATTGGATCAAATATTGAGCATTTGAGAATAGCACAATCAACAAGTAATCAACTTTATAGAACATATCATCACCAGGTTTGGGATGCCTACCACTCTAATATGTGATAATAATCCTACTTTCTCTTCTCTCCAATTTACTAAATGGGATTACAAAAATAAATTAATATTCAATTTCTCTTACAATTATTACCCATAAGGTAATGGGGTAAATGAATCAATGAATAAGAACTTTCTTGAGGTAATTAAGAAAGTCTTGGAAAAGAACCCTAGTGATAGCATAATGGTCTAAAATTTTCATTATGGTCTGATAGGACTAAAATTAAATTATCCATAGGAACATCACCATACCATCTTGTTTACTACCAAGACCTAATATTTTTAGTTAATTTGAGAATGCCCACATTAAATTTCATGAGATACTATTTGGAAAATAATGATAAAATAGAGGCTCACCTCCTTAACTTTATCCAACTAGAAGAAAAATGTGATGTATCCTTGCTACATTTTAGTAAACACCAAGGATTTGTTAAACATTGGTTTGACAAATGAACAAAATAAAAAGCCTTGTGAATATATGATCTAGTCTTTCTCTAAGACAAAGCTCAAAATAAAAAGTGATAACATGAAAAAAATTATGGTTTATGGTTGGGTTCCTACCATATATTTGAAATCCTAAGCAAGAATTCAATCCACCTAAGGTGTCTAACTAGTGAGGATATCCCATTTCTTATCAATGAATAATCCCTCACACTATTTTTATGCTTGAATTAGCCTAGATATTTTATATAAATACTTTCTCTTTCCATTTCTCACTTTTTTCTTTCTTTCTTTCCTACTTTTTTTGGTTTGAATTTTTTCATTTTTCTCACTTTTTATTTTTGGTTCAGCCTTGTCACTTGTCTCTTTTTATTTTATTTTGGTTGTTTTAACCCTTAGGTTTCCCTATTATTCAAATAATGGAGAATGAAGGGCATGTATGTAGGTATCTCAAATTACATTTTGGTGCTTAAGTACTCTAAGTAGTTTGTAATGTTAGAGTGTTATTTGAAATTAGTTTCAAAAGCTTGAGATATTATATGTGTTATGAATTTGTTTCTATTGGGTTAAGATTGGGTAAACTATTTTATTGATTAAGACATCCTCTCAAAACTAGGTATCAAAAATCACATCTTAATGGTTTTTGGGTTTTCCTAGATGAACCTATTACAATGAAGATCTAGGGGAATATGTAATTTTTTCTTTCACTTACCAATGTGCTCCCCAACCTAGAATTGAGATACTAGGAAAAGAAAGTGAAAAGAGAAAACATGAAAAGGAAATAAAAAATCAATTTTGGGTGATTAAGGTAACCTCTACTAGGGTTATGGATGCTCGGGTGGTAGTAAATCAAGGCCTAGAGTGGGATAAAAGATAACTCTATCAGGGATATAAATGCCTAGTTAGCAACAAGGCATTGTTAAGGAAATTTTTCTCAATATAAGATTCACTATCCTGATGATTGGACTCATAATAGTTGGTCCTTGTAGGTTATAAGAAGTGGTAATTTAAATCATTACACATAAGATGTCTATGAAAATGTTTGATTTGGTCTTTAGTCATTCCCATAATCTCCTCTTTCAAATCTATTCATGTTCCATGCTTAGTCTCAATTAGAGAATTTGGGTTCATAGACATATTTTTATAGTTCTAAAATAGTCACAAGTATTTTCCAATAGAGTCATCATTTATTATTGCTTGCACAACACACCCTAATTCTTAAAATAACTAGGGAACCTCTTTTTGATTTTGTATCCACACCCACTTATGATCATGTCTCATTTGTCTTAGCACTCTTAAGTTGCCTTGGTATTCTATATCGATTTTCATAGTTTACACTTGGTTATTAGATGACTTACTGGGGAACTTATCCCACTTTCAATATATTATCAATATCACTTTATAGTTCAATTTGACCTCTCAGTCCACTCTATGGGTAATTTTAGTTTTAGTTCCAAACCTATAAAACTAGTCCCATCTTATTGACCTTTATGATATGATAAGTTTTTTATTTTTCACTTTATCCTTAAATGACTTCTTAGCACACTTATCCCACTTGAAAGATCTTGGCAATGTCACTTTTTGTTTCACTTTGGCCTCTTAGTTCACTTTAGGAAGTCACTTTGGTTTTCATTCCATTTTTACATTTGTAACCCATTCCATCCTATCCATTGGGCTCGTATGAGTCATTTTTTGTATTTTGTACTTATTCTCAAAACATGTTTATGGGAGACTTATTGCACTTTTTAGATCTCAAAAAGCTTGCCAAAATATCCTAATAGGGATGTTGTTCCTTATATTGAAAACCTATTTTCCTAGACCTAATCAAGATTCTAAAGCTTGAATACGTCTAATTATCCTATTTTTACTTTCCTCACCTAATCGGGTCTTTTAATATCATTCTGGTCTATTTTTAATTTTGTTAAATCCTCAGAACTAATCATGCTTATAAATCTCAAATATGTGTTGAAGAGGGTCATAAAAATTTTCCTTTGTTAATCAAAATGAAATCCATGATTAGGTCTTGGGCTATTTATTTCGGCATTCACTATTCTATTTTTATTTTTTTAACTATTTAGGTCATTAGGGATGTTATGGCAAAGTTGGTTATTGTGGATAGATATTTTTACCTAACCAAGTATTTCTCTTTTCATATAGTGTAACACCATATTAATTGGGAGGTAATCCTTGATTAAGTTAGGGATGTTTCCCCAACTCAAAGCTTCATTGATAAGATTTTAATAGACCAATGGTTATTAAGTTATCATCCCACCCACCACTCAATGCAATGTAGAATTAATAACCTTCATACTGAAGGTGAGCACTCCAAAGTCAAAAGTATTTTAAGAGGGAGCATGTTAAACCCGATGTAGTCTTGGGCCATGCAAGTGGTAAGTAGGGAGGTGGGCACATAGGTTTTATTTGTTCTTTGTTAGTTAAGTTTTATTAGGATTTAATTTATTTTAATTAATTATTTTCAATTTAGTTTTGTTTGATTTAGATTAAGGGATTAAATTTGATAAAACTAATTTTCAAATGAATTCAATTAAAATTAATTAAATCCTTTGGAAAATAATTAATTCACATATAATTTTTTAATTAATTTTTTATAGAAAAAATAATATTTTATGAAATAATATACAAGTGTGTCTATGATAGGTTCTAACATTGGACCTCTTATTTTTCCCATTGAAGACATGGTGGACCTATTTCACTATCTAAGACACCCTTATTGTCAATTGGGGGTTGATAGCATGATTCACACTAGGTTTTTATGGGATTGCTCACCAGTCAATAAAGTGAATTTCTCAATACAAAATTAGAAGCCAAGAGTCAATTTTTGCTTGTCGACTTACTTAGACCACATGTCATTCCAGGGGGCATAAATTTCACCCTCGGAGTTGGTTTTTCAAACTATTTATACCATTGAAAAGCTTATTCTAAATCAGTTTCATTAGTTACACCATTTTTTATCAATTTTACCCAAGTCAAAAGTTGTTTAAAACTAAGTTTTTCACTTTTTTTACTTGAATGAATCCACTTATCTCCCTTTTATACCTCCTAATGGATTTTTGGCCATAAATTGGTCCTCATTAACCTATTTTCATAACTTTTAGAGTCATTAAAAATATGACTCTAATGCAGAAATTTTGGTACATCTAATTTCCCAAAATTTCACTTGAGCAATGAGATTTTAAGGTTTTAAGTTTATAAGTTTCATGGGGGGATTTTAATTGGAAAAAGTAACATGTTTTCTATATTTTGTGTAGGATAAAATGGATAAAAAATGAAAAGTGGTAGGATTAAAAAAGTGAAGGTGCATTTGGGTAGGAAATGAATTAATGGAAAGTCTATAAATAATACCAACCTTACCCATTCTAAGGGATTTTTTGTTTTTCTCCAAAATTCTGAAAGTCAACCATTACATTTGATTATATAGTGTATCATCTTATCCCTCTTTTATAACCCTATAATTGTGATGCTGAAATTTTGTTCAATCGATAATGTTAAACTTGTAATGGATTGTCTATGCAAATATTTTGATTAATATAAGACTATAGATTTATTACTTCTGATCTATTTAATTGAATAGTGGTTATGAGTATTTATTTCATTTTTTGGTTCCCTTTAGCATATGCACCAGCTTCATTCATGATTGTGTACATGTTGATCAGGTGAGAAACTAGTTTTTGGAGTTCACTGATCAAGAACTATGGATTTCTTCTTCGTTATTGCAGTTTTTATCTCTCTTTCCCCCTTCCCTTTTTTATTTCCTTATCAATTTTTTTAAACTAAGGTTTATTTGATAGTAATATATTTATACTCATTTATCTCAATTTCTTATATTGTTTCATTTCTATTAAGTTACCACACTGTTGAATGATTAAATACATGGAAATAAATAATTAAAGTTAGCATTTTAACTATTTTCATCAAAAACCCAATTAGCTAAAACATAAAGCTATAATTCCTATATAATATATTTAAGTATCAAAACATTGTCAAAATTTAGTTTTAAATTTCACATTAGTAGACTGCTTGATTAGGAACATCACAATGCATAGTTAAGTGAAGATCAATATATGATGACCCATTAGATATAGACCTTGGGGAGACCTTCCTACACAAGACTCCTTTTAGGAGAGGCTTAACAAGCTTCACCACCTATAAATCCCAACAATATCATTGCCATTCTAAATGACACATCAACACACTATATGTCATTTTCAATTCTAGTGCTTCCTTAGAATGATATTGTAATAGATTATTAAATATCTTCTAGTTTTGATGGTCACCATGTTGTGATCCTATATATTTTGTAAAATCATCAAATTTAATATTTTCACTATCAATGAGGTCATGTATCTTGTGATTCAACTTGTAACATTTGTTCATTAAATGCCCCATACATTGGTGATAGTTATAATAAGAATTTTAATCATATAATTATCATAGAGGTTGATTCATATCAACCTATAAGGGATAAGGAGAGATATGAGATGACATCCCACTAGCTTCTTAAGGATAAAATTTGGAGACTCGGGTAATCATGTAATTATCTCTTAGGTGCATTGGATAATATGAGTTGCTTAGTTTTTTGTGTCATTTTATTCAACATTGTTGTTTCTTCCTTTTACCCTCTAGAGGTTCTACCTTATAGATTGGTTTTATATGAAATTTGGTATTTGATGTGTTAGTTATATACTTAAGCTTGTTCAATGCAATAAGTTTCATTTCTCAATATTTGACAATATCACATAAGTCATCAAAATATTTAAATTTATTGAAGATAATACACTCATGTAGTGGGGAAAGCAAAATTTTATTGAATATATCTTAAATATCTTTATCTACCATTTGATTTGTCATTTTGGTCAACATTGTCTTGTACCTCAAAACATATTCATTGATGGGATCATTGGTTCCTTTCTTCATATTTTAAATTTGTGCATATGACATTTTTAAAATAATTTTGATAGATAAATGTGCTATAAATTGATCCACTATAGATTTGAATTCTTTCACTAACTATACTAATAGATCATAGAACCATATTAAATCATAGTCCTTCAAGTTAGTTAGAGATAATTTTGTTAAAAGTTAATCATTTGAATAATAATAAAGCCAAATTTCATATAAATATTGGATATTTTATTTAGGGTCACCCTTGCCATAAAAAATGTGAACTTGCATACAATAAAACTAATTGGCAAAGGGTGCAAAGATATCTTGGGTGCAATATGATTAAGCAATACATCTTGTGAATTAATAATATGAGTTGATTTTGAGTGTTTTTTCTTAATATCTATAACCTTATCTTCCAAAGTTTGACTAACACGTGAGATATTTTTTACAATAGACCCATTAAGATTTGATATTTGGTAAGTCACCAAAGGGGATACAAACAATGCCTGTGTTGATATAGGCATTGAAACTGGTAATTGAGTTGAAACATTTATTTTTCCCATAGATGATGAATCAATATTTATTTTGTATTTAAGTAACAATACATATATTTTTCCCCTACTATATGTAGTAATAAATGATGTCCTTTAGGGGGTATAATGGGATTGATGCTCGATATGTATATCTAGCATCCTCACTATTTATATCAATAGATACCAATGGTTGTTCATTAATGTTTATTAGCATTTTTAGTTTCCAATATAATTTTGTTGTTTTTCCTGAGATCTTTAGTATTTTCATGAATATGATCTCAAAAAATTGTAATAACTGTAACTTTTTCTTGATCTACTTGTTCATGTTCATTGTTCTCATGTGTTTAACTATTTTCATGCTAAGATTCATCCTCTATGAGAATATTTTAGTATTTTTCTCATTTTAATTATTTCCACTCTCATTATTATAAAAAACTAATAGGGTGTTATCTTGATATATATTATCAATATGTACACCCCTTATTATATAAATAAATCTAGGTTACATACAAATTAATAAAATCAATATTGAATGGTTACAACAATCTAAAACTCTAGAAGGTTGAAAACCCTAGAGTAAGTTATGGTTGCATAGGACGACTCAAAGGTTAGTTTCACCAAATGTTTAACCATTTTATGTTTTGGTAGTTTTAATAGGGATAATAACCTAATAAAATAGGTGGCTAAGTTTTTGTAAAAGTAGGATAATTAAATAATTTATATTCACAATATTTAGATTAAGTTTCAAATTATGAAAGTATGTTAAATATATAAAATGCAATACCAAAAAGTAATTTCAATGTAGAAACATGAAGAAGAAACAATACTCATATTTATTAATAATGCATGGTAATATCTAACATATGCAAGTACAAGATAATATAGGATGATGCTCTATAATGATTTGTCAAGTTTTGAATATTTGTTTGATATCATCTTAGATACTACCATTGAGATCTAGACATTATTATAAATGCTTATATCTATAATCTGAATGTTTCTATCTAGTATAAAATACATGTAATTATCTATAATTACCAATTGTGTATGTTAGGACTCGGTATCTCCTTCTAGAGTATTAACTTGGATCACACACACAAGTTCTAGATATCAATATTTTGTTTATAACCCTAGGTCATCTAACTTGGGCATGCCACCTTCAAAATGGGGGTTAATTGGCTCAAGTTAATTCAATATGACCTCAAATACCCATTTCTCAATAATCACCACCTATATATCCATATAATCTTAAGAGGTCCTAAAATCAATGTATTCATCCCCTTATCTGGGCTTGTATGTGAACAATTGTGCAATATGTTATATGTGAGTGCATGTAGTGATATAACTTGTAACTTGAAAATTATTAATCATGGGTTTCTCTTTGAATGCTTCAATTCTTTAATAAGACTAATACCATGAATGATTTATAAATACTAAATAATAGGGTAATATAACTCAGTTGTGCAAATGATTAAGTGTGATCTTAATAGGTGGTTTTCTTGGTAATTTCTAAATGATAATGATTGACCTTTTATTTTATATTTATACCACACATTATGAAGTTATCTCATGAGAGTGTTAAAATAGTACCATAGGATGACAAATATATGTCAAAATATTATCAAATTTGACCATTTAAAAGGATATAATATTAGCATCATTTATGAGACACTAGCATAGATGTTAGTGTCCTAGTCTAGATGGTAATGTCTGGGAGGAAAGAAAGTTGTTGAAGATTTGTAACTACTAGATTAGGATAGAAATTAGGTTTTATGTATATTGTGGGATATAGGTGATATTTTTACTCATAAATAAATTTTAAACTATGGGATACTCATTTAGGCATAGTGAGATGGTGAACTTGCCTTTTAGAAATGGGAGGATCTTAAACTAAAGGGTTGAGCCATGAATGATATTTTTCAAGTGTAAAAGACTAGTTTATTATATATAAATATATTTGATTATCTACACCTACAAAGGAGATAATGGTTCATGAAAATTCTGTAGATGATGTTTCTAGGAGAATATCTTCTTCTAGTTCAAATTATACTAAAACCGATCTAACTGAGGAAATTTCCATGGTCATTCAATCTTTACATAGAAAAGAACCTAGAGAAGGAAAATTTGTAAAAGATGAAGTAAAAAATATTGTGAGTAAAATTACACTACCTTACATAAAATAATGGATACCAAAGGTGAATAGAGAAACTACATATAATAAGAAAGTGAAAGTTAATATTATTTCTCAACAATAATAAAAAAAGAGATTTATGCAATATATTCCAAAAAAAGATTATAAATGGGTTTCACAAGAATATAATAGTTTCTTATTACCTAGTGGATGGGGTAATTACTATTTAATATCAATATAACATATAATGCTATCGAATAATCTCATTGAATACATATAATCCAAGATAATACAAATTTAAATAAGGTAATATAAATTAACTATTACAAACTATAACATCAAATGAATAATAATAAAATTAAAAAATTAAAAATCGTATGTGATCATAAAAATTGAATCTGAAAAGATAAAAAATAATAAATCTCATCATGTATAATGGATCAAATCTTATAATAGAATTAAAGTCAATTATTAGATAGGAAAACATCCTAATGTGAATCATCACTATTGCTATGTCTACTATCTCTACAATGAGAGGCTCCACTATCTCCTCTACACCTATGTGATTAAGACATATATCATCTCACACACTCTTTAAAAACTCCCAAATCCACCATCATATGTATGTGCTCTACCTATAAATCACTATAGGGAGAAAATAGATCTCTCAATAGATCACTATCACATCTAGATTTTGGTCATTTATCTAGATTTGCTTGTAGATCATTGGACTCGTTAGTAACTACAATAAAGGCAATGAAAATTATGGAAACATATCAAAAAGTTATTCATGTACACTCATTATGATATACCCTCTTGAGTAACTTTATACCAATTATAACAAAAGGGATATCCTATGTTAGACTCCAAATGGATACAAATACTATTGTAGCCCATACGTATCACCTACATGAAAAAATACATAAGATATTAGAAATATATATAATAATTAAAATCTCAAAAATAATAACAATTAACCATATATACTCATGGGTAACTACATTGAAAACTATAGCATCATTTGGAGTTAGCTAAAGGTCACTCTTACCTACTCATCTATCTCCTCCTACTCCATCTCCTCCTCCCTAAATTGAAGGCACACTAAATGGATCTGGAACAATTTGAAAAATAATAGGCCATATATCCCCTATCCACCACTAGTTTTATATTTTGGTATACCCCACATCATCCATCTTTGCATCTATAAGTGGAAGATCCACATCCCTTACTAGGAGAGGTGTTAGATTTGTTCCACTTAACTCTAGTTCATCATATAAACTAGGAGATGGCCTCATATTACGATTCTATGGATATGTAAGTGGTGGCACATCTTATTTAATGTTTAACTATCATGTCACTCTCATAAATGAAAATCTCTCCATAACCCTTGAAAACTTATCATGGATCAAAATTCTAACACCAATATGGTGAAAATCCACTGCATCCTCATGCCACCAACCATAACCATGATATAACATCTATACTATAATGGTGGGTGTGATCCTATCAAGTATCACATAATAATCCATCCTATTAATACTAACATCTCTCTAAAACCCATTGCTTTAAAAAAATATGAGAGTTAACCTAACCCCCATTGGGTCCTCTAATTTGTTGAATAAAATTAATGTGCTCATAATCCCAAACATGTAGTAAGGTCATTAAACCAAGGTATCCACCATGGCCCTAAAATTAAAATATGTTGATATCCCTTTATGAATTTTACACCATGGTGCATCACCATGAATATATTATGTTCCTTTGCTCAATAACATGCATAGAATCACACATCTAATTAAAAATACCTATGAAATTTCCATCCATGATAATGAATGAAGAAAGTAAACAAAAAAAATTAATCATTGAACATCAAAAATAAAAATATCCCTAAGTAATATTATGGAATAATGTGCTCTATAATCATCTCACCAGCATGGTCAATCTTGTGTGTGTGTGTGTGTGTGTGTCTGTGTGTGCATGCACGTGCGCGTGTGCGCATGTACGCTAGTGTGTGTGTGTGTGCATAGAGAATATATCCTTGCACCACCATGACCCACACTACAACCCTTTTTAAAACTACTATAAATCTCAAAATATGCCATATATCCCCTAATTTAATAGTAATCTCCCCTATGGGAATCTTAAATATACACATATTAGGGTTCCACCTCTCATCCAAGGTAATTATAAAATGCATATCATAAAAAATCTAACCTAAATGGGACACATTTACAATCTAAACTTTATCAAGAATCTACCAATCGACATCATCCAAACCAAGATCAATCATGTTCTCCATACACCATCCATACCAAAACTCTCTTCCACATAAATCCCTTTACAAACACAATCAAAATTGACATCAAATATAATCAAATAATATAAGATTCAATGTGAAAAATATTAAGTCAAATAAAAAATTATTAAAATTTAGATCTAATAGGATAAAGTCAATATTATTAGACTCTAATGTCATAATTGGTCTAATTCATCAATTAGTACTATCAAAATAGAGGACATTTTCATCACATGCCTGATGGTATTGACCCTTGAGGGGTAGTATCAAAAAATCATTTAAAAATGATTAAAAATACATTAAAATAGTTAAAATTAATTTTTTTTATAAATTCAAATTTTTGATACATATTATGTCTTCGAGTTATTGGTCCTATATGGTGATATCTAATCACTTGTAATTATGAGGTAGTTCATCTCGGTAGCTTGACATGATGATGGATCAAAGCTAAAAATCATAATCAACAGTGTGAAAATGAATTACAAAAATCTAAAAACTTAACTTATTTATCTAGTTGACTTTTCAACTATGTACTATACCCTATCCAATTTCTAAATTAATAAATGTGAACCTTTAGTGTGTGGTATCTTGAACACTATATATCTAGGTCTCTCCCATTAGTTGAGTTGGAATACAAATAATGGTATCTCCCACATGGTAATATTTTTAACATTATTATTGGCCATCCATAATACACCAAAATGCTATGGTTACTCTCCTTCCACACTAATTTGTCCCTAATTCTTCAAAATGGGGGAAAATTTTAAATCTCAATATATTATGTTGCCTTTGTCAATTATCCTCTATTATCCAAGGAAAAAAATTATTGATAGATATTTTCTTTATAACTCACTATAAATCAAGTCATGAAAAATCCTAAATACAATGATATGAGTTCATACAATGAAAATTTCAAATAATAAATGTGAATGAATCTATTAAATTCTACAAAACATCAAGCTTATCTAGTTACAAGTAGCTTTCAATCCAATCAATCTGGCAGTCACATCTTTCACATTGTAAGGGTGCATATATTGAGATTATTACATAATTTTATATTATCACATTTTGGAATGATTCAAATTATCAAAGTTATCTCATTACACATTATTCATATTATTAGAGTTTGCACATTGTATGTGGTTCATAATAGTTTAGATATCATATGAATTAATTACATGAGAAATATTAGCCTATTTATGTAAATTATAAGGGCATGTGAATTTTTTATATACACTTTATCATAGATTCATACACACTTAGGTGCATATATATGGGTATATGTATAACAGTTTATAAAAATGTAAGTTTTCACATGCACATACATTTGAGACATAGGTTCTCATATTTAGTATAAATATGCATGGAATTCTATACCAATTGGTATAAATTAAGAGTGCACGATATTTATTCATGCAAACTTATAGATTTAGGAGGCATGATACTGACTCATGCACACTTAAAAATTTTAGGGCCATGATATTGACTCATTAAAACTTATAGATTCAAGGGGGATGACACTAGTTCATTCACATATACACACTTACAAATTTAGGGTCATGATATTGATTTATGCACATATACATAGTTTAAAATTTAAGGGGCATGATATTGGTTCATGCTCACACACATAATAGTATAATTTAAACTTGAATGGAAAATGGTTGTCATTCTACTTCACTTTTATCCATTCTACAATAATGATGGGAATATGGAGATTTTCCATTATTTTTTTATCATGCATTCTATTCAACATTTAGAAAAGTTGCACAATCAAAATATGCATTAAAGATGAGAGCATTAAAAATTTCCATACCCTTTTGATCATGAAATTTATTTTACATGGATCAAACTGAAGTAAAAAATTACAATTAAATATAGAATCCATCTATAGTGGTTTATTCATTTTTAGTGATATGTTAAGATTTAGTGATGCTTAACACATCACTCCTTAACCTAGTATAGTATTTTAATTTCATCTTGGGATTGTTCTTGAAATATCTACTTGTAATATTATACATGTCATTGGATAGGAAATTAACAATACTTAAATTCTAAATTCCTCTCTATAGTGATTGGGTCAATTATTGACCCTCAATATCTCCACTCTTTAAGACAAGTGCACACTCTATGGGCATACTCTATGAGTGAAAATATAAAAATACATAAAAGTTTAGTTGGTCTTTGAATAATATTTTCTCATTACAAATATATTTTATTCATGTAAATGAAAATCTATGTAATCTCATACATCATCTCTTAAAAAAACATTGGAATAACATTAGAATAAACAACAAACATAGATTCATAATCACAAATGTAGGTTTGCATTCTCTTATCCATTTTATATAGTATTTATAGCTACACTAAAATTATATATTAAAGGGGTGTGAATTTATATACCCATATTTTGTGTAATTCTTGTTTCATAATACTTTTAATTAGATTTATGTGTATATATCTCAAACCATGAAATATATACTTAGTGGTGCATTTCTCTTGATATTTTAATTTTCTTATTAATAATATTTGGTTGTGTGACCCCTTATCCTATCATGAATAACTTCGCATAACATATTACATATATATTTGTTCCTCCCTATCATCCTTTCATTCTTTTAAGCCTTGGGTCAATTCTAATATTTATGATTAGTATCAACTATCGATACTGATAAAAAATAGCAAAATTGGCCTAGATCCCCTTTTAATTTCTCATGGGCACATTTAACTTTATGGCCATTATTTAAGCATGCTTCATCTTTTTTTTTTGGCTTTTTCATTCTATTATGTCCAAAATTAAAGTTAGATACATATATATACAAGGCTATTGTAAGGTATTTTAGGACAACCACATTTAATTATCAAGAGCTAGATAAGATTACATATAGCACCTAAATAATTTTTAGAGATGAATCTCTATTTTACAATGTTAAATTCATATATGCATGCTTGTTTTGAGGCAAAAATTTGAGAAATATTATCTATGATTTCATACATAATCACACACACACACACACACACACACACACACACACACACACACACACACACACACACACACACACACACACACACACATTAATAGGATAACTACATTTGAATTTGAGCCCTCTTTAGAGTATTGTAAATGTAGTGAAACATTTACTATAGTAATGCATGTTGACCAAGGTCATTCCACTTCAACCCTTTCACTTGAACCTCCCCCCATTTTATATCAAATTGATTGTGTATAACTATGGTTTGAACGTACAAGTTTTACCATGTAAATCTAGAAAGAGATAAAGGTAGAAATAAATATCACAAATGTAGTCCCATCACTTAAGAAGAAAATAGTTATCCACTATACACAAGGTTATTTATAATCCCATAATCAATATCAAATGTCATACTAACTGAATCCATTAGAACCAATCAAAAGATCACAAATGAAGATAAATCAATTATAAAATAGTGATATAGTCTTAAGGTATATAAATTAGATAATCAAGGTTTATATTCATGCAAAAAATAAGATGAGAGTTTTCTTACCTCTTATTGTATATTCATTACTATATTTAACATGTGAATTTGTTTATATTGTAAAAAAAATTGAGATATTATTCTAATCAATTTTTATCTTAGTATGTTTAATCATAATTATATTAATCCAAATTAGGATAAAACAATAATATACCATTTATGATTGAACATAAATTACAAGTTGAAACCAACACAAATATTCATACAAATATACAAAAACATCATAATAAGGAGGAGACAAAGGGATTTATTTTAAATTCCTATTATAAGATCTGTAATACTAAAAGCATCTCTATTCACATGGGAAGTGAAGATGACCTAGATCTAAAAGGATTATTTGAACCTAAAATGAAAACAAAGCTATCTAAGAAGAGGAGTGAAAATAATGCTCAATAGGATAAATTATGAAATATAAATATCATAGAGAAATAGTAAAAATGTAATTTGTGGATTTTATGAAGGCTGAATTAAATTAAATTGAAAATAACTTATTTGATTTTATTTTGAGATCATGAATATTGAGACAACACCCAAAAATGTAACCATTGGGGTTTATTTGACACAATAATAGGCTTTAGAGGTTGTTCAAATATTTTGATATTATTAATATGTTATCCCCACCAAGTTCACTAAATTTAAGGACATATGTCCTTCCTTGAGATAGATTCATATTGAACTCAAATAATGTGCATAGAAAATAAATAAGTGATCTTATAGGTTGAATACCAAGATGAAAATGAAGGTAAAATAAGAAGATAATCAAATGGTAGAATCTTAAATAATTTATCCAGTTGAGAAGTCAAATTGGGTTAGTTCCATGGTAGTATAGCCTAATAAGGTAGGGGAGATCTAAGTATTTGTAAATTATCATGCATAAAATGATGCTTGTGACACTAATCCCTTCCACATTCCAATTAATGATGAGGTGTTTGAACATATCATAAAAACATGAAATATATTCATTCATAGATGGCTTCATTGGATATCACCAAATTCCCATTGTAGTTGAAGATAAAATAAAGATGACTTTCATAAAATAATGAAGGTATTTCAGCCATAAGTTGATGCCATTTGGACTAAATAATGTAACAACATTTTTATCTAATATTATTTATTACTACATGCAATGACTTCATTCATGATTTTATAAAACTATACCTAGATGATTTGGTAGCTTTTTATTTATTCAAAGAACACATGTCTAAGTTATGATTAATTATATAAATATGGCATGCATTATGGATTGTCTTTAATTAAATAAATGTCTATTTATCACACTATTTGGAATAACACATAGGCATGTGGATTGTATAGATGTGTTTTTGGTAAACCATGTAAAAATCACATTAATAGTGGGACTTAAATAATGACCACCCCATTATAAGTGCAATCATTTTTAGGCCATTTCAAAAATTATTGCAAGTACATTCATAGATACATATCCATTTTAGCACCACTATAATAGTTATTGTGTAAGGATAATAAGTTTAATGTACTCTTTAATGTAATAAATCCTTCATATAATTTAATAATAAGTTATTTATAGAATCAATTTTGGTTTTCCAATACTGGAACAAAACATTTCATGTTCACTTTGATGTATCTAGTTTAGCAGTTAGAGTCATACTAACACTACCAAGAGAAGGAGTCTTAGATCACCTGATTCATTTAATTAGTCATGAGTCATCTAGGGATAATAAAAATTATACCACAATAGATAGATAAACTTTTGTTATAATATTCACACTTCGGAACTTTTGACATTGCTCATTGGGTACTCCATTTGATAATTTCACAAACCACCTTTTTTTATGCTACTTGGTTAACTAACCAATGTTGTGAGGGATATTTTAAAGGTGGATAATTCTCTTTCATGAATTTTAGTTTAAAAAAATATAAATATAAGAATCAAAAAAATTAGACTAGACCATATTAGTCGCATTCAAACAAGATCTAGAAGAGTTGTTAGATGAATCTCAAGATGTGAACCTATTCAAATTAAGTGTGATCCTTTAACAACTCAAATAAGTCATAAACTTTCTCCAAAATGGTATATATCTTGAATATTATGAAAAAATAAAGAATACAAATATTTTCATGTGTTTTTTACCTTTCATCATCATAAATGGATTCCTCTATAAGCTAGGTAAATATGATGTCCTTCATAGATTCACCTTAGTTCATGAAAGGAAATAGGTGTTATAGAAATCAAATCAAAGAGTTTTGAAAGGAAAATTCTCAAGTGAGTTGACTATGAGTAAGATATTATAGAGTGGGTTTTGATTTCTAGAATTATTTTAGGATGCATACAGGTTTTTGAAACACTACAATGTCTAGCAGCACACATCAAAACAAAATTAGAGGGATGAGATTCCTTTTAATCTAATTATAGTTACACAACCATTCAATAAATGAGGTATTAATTTTATGGGGCCTATCAACCCCAAAACCAAGTGATCAAATTTAAGGTATATAATAACTATAACATATTATTTCCATAAATGGGTTGAGGTGGTTATAACTGATGAGCATAATCTAAACACCAATGAAACTGACATGGTCCAATCTCTGTACACATAATTTTATCAATCAATAAAGCAACCACTTGGTTTATGAACTCCGCTACCTTCAATAATTTTCAATCTATGGTGTGTTAATCTTGATAAGGTGTCAAAATTATATGTGTATCACTACACTTTCTCTTGAATTTTTGGGTCTTAATCATTGCATAAATAGAAATACACTTGAAGAAGATAATAAATACATAAAAATAATGCATAAATGATATTAAACTAATGGACAAGAAACTAGTATACCAAACCATGAAAGTGGGCCCTACCTCAATTAGAATATATCTTGACTCCTCTCATTTTTAAGATAGGATTAAATCCAAAAACACTTTACTCATCTAAATGGAATTGATAAATATGTATTACAATCTGATATGAACTTGCTTATCTACCTACTCCTTACTTTATAATTATATTATTCTCCTCTAATAACTTGTATATTCCCTCCTAAATAAATAAGTAAAGGTATTATTTATAACATATACAAAATATATAGGTTATAACCAAAATATCTATTTATAACAATAATTTAAACAATCATGATAAGATAACAATAATTTTTTAATAAATAATTATGAAATAAAAATCAAAATTTTCCATCATTACAAAAACCTTGGAGGAATTATACATGTAAGAAACAAATGGGATGAATTAGTTTCAAGTGGTTTTAAAATCCTCCCATCCTTTCAAATTATTTTCCACATTTAGCTGAGTCAACTAAAAGTGTTTAGAAGATGATATCTAGTTGTGACTCTCAAATAATAACGTATAGATGTTATTGGATGGTGGAGCATAATATCATTTTTAATGCCTAGTTATTGACAAGGGAGTGTGGGGTGGAAATGACCCCCCACTAGGGTCACCAAGGGGGTCTATGGGGGAATCAAAATTTCTTTTAAAATACACCATAAAATATTGTAATTTCATAGTAAATCTAGACCATTCACTATTAGGTTGCAGATATAATGGTAGAAATTATGTTTATGAATTTTTTCCCTATATATAACCCTCATTTTGATATGAGGTCATCATAATTATGGAATCACATTGTCTGTGAGTGAAGAGGATATTGCATTGGTTGTATTATAGGTTTGTCCCTTCATTTATTGGATTGAATAATAAGGATTGGTTATTTCTATGTGGACGTAGCCCATATTGGGTAAACCACATTAAATATATGTCTATATTGTGTTGTGTTTTCAAATTTTTATTTCCATATTCAATTCATTAATATTTATTTATGTTCTATATTTATTAATAGATGTTTCTATGGACAATAACTACCTAAATTGATACATGCTGTCACTAACCAAACTATTATGGGCTACTTCTAGGAGCTATAAATTTTACATACATACTCAAAACAAGATGTAATTTTCTTTGAATGTGTATAAATTTTCAATGGGGGTTCAAATATGAAATAATATTCAATATTACGAAAAAAAAAATTATGTCACTTTATTGATGTTTACAAACTAGTCTATTTTAGCCTAGAAATACATGTAGCCACTTGATATAGGTTGAAAACAAGTCAAATGGATATATATCCTTCATACATAAAAGTATAAGACAATTTTTTAAAAAATTATTCTACATTATTCACTTTCCATTAGTAACACCATAAATATTAAAGCCATTAATCATACTATTTTTAACCAAAATAATATGCATATATTTTATTCATAAAATATGTGTGTATATACATATTATTTTGGATAAAAGGGTGTGGATAGAAACATAAGAAGTTTATTTTAGTATATATAATTAATAAATATTATGTAAAATTATAGGCCTCATCACACTCCCCCAACAAATTAAACATTTACATGTCCTTGTGAAAAAAGATATGAATTCGTTCTAATCAAAATGGGAAATGAAATGAAAAATACATTAGTACATTTGAAATTGGTAAGTGGCATATTCAAAAATGTATCAATATAAATCCTCTATATTTATAAAAATTTATTCCATGTTTTAATATCTTCTTATTCAATAATATGCTTTTATGTTTACAATCATTAACAATCTATCTTGATCTATATGAATGTATGTTTTTGTCAATTAGTAACTTGTTATTTTATTAGTCATGGACATTATGAAATACCATATAATGTTTGTATATTTATATTCCTCTATATAATCCATCATATCATTAAAAATCTTAATTAAATATATCCATCGATTCCATGACTACATATTCATATGATAATTCATATCCATATAAAACTAAAAACATAAGGTTTGACAACCACTCATTTCTCATTGTTAAAAAGTTTTGATGCTTTGATCTATAGATTCTATCAACAAAAATTACTATATGTGTAATATGTATGCTTAAAATTATGATACCTTGAATGATAGTACAATGGGAATATACAACTAAGACATCTTGAATCTCACCTTCAAAAATAGGGGGAAAGATCTCATTTACACCAACTTATTATTGTTCATTCATGGTGAGTAAAAATATTGAGAATCATATCCAAATAAAGTGAACAAAGAAAATAATTTATAAATTATATCTAGTTCGAAATGACATTTATCACAATAGAAAACTATTGTGTTTTCATCATGACATGAGTCATATTTTTAATCATCTATATAAATATCAAGATACAGCCTTTGCTTTAGGTATGAAACGTCATGCATGTACAATAGTGGGTGTAATGTATAATAATGGTTGAAAGTATCTATAGAATTGTTAAAAGTATGAAATATATTACAAAAAGGTCTATATTTTACCAAATACTTGCATTCTTACTTGATTTTATCTAGATCTGCATATGTCTTATTTATTGATGGTGAATATATCATTATCACAACTTTCATGTAATGATTTTCATTCCTCTATTGACATTTCTACAAATGACATCAATTTCCAATATACCCCCAACTTAATGTTTGAATTCATATAAATCCAAAGGATATTATTATTCTCCCCCCCCCCTTGGCCCAACTTTGGGTAGACACTTGTCCTCAAGTGGACTACATAGTTTTCTTATGGAAAGGTGGTGAATAAATTTGGCATATAACTTATAATAACAAATGCAAAAAAATTATAGAATATGATAATAAAATAACATCATGATGGGTTTTTTGTGGATGTAATGTGAAATGGGATGATTGAGAATCAATCTAATCAAACAATACATATGGATTGGATAGGATAAATGACATGGTTGACCCAAGACTAGTTAAGGACTACAACAAGTAAATGGAAATAACACATACTATATAAAATCTATACATACCTATTGAAAATAGAAAATACATAATTATCCTAAATAAATAGTATAATCATTTAACTTCATGCAAAGTCTTGCCAAGAGAATAATGTTGTTATAGAAATTTATGGTAGCCATTCATTTGAATTATCAACATGTATTCCTCCAAGAAGTGTAACCAAGTGATGAATATAATAATCAACATTTAGACTAATGAATAATAATTTAGAACAACTGAAAACTAAAGATAGGCCTATCAGGTTCTATTAAAACTTGTGGTGTTTTTTTAAGACCTTTGTTATTTATTTTAGGATGTATACTCAATAGACATGGATTATAACATCCCAATGGGAAAAAACCAATTCTTGACCAATGAAAATAGGCTTGTTGAAAGGCTTAAGATTTAAATAAAAAAGAAAACATTGAGTATACAAGATGAACATATCAAGGCAACAAGAAATGGGTGAAAATTTTTAGAAGTGGATACAAAATAGAGATGAAAGTGGCTAAAAAATAAAAACAATTCAATATTGGCTACATGTTAAGATTTTGAACCTATAGCAAATATTCCAAGTGAACACAAAACCATAAAGACATAATAAGAGCATGATTTTATAGCCTTAGAATGGGTGGGATAAATCTATATAAATTTATGTAGGAATATGATATATGAAATAAAAACATGGATCCCAAAACCCCCAAAAAATGTTGGTCTTGATCATATATAATGATGGTAGTTCCCTCTAAATGTTGCAAGTATAACACATAGGAATGACAGGCTAAAATATCATTTTGTTATAAATATTCAAAGACAATATAAACCTAAAACTATAAGCATTGTATCTACATCAAATTAGAAATAAATGAAAATGAAAAAGACATGGTAGATTATTTTAATGTTATTTTTTTATAATTTTTCCCTTGATTAGCTATCAAGTTAGTTTTCTAATCAAGGCTCTTTATTCAAGACTTAGACAACCAACAAGATAGTTTTATGAGCCATAGTTGTAAAAAATGTTTGAAGGTTTTCATTGTTGACTTTTTTAAAATTTAATATAAATGATAACATGATAGATAAGTTATGAATAAGCTATATCATTTCCTCAAAATCAACCTAACCAACTCATCTAAGTGTAACTTACTAGTATTATTGTGTGAAATAATGTCTAATATTTTAGTATAAGTCTCCTAGTTGTGTGTACCCATTATGCTACAAGAGTAATTATTAGGTGGACTTTAAGTGATATGAAGCCACTTGAAATGTGAATTAAAAAGTGTGGGTTTCCCTACATTACAACATGTGTTACGTTGATGGGTTTACTTTGGTATGTAATAGAGGCATTCCTGCAATCAAGTTCTGATAAATCCAAGAGCTTCCATAGAAAGCATTATCATTCACTAGTAGACTTAAGTAGATTTTAGTTGGAAAAATAAGAGATAAAATGATCTATTTTAGGTTATTTTTAGGATGGTTAGATTGAATTATTGAGATGATTAAATATTTTCAATAGTGAAACCATTAATATTTAGTTTGTGGATTTAGAAACCAAATCAAAATACATAAAACATGAAATCTACTTAATGGACAAAAATGATGAATAGTTTGAAGAATCATAATAAATCCATTTAAAATTATCATATAGTTGATTTTTGTGTCAAAAATTTGTTTTTTAATGAAATCCAAGGCATAGTTCAACTATCCATCGAATTGATCAAGGGAAACTCTCGGTGAGGATTCAAGGATATGAAATGAAATTTTAATCTAGTTCTTGAGTAATATGTAAGAGAATGTCCTTCAAAACTTGAAAATATTCCTAACATGCATTATTTTAAATAATTTACATCATTAAAATCTCAAAACAATGTTGATGTTGGTAAATTTATTCTTTATATAAAATCATGTTTAATTAAATATTAACAGTTGTTTTATTGAGGTGTAAAAATTCTATGATGATGGCTACCTCAAATGAATGTGCCTATAGTCTTATGGATGATATTTTGTTTCTTTGATTGGATCTTAAATAAAATATACAATAATCATGGTTCATGTAAGAATGGACAAATTTTTGTAAAAAGATTCCCAAAATAGCATTAACATGGCAATAAGTGTTGGAAAATAATAACGTCCTCAATAAGATATGAAAATATTACAGCTAGGATTATCTATATCAGGGATAATTTTCTAGATAATATTATAGATGGATTGATGTTACTATGTATATGTATTTTAAAT